>JAECWU010000433.1:640000-966575 GCA_018150985.1 Chymomyza costata
ACATTTGCTTTCTTTTCTCTTAGCAAGCCTCTCGAAACACTATTTTTTCTTTGTTGATACAAAACTGTTCACAGTTATTAAGAAGAAAGTTGAGAATTCCATTTCTTAATTTAAATATCGTTTGTTTTAAGATTAAGACTAGTAAATAAACCAAGCAAACTGCTATTAATTTTGCTCGTTTCATAAATTTCAGATATAATTTATATATACCTTGTTGATCATGGAACTCTGTTATCACATAAAATGGCATGATAATAATTATATAAAAATATGTAAACGAGTAATGAAGTCAAGTATCTTGGACCCATGTAAACAACACGATAAATAAGTGCTCAAGAGCTCTTTTTACGTGTAGAAGCATTGCTGGGAAATCGTGGAGTACATCACCACAAATAATAAGATGGCTGTACCTAATGGTTGTCAGAACCCATGCTCTTATATGGGGCACAAGCCTGGCAGCAGGGCGCTCCTTAGCACGACCAGGGCCAGATTGCAGAAACTACAAAGAATCGCCTGCATATGTATGACAGGAGCAATGCGTACTTGTCCTACTGCGGCCATCGAAGTATTAATGGATGTTACACCGCTTCATATCGTCGTTAATATGCAGCAGAAAGCAACGTTAATAAGAATTGGGAGGGAAGGAGTTGACTTCAACCTCACCAGGAAAGACGCTGCAGACTTAGCAAAGGACATACCTATGCTTCTGCAACCCAGGGATGAAATGCCAGCTGAGTACAAGTTCAATCCGAACTTCGATATTAAACTCAGCACGAAAAAGGCCTGGACAACTCTTATGGTGGTTCACCCAATGAAACCACAGATAATGAAATGGTATACGGATGGATCCCTCACTGATGAAGGAAATGGCCTGGGGGAAGTAAAACCCAGGACTAAATATCATAAGTCACTAGGCAGACACACCAGTATTTTTCAATCTGAAGTCTGTGCTATTGGAAGGTTTGCAGAATTCAATCTGCAAAAGAACTACCACGACAAGATAATCTCCATCCTGCCTGACAGTCAAGCAGCGATAAAAGCAATCAGCAAGGCCATGATCACATCAAGGCTGGTCAAAGAAGGGAGAGCTGCACTTGACAAATTAGGTGCCAGAAACAAGCTCACAATCAGATGGGTTCCAGGACACAACAATATCCCTGGAAATGAGCTAGCAGACAAACTAGCAAGGACAGGTGCAGCAACACCGCTTATCGGACCTGAACCATACTGTGGGATTGGCAACCACGTGGTAAGGGACCTACTGAAGCAAGAGGAAAAAAACAAGAGGCTGCTTCACTGGGCACAGACACCACGACTCAAGCAGTCAAACACCCTCCTCTCTAACTACAACTGTAAGAGGTTCAAACTCATGATAACTCACGGGAAAAATACCGTGAGGATCCTGACGCGCCTCTTGACGAGATACTGTAGGCTCCACAGCCATGGAGAAGGAAACCTCAGTGCATCTTACTATGTGAATGCATAGCACTCGTCAACAAAAGAAGCAAGCTTCTAGGCATGTACGTAATCTCACCAGAGAGCATTGTCACCATAAATCCAAACAAAATACTGGAGGCAATTGGACTTTTGGGAGAGCTCTAAGCCGTAAATGGGGTACAATAGATCCACTTGGGTCGCAGTATATATTACACCCATTACAAATAATAATAATATGAAAATGTTGGGTATTGAACAACATAATTTCTTTTCTAACGCCAAAAATTGTTCCTTGATATCTTCAAATTCATGTACATAATACAACATTTAAACTCTATTTTGGAAAACAATTTGGAGCCCCTTCTTTTCAAGCAGCCGTAGACCATGTAACGAGTATAAAAAGTATTTTTAGCGCTTGTCATCAGCCATAAGAAAAATTCATTTAAGACAAAAAGGCAGCTAAAATATTTGTCTGAGATTCATTAAAAGAAACTCGAAGCATATTTGCACACTCAAAAAGCAAATAAAAAGGCACAAAAAAGTTCTGTATATTATTTGAAATGCCAAAATGTCAAATTAAATTACATTAATTTGGCATTATATATATTTGTTTCCTCTTTTATCTTCAGCAATTTTTTTCTTTCAAATAGCTGTCAACACTTTTGTTCAATAATAAAATGTCAGTTGAAATAGAAATAAAATGCTGCATCAGTAAAAATTTTGGAATGCAAGTAAATACTAGAGCGTTATTAGAGGAGAACCATTCAAAGAAAAAGTAACTTTTTACGTAAGAGGGCAATTACTTCGGGTTTAAAATTGAAATTAATAGTTTTAACTTGTTTCTATGGTGCTATTTATAAATTTAAGAACTTTAGTGTAGCAGTGGATTCTAGGCGGTTTGATGAAATAAAGTAACATCCTTAAATTTATGATAGATTTTTTAAAACTTGAGAACAGACTATGTGGGTACTTTACCCATTCAAAACTACGATTTTATAAGCAATATTTAAAAGTATTTCAACCTATTTTTCCATTTAATTTTGTAATTCAATTATGAAAATTCAACTGGGTACGTGTTACAAGATATTGATAACTCTTTAAAAACTTGTTTTAGCAAACTAACAAACAATATTTTAACTTAAATTTTTAATAAAAATAAACATAAAAATGCAACGAAAATTTATAAGGCAATACACATAAATATATTCACAAACACCACACTTATACACCCACACACACACAACACTCTCACACACACACGCAAATCAAATAACCTTTGAGCTGCCGCGCGCCATCTTGCCTAACTAATTTTCGCTAATGCAGAGAAGAAGCAGCAATGGAAGACGAAGCACGACGAATCGACAAGAGTGGCAAAACAGACAAGACGATAAATAGGAAGAGGAGAAAAAACTAATAAAATTTACGTTTATCCTTGAAAAGGCACTCGAAAATGCGCGCCTAATACGTTGGATGATGATGGTGATGGTGATGATGATGATGATGGTGGTGGCATCAATGGCAGCACCAACTTGGAGCAAGCGACCTTAATATAGACAGTCAGACAGCTAAGTGCCATCGAATTTCAATTCAATTTAAAAAACCAACGAGCAAGGGGTGAGGGTGTATGGTGCAAAAATGCGAAGGGTGCAAATTTTTATACAGCATATTTTTTTTTGCGGCGCATTGACTTGATTTGCTGACCCCCGGACGTCACTTGGCGTATGAGTAATATTTTATACATTTTTATATTGCGTATACGCGCACACATAAGCTGCCGAAAAGGGGTGTTCCAGAATTCAATGACAAAACCTGTCAACTGTAAAGAGGATTTAGCCAAGGACTTCAATATTGATAGCAAACAGCAACAGCAGAGCTGAAAGTTTTTCGCGCTCTACTATAGAAGTATTTTCATGTGTTTAGTATTTTTCCTTTACTTTTCTACACTTTTTTTTTTTTTTTTTTTATTATATCACGTTTCAAACATAAATGCGTTAAGCACAACGTGTGGCACGCTTTTAGGCGCAGTGTGTGAGTATTTGTGTGTATTTGAAAAGCGCTTAAGTTCAGCTTTTTTTCTTATATCTTTTTTATATATATTTTTTTCTACTCTTGGCTTGCATTGAATTACAAGCAAAGGCGGCTAAATATATCTGCTTATGTGTGGCTAAGTGTTTGAGTGTATCTGTGTGTATCTGTGTTAAAACCAGTAGCTCAGTTCGGTTGCTTTGACAGCAATTTGATGGCATTTTTCTTCTTACTTTACTTTTATACGCTCTATCCGAAAATGGGTGAAAGAGTATCTTAAATTTTGCGTAAAATATAAGATACCATGTAGATGAAAGTGCTTTAGTTGCACTTGAGACTTAAAGCACTTACTTCAGTTTTTAATTTTTTCATGGAAATGTCTTACAATATCTAGTTAAGCCCTAAGGCGCGTTCATTCTGGTGCCGCAAATGGGGCGCCACTAAGCTTGGCAGCATTAGCGTTTTCACGTTCCAGGTGTTCTTTAGGGATCATGACAGGTCCTTTGTACTTTTTCGCATTTTTACACAAAAATTAAAGTAAACATGCAAACCCAACTTTCTTAATTAATTTAAAATTATAATTTAATTTGTTTTTATTAATATTGCAAAATCCCTTTAATAGGTTTAATATTATACTAATCACTGAGGTGTAACCATCCAGTCCTTAGAAAATGAAAACGCATCTTTATGAGCATCTTAAAAATATAAAAAAATTTTTTTATATTTTTTTTCATAGTCCTTTACTATATGTAGATCATCATAGATCGTTTATCTTTTAATACGTTTTCATTAACTTTTTTTCATACATTTTTTTGTGGACACTTTGAGGTATGTGTCCCCACAGTACACTACAGATTTTCTATTGGCATTCGAACAATGTATAAGCAAGGGGGTTTAACGCCCTGCTTTCTTTGCTTTTCTGTTGAATTTCATCTGATTTACTTCCTATTCTGTGTTTTCTAATCTTTTATTCCTCTCAGCATTTGCATATAAAAAATATGGCCACTTTAACAATTATCATCATCATATCTCCAGAGTTATACGGAAAGTTCTTTAAAAATTTATAAATTAGAGTGTTAAGCCTGCTTTTAAACTCTCCAATATCATGGCTCGTTCTTCTGACATCCTTTCTATCCCGGTGGGTTCTCCTTTTAGTTGAAGACACTCCCTTTTCATTTGTCTCTTATTCTAGTATCGATATTTATCTTATGCTACTTCTTTTAATTTCTCTTCGAGTATTATTTGAACAAGAGGTGGAAGATGAAAAATAAATGATGGACGGAGAAATATTTTCCTATTTTAATTTAATGAGAGATAATTTATTCTTCTTAACTATAAATTCTATTATATAATAGACCTAAAGCATCTAAAGTTATAATTTATTTTTTTTGTAATTAAATATTTTTGCGAAGACTTGGACTGTGGCAAGAAAAACGACATAGAAACGTTTGGCCTGAGAACAAAATCCTTTTTGTGGTTTACTTTGGTTACCTACAAATTCTTCCGTCGAATCTCTCTTTTAAATTTTTATAAAAATTGCATAATACTATAAAATAAATCAAAATCTTGAACAGAAAATATGGGAAATATAGGTTTTTTCTCAAAGGATTGAGATATTTTACACTAAAAGTATAAATATTGTACTTCATTTTCGGCTAGTTCCAGAATAAGGCAGCATACTTTAAAAAAAGTGAGTTAAAGCAAATCGATTACAGCTTAAACTTTTATATATAATAATATAAATTATTATTCTTTTATTTAAAGCTTAACTAAACAACACTTTTAAAGCGAATATAATAAGAAGTCCTGCAATGTCACCCGAAATTCCAATTCTATCCAAATGGGGACAATAGGCTCTGCAGCATTTGCAGCTAATTTTGTAGAGCATCCTCATAGTCGCAGCTTCGCATCATATTTACTTTGTAATTTTGTTTTCCTTTTTTTATTCCTGTTTGAAGTAACTCAAGTGCCTTAGCTTTTTATTTGCTTATATGCCGCTCAGTTGTTATCCTTTAGTTTATATTATTAGCTTGTAATGTGCGCATAATTGAAGCAGAAGGCATTGTCAACTTATGGATTTGCGCTAGAATGTTTTCAATGAATTTTCCTTTGGCCGGGGTGTCAATATATGATAAAAGGAAACTCATTGTAAAGAGGCATCAGCATAAGCCTTGGGTAAAAAAATGTTGTAAAAATTGGCAGTGTGCGACCCTTGAGCTTAAGGAGTACTTTATATATATATTTTTTTTATAGGATTGCTGCATAGAAAAAAGTTGACAGAGACATGAGTTCAGTTTGATAAGTGTGGTTATAAAATTTCATTACTATAATAGCAACGTATTAGAAAATTTACAAAACATTGCGAAAAGTTTCCATTTGTGTCTAGCAGTTGTGCAAAAACAAAAACAAAAACAAAAACTTTTTCTGCTTAAAAGCAAAACAAAAAGAATGAAAGAAAATGGCAAAAAATGACCAATAGAGTATGGTGTGGGTCGCAAAGTCATGTGAAGAAAAGTTTTTTTTATAGCTATAAACTTGATGCATTCTCCTTTCGAAATGGCTTTTCTTTTTATTGTTCTCGTTTTTTTTTGCTTTTTTGGTTTTTTCGTTGTACAACACTTTTCGTGGATGTGGTCAACTTTACGCACTAAGCGAAACTAATGTCAAAGTGACCAAGCGCGAAAAGAGTTGCAGCGTGCAAAACGAAGACAAATGAGGCGATAATGGCATGAGTATTCGTAAAAGTCAGTTGGAGAAGTTTTGGGATTTACTTTATCGAATGGGAGTAAAGTGTCATAAACATGCAGGGGAAAAAAGGTAAAAAGTGGTTATTTTTGTATTAAAAAAAGGAATGTCTGCAAGGCATTCAGAGTATCAGACTTATAAAAAAGTTGGGTTTCAAAGACTTACCCCATCTTAAAGAAGTCTGTTTTTAAGCAGGATGGACGATGGGGAGATGGGCAAAAAGGCAACTGGCCTAACTTGTTAAGAGGAATAGTTTTTGTGTTGAGTGTGAGAGTGAAATTAGAATTGCGGACCCTCTCCGAATACCCCAGTTAACATAATGATATCAACAACAAATTTGAGGGAAGCAGCATATCTTATGCAGATCAAATCAGAATATGGAACTTTCTTTTTCCATCCAAATGATCACCGAATCTTAAACTGGGACTGTCAAATGAGCCATGAGCTATAAAGGGCGAATTTTTTGCTTTTTGTTTTTTCAACCTGATTGTTTTGACAGCTCAGGCGTTATGACATGACATATGTCAAAGTCAAAAATACTCAGTTAGCAATGCCATTTCATCATGGAAAGACTTACGTCCGAGCAACGTTTACAAAATATTGAATATTGTTACCAAAAATAGTGCTTTAGAGCACTGCGTCCGTTTTACGGGCTTCATAATAGACCTTCTGAGCAGGCTATTCAAGCTCTTGTAACCAAATTTCGCACAAATTTTACTTTAACCACCAAATCTTCTACGTAGAGTGCGTACTGAAGAGAATATTGCTGCTGTAGCATCCAGTGTTAATGAAGACCGTGAAATGTCTATTCGGCGTCGTTCGCAGCAGTTGGGTAAAAACAATTCAAAATACAGCTGGTCCAAGAACTAAAGCCGAGTGACCTGCCACAACGTCGCGTGTTCGATGAAGGCGCTTGTGAATTGCTCGATGAAGATCCGCTTTTTAATCAAAGAATTGTCTTCAGCGATGAATGGCTACGTGAATAAGCAAAATTGCCGTATTTTGAGTGAAGAGCAACCAAAAGCATTGCAAGAGCTGCAAATGCATCCACAAAAATGTACTGTTTGGTGTGGTTTATGTGCCGGTGGCATCATTGGACCGTACTTGTTCAAAGACGATGATGGCAACAACGTAACGGTCATGGAGCTCGCTACCGTTCGATGATTTCCAATTTTTTTTGCTCAGAATGGTAGAGCTGGTCGACATGACGTTTTAACAAGATGGCGCGACATGCCATACAGCAGGGGAAACAATGGGCATATTGTGTGATGAATTTAGAGAGCAATTCATCTCACTTTTTGGGCCTGTGAATTTGCCGCCTAGATCGTGCGATTTGACACCTCATGATTTTTTTTGGGGATTTGTAAAGTCATGTCTATACAGACAAGCCAGCAACTATTGCCGCCTTTGAAGACAACATAGCTGTTGTTACTCGTGAGATACCAACCGATATGTTGGAAAAAGTATGTCAAAATTTGACCTTCAGGATGGACCACTTTGAAGCGTAGTCGCGGTCAACATTTACATGAATATTAATTTACAACCTCAAATAAAAATTTCATACCTTTTTGCACATATTCGTTGTTTTTTTTTTTTTTAATTTAAAAACCAAACGCTTAAAAAGTCGCCCTATATAAGAAATTTTAGGTTAGAACTTTTTAAATTCGAATTTTTTAATTGGAGTGTTTAAGTGAATCAACGAAGTTGAAAGAGAGATATTGGAGTTGCGGTCTATCGTCTTATACTCCAGTTAGGACTATTAAAACCACAAAAAATTTGCAGCAGCACCACAACTTGTAGTGATAAGGTACCTACTTTATTTTTTCTAGCTAACGATCAAGCGAAGAAGATTTGGCTGGCTAGGACATTAAACTACGCAAAAACACCGACGATGTTTGCAGAACTGCTCTTTGGTGGAACCCACAAGGGTCTAGCAACTGCGGACGTCCAAAAACGTCCTGGCGACGTTTGGTGGATGCCGCTTGAAAGAGTCTCATACTAACTGGAATAGCTTATCACAACTCGCAAAAAATCTGAACGAGCTGCAACACTTTTATTGGCCCTACGCTTCAAGCGGTGTTAGGAGAAATAATATATATGTCGTGTTTCAAAAAGGTCCACCTTGATAAACTAGAATGAGAAGGTTGCAAAAACTTCTATGAAATGCAGCGGCATTGTTTAAGAACCTTACAAGCCAATTGAGTCTGCTAGATGTACCTTTCCAGAAAACTGCCCTGGAAGATTTTTTTTTTTGGAGTAAATTCAACATTTCGTCTGCAGTGTAACTTGCTGCGTCATCTTTTTGGATCCACAGACCGTTCAGATCAATGTTGTCTAATGAGAGCACCACATATTCTATTAACATGACCCCTAAAAAATTGACGGTCTTGAATTTTTTAGACCAAAGGTAGGAGTCAGTGTGTGCAAATGTATGTCACATAAAGAGAAGACATTGTAGAACCCCCCAAAGTTACCTCTAATATGGTTAGGAAGACAAAAGAAAGTGATCTAGATATGTCTAGACCAGTGGTCGGCAAAATATACATATGCATTTTTTTTTTGGATTTGTATTGAACATTTTTTGCCGCTGTGACGTATTTCGACGCTGACGTCGCAAAGCAACGGACAAAAAGTTGCTTGTGCATGACTTCGGCTCTTGCTTAGAGAGCGCGTGTTTGTTGCTTTGCAACAAGAGCATGGCAACGCCAGAGAATTTTCTGAGAGTAGTTCAGTACAAAAATCACGCACACATGCATGCGTTTTGTGTACAACACAGTATGTGTGATCCATAAGCCCATGGGATTGGGCCGTGCCGACCACTGGTCTAGACATTGAAAATGGTAAGAGCTACAGCAACCAAACTAGCGGATTCGATTCATTATTATTTTTCGATATGAGCTCCCATAATGCTTTGACGGAGTACCTAGAAAGAAATCTTTTTTATGAAGATATTGTATTGGTGGGACATTCATTAATTTGTTGAAATGGAACATGGGTGTCTCAAATTTAAAAAATTTTGTACGGTGTTTTTGGGTTGTTTTTTTTTGTAAAGGCCGAATATCATTCGCCTTAGTTATAATCTAGCCGTTTTCGTTCCGAAAGATGTTTATTTTTATTTTATGTATATAATTATAAAGTAGAAGTTAATTCAAAGTTATAAAAGTTTTGTAGCCAGAGCAACGTAGGCCTTTAGGCTATCCGAAATATGTATAGGGTAATAACTACGCCTGCCCCAAAACCCCAAGGGAAAAGTAAATTACTTCGGATACAATGATGACTCTTGATATTGTGTATGGCTCTCCACCCAAAGTTTGTTTGCCGACCGAATTTTAAATCTTTTTTTTTTGTATAATTTTTAATGCTACGTGTATTATTCTTAAATTTTGTAGTTTTTTTTTCCATATCTCTGGTCAGACATAATCGGTGTTCTTCAATAAATTAAATAAAATAAATTTTTGATAAAAAAATAAGTTTACATTTTTAAATTTTTTTCCATTTTATTTACTTATTCTCAACTAAATTTGTGTAAGCTATAGACAATATTAAATAAAAACATAAAATACAATGTGTGGTAAAAGCTTAAATCGGGGTTTTGACAATTTACTTAAATTATGATTATAATTAAATAAATAAGACCTAGTATTATACTTACTTAGATATTATAGATAATCAGGAAAACAATTGAACAATAAAAGTTTTTTTACCATATCTATGGAAATTATCTTAAGGATTTTACTAGAGACCCCTAGCATCATCTAGACAAATCAGCTTCCCAACAGAAAATTATTCCATTTGTTGCCCATTATAATAAGGGCTATCAGCTGTCAAAGTTATCACAGTTTTTATTGCTCTAAAACTCTTCAAATCCTGCACATAAAGAATAAAAACAAATTGCAAGCGCTTTTAATAAAAAAAAAACTTGCAATATCTAAACCTAGAATTTCCTCGACTGCCAGAGTCCAAGTGCCGCACACAAAAATCCAACAAAAAAAAAAAAAAACATTGAAAATTAATTAATGCCAATTTGTATGCGCTGAAATCGAAAACTTTTTCGGCAGCACTTTGACTACTTCAATGAAATGACCAAAATGCCACAAATAAAAAAATTCATTTTTTTTTACACTTTTGAGCGAAAAATTTCGTAAAGTTTCTAATAGAAATTACCATTTTGGCATTGCTTTGCCTTGGTCAAGTGTCAATAAAAGCTGCAAATGGCGACCAGTTTGTTGGAGCGGCAAAGCCGATTCCCTTTGCCCAGAAAGTCGACACTTTTGATTTCAATAAATTTTTGTAATTAGCACGAAAAACTCGCCCTTTTCAAATCGACCAGGCTTTTGTTATTTATTTGCAGCTGTTTTTTCTGATTTGTTTAAGAGCATTTTTTTTTTTTTTTTTTTGTTTGTGACAAAATATGCAAATTGAAATTTATTTAGGAAAATGCGCTCAAGTGGAAATTCTTGGGACAAACGAGCAGGCGGTATGAAAAGAGTTGTACAGGTGAAAAGCGCGTGTCAAATTAGCGAAAATCGGAACCCTTTTTCCGGCTTTTGTGTGTGTGTGTGTGTGTTTGCACACTTCATTATTTATATTGTATTAATTAATATTGGGAAAACTCAAAGCGAAAGCTTGGCCGGAAATGCATGCAAGTCTGTCTTTGATGTGGGACCACTAAAACTTTAAACAATGTCAAGGGTTCATTTTAAAGCTAATGAGATTTTTCTTTGACGATGATGGAAGATATAAAGAGTTAAAGCATCTTTGACCTAATGCGTTGTTCTTTGAAAAACTGTAGATTGGTTTGGAAAAAAATAACTTTTGTTTAGTCGAAAAAAAGTGTAATTTTTGACCATTTTTCAAAACTACAAATTTTCGGATTGCTTTTTATTAACGAAAACAATTTTTTAAAAATTATTTTAAGCTTTAAGCTGAAAGAGAATTCATTTACAAACACTTCGAGTCTTTGGTTGCTTGTCACTTCTATAATTTTTACTTAATATGTACATTATTATACATCACTGTAATCAATATCTTTTGATCTATTTGTCTATTATGTCGCTATAAAATTTAGTTTACGAGATGTTGACGAATAACTAAAATAAGTGACCAAAAACATGTTTTTCGAAAAAAACTCGAAAACGGTGCTTAAGAAAAAAAAAGGTTGCCATTTTCGTGTTTTTCGACCCAAAATTACCCTAAAAAACACTTTTTTGTTTTATTCAAGATCAGAAATTAAGGTTTCGTTCACGATTTTACACTTTTTCTTTGTTTATTTTAGTTTTCACGATTCCTATTTTTAATTTTATTTTTTTTTTTAAATCAGAAATTAAAATTTCGTTCACGATTTTATACTTTTTCTTTGGTATATTTTAGTTTTGAGGAGTCTTTTGTTCGCTGTCAAATAATCATAATTAGCTCTAAATTATAAATTATTTGGGCCTATTTGGAAAAATCTTTACCTAAAGCACTCTTAAATTAGCAACAAAAAAATCATGCTCTACTTTTGTGCACATTTGGTAAAAATTTTGAACCCACAAATATAAAAATTCCGACTACTTTTTTCACCAGTGTACCAATGTATCCATAACTTTTATGTAATTTGTTAAGACTATGCACAAAGCTGATTTCAACACTTTTTGCACCTTTGCATAAGCTTCCAAAAGAAGCCAGAAAATAAAATTTTTATTAAAATTTTTGTTTCTAATACAATATTTTAATTAAAGCGCTGTAATGTTATTTATACTTATATTCATATACCAAGCTTAAAACTTAAATACAAACGAAAGAATTATGCTCTTATTATGGACTTGCCTTTTCAATTAAACCAAACCAAAGCCAAAAGAAGCAAAAAAAAAAAAGTAAGTATAAAAAATACTCAGTACGCAAAGAGTTGTAAGTAAGCCTTGCGCGTAAAAATAATATAAAGTATATTTTTTGAGGCGGTAAATATAATCTTTCATTTTGCTTCATTCTTTCACCAACGTGAGTCATATTAATAATTCCGTTTCATTATATTTTTTTTGTTTATATGAAACTTTGCACGTGCTCGTTTTATATGGTGTAGCATTCCTTTTTTCTTTATATTCTGTATTTTTTGTATCTCCCTATAATATAAACGAAACCGAGAGACCGCAACGGCCTTGTGCCTAATATGAATTATATGCACAAGTGAAGGACTCACTGGTCATAATACTTACAGGTTGTGAGCCCTTTTGGTTCTCTCCCTTTTTTTTGTATTTGGTGTTTTGATAAATTTTTGTTTTTTGCCTGTGCGTGGGTATTAAAAAATTTAATGCGGTTATTATGTAGCCGAATATAAGAAAAAAAAAAACACAAAAATAGGACAAAGGTGGAATTGTATTCAAAGAAATGCAAGGAAATGTGTGGCTTAAAAAGAGAATATAATAAAGCTTCAGAATTCATAAAATGAAAATAAACGGAAAAAAAAATCCTTCGAAAATTTATTTAATACCTATATGAATAGCATCCAAAGTAATGTAGTAAGTAAAGTTTTTATTGCAAGGAAGTTGTTAAGTCGTCAGGGTAGCCAAGGCATATTTTTTGCGCTTAAAAGAAATTAGACATAAGTAAATGGGTCACCATACTAACTGTGGGCCACTCAGATGTTGAGTAATGTACTAGAAACCAAGGAAAATCAACCAAACAGCAAACCAGAAATTTTCAACAACCGAACACCAACCCAAGATATATATAATATAGGACTTATTCAGGAAACATTTTTTGAAGACTTAATTACCTTGAATAGATTGTATAATGGAAAGAAAAATATACAGTGAATTTCATAACTAAGTAAAAGATTATTAGTAAGGTTTCGGAGCGCTAAAAACGAATAATCTTAAAAAATTCATCATATTCTTCCGTTCCTTGATCAGAGTTGGTACCATTAGTGGACCATAAAATGTCCAAAACTACAATTTGGCAAAACCTCAAGAAGTGCCCACTCAAGATACATGTCTGGATGTCGGAATCTTGGACCATTACAAAAATGCTCGCTATGGCTTCGTTGTTGTAACTCATGTTTTATAGGCGTGATTTTGCGAATTTTTTTTGTGCATGTTTTTTCAAAGATTTTCCTTATAAGGTTGATTGTTCTTATATTTTCTAATAAGAAAACATTGAGTTCGAGTAGTCCTGTTGGATATAATTACTATTGGAGGGATTTGCCAAAGGATTCACAAAATTTCTTCTAGCGAAATTTAAGAAGCGGCTTGGTTTTTGTGCGGGGCGCATATAAAGCCTGTTACACCCTCGACCTTGCATTAAACTCATCTTAAATGAGTAGCGGAGAATACTAACATGTCTTTTCGAGCAGTTTGATACCATTCCATTATAAAAATACGGCGAAACCCTAACGTTTTCATAGGACAACGCCTCAATTCAAGTAGATAAACACGCGAAAAAATTCTTGAGGGCGACTTTTACGGTCAGAAAGCCTGTGAATTTTCATTTACTTTATTTATTATAGCCCCATGTCGTTTTTGGCTATAATACGGTCTCTCTCCTCTAAACTAAAAGTCATACCTTGCGGCGTTTTATCATCAAACGATCAAAAAGTGATTTAAAATTAAAATAAAATATATTTTTGCCATCCTTACACTTAATTTCCTTATAAAAGACTACTGTCCTATAGTTATGAAACGCTTAAAACTGCATCAAAAATGGCATATCCATGCATAAGCTATTGCAAAACACCGTGTGAAGCAACAGTGCAATAACCTTATAGTAAATTAAAAGCTCCAATATTAGGTAGTTGTTTTTGTAAAAGGAAGCTTTGCTGGATCCTACTTATAAACCGTTATATTTGCACTTGAAACTAAAATTTGCGACTGTCCTATAGTTATGAAATTCACTGTATAAAAACTTGAGTAAAACTTTTAACCTGCCATTTCCTTCCCTTCTAACCGGATTTATCGAAAATTCTTTCTTTGAGCTCACCTACATATACGTTCTTACGCTAGCCCTAACATTAACAATTTTTTAAACCCTGAACTATTGGGTCGTTCACTAAGTAATTTCGTTTTTTTTAGTGCAATTTAAACACGATTTTTTTATTGTGTAAAACATTTTATGAAATTATATATTCTCCATTTTGATCCAATACCTTTTGCCATTTTTCGGGCAAGAGATTAATTCCACGCTCATAAAATTTTTGATCCTTGCAGGCAAAAAACTGGTCCTAGTGGTTTTTGACGTCCTGATTTGAGGTGAAGGTTCTCCCATCCCAAAAAATTTTGCAGAGACCGGAACAAGTGATAGTCCGAAGGTGCCAAGTCTGGAGAATATGGTGGGTGTGGTAGTACATCCCATTCAAGCTCCAAAAGCTTTTGGCGGGTCATCAAACTTGTATGAGGTCTCGCATTATTCTGGTGGAAACACTACACCTTTTCTATTGATCAATTCTGACCTCCTCTGTTTGAGTGCATCACTCAATTTGTCCAGCTGATCACAATACACTTCAGAATTAATCGTGGTATTGTCTGGCAAAAGTTTAAAATAAACGATCCCTTTAAAATCCCACCAAACAGACAACATAACCTTTTTTTGGTGACTATCGGCCTTCGAAGTGGTTTGAGCTAGTTCATCCTTTTAAGACCATGATCTCTTGCGCTTTACATTCTTGTAAGCAACCCACTTTTCGTTGCCTGTAACAATGCGCTTCAAAAATGGTTCACTTCTTTGACGTTTGATAAGCAATTCACAGTCGTTAATGCGACGAAGCAAATTTTGTTCTGTAAGAACATGAGGAATCCATAGGTCAAGCTTAGAAATTAATCCTAGACGTTTCATGTGCTTGTGACCGGTCGCGTTAGACAAATTTAATCTTTCAGCAATCTCTCGAGTTGTTATTTGACGATTTGCATCGACCAACGACTTTATTTTATCCACATCGGCTTCAAGAGGCCTTCCAGGACGTGATGCATCCTCAAGATCGAAATCGCCGGAACGAAATTTTGCAAACCAATTTTGGCATTGGCGTTCGGTCAACACATCTTCTCCGTACACATCACATAATTTTCGCCTTGCATGAAACTGCATTTTTACATTTTGATAGTTAAAACAGTAAAATATGCCGAAAATGTTGTTTTCGATCTTCTATCTTCGATAGAAAACTTTTCCAAACAATGTAACAAAATTTTTTACAAAAAAGCCTTACTACATTAGCTGTTCAAATATATAAAGGTAAAGCGGTTAAGTGTGAAGTTGGCTGCGAAAAAATTCAATAAGATCAGCTGTTGTCATCAAATGAAATTACTTAGTAAAAGACCCAATAATTGGTTCAAGATTGTTGTAGATTTAATCAATGTTCAAAATAGTAGGCGTATCAGACAATGAATTTCGTACCAAAAAACTCATTATTGAGTAGCGATTGAGTCGTGAGTCGTCCGATAGTCTGTTCAACCGTAGGTATGACCACCTACATCTTAGAGATTGCAATATATAATATATATATTGGTACGGAATGTTGGAATTAAGTTTGTTGCAAATCCTTGTTATACAGAAAAGGAGACATCGGGGACCCCCTAGCTACCTCCAATATGGTGGAAAAATAAATGGATTAGTCTGTCTGTATGTCTTTCCGTCTATAGGTATGAACGCATGCATCTTTGAGACTATAAAAACTAGGATATTGAAACAGAGTATCCCCCTTTGTTTTTTTTCCATTTGTCTGACCGTTTTTAATAGGGGTAGGACACACAAAATTGAGACTTGAACTCCATATATGTTCAGCCATGTTTTTGCTGCCTTTTTCCTGGAACTCCCACTAATGATTTTAAAGAGCTATTTTTTTTTTTTAAATAAAGAAATATTCGTAATATAATTATTTAGAGGGCAAAGTTACCTAGGTGGCAGATAACACTCAAATTGGTAGCTCAAGGCTTAACATTTTTTAGAGGTTTGATTCCCAGTTGAGGGAAATTTTTGTATTTTTATTTTTTTTTTTTTTATGCAGATTTGATTTTGTGTGATTGTACAGTTTAATATGTATAAAGTTATAGCTAAAGCGGATCACACATCTCTTAATCGCTCTTAAGCCATACACGCTGCGACTGGTTGTACAACTTGGCAATGTATTGCATAGGTAGTACAATCTATTGCATCGTGTGTGGGGTCGCTGCTTCAAATTTTGAATGGCAGTACGACAAATTATGATCAACAACTGATTTGTACATGCTGCACTGTGTTTGGCTTGGGTTCGATAGAACAGTCTTAATATACCCATGTCGATACCTCGATGAATAATCGGAATTGTGCATAAATTACGTCTATCAAGATATATGGCTAAAAATTTTCGAAAGATTTTGCCTAAGAGTTTGTTCGTCCCTGCACAGAACTCCAGAGAGCGACTTCACTAAATATTTCCCAAACGATCAAATATTTAATGAGACAATTTCATCATAAATATTATACGCAAGCATATACAAAGTAATTTTATCCTGGCGCCACTTTGCGCGGACAACAGGTATATAAAATCCGCACTCCACAATGGCTTTGTGCCTCCCGCAGCATTCCTTTATCTAGACAAGATCAGAGTTATTCAAAATAATGAAGGAATTCCGATTTTCTACCATAGATATAGAAGAGCAACAACAAAATCTCTAGCCTTGAGCAACGATACACTAAACATCAAATTTAGATTTCACCAAAAAATAGGTCAGAGGGACAAAAAGGTTTTCGCTAACACACGGAGAAAGTTGTTGTGGCTAACTTCGAGCTAAAAATTGTTACAAAACAATAGTGCCCTACTTTTTCCACTTCCCTACCATTTTTATTATAACCTTTTTCCTTTTTTTACAATTAAAGAAGTATTGTTTTTTTACCCTTTCGCCTAAAAATAAAATTAAAACAGGCTTGTTAGTTTGTTAGATTGCATAAGCCAAAAAAGCTAACATACTTATTTCTAAGCTATTCAAATTCTTGAGCGCCCATCAGGGACTAGTAGAGTAAAACAAAAACAAAAATGTACGTACTAGTGTTTATTTTAGTAATAAAGCGATATTAATTTGAATAATAAACGAAAACAAAAAAATAAACTTTAAATCAAAAAGGTAATTTGAAAAACCCACAAAATACCAATTTATATCGCTTACGCCCTATTTCAAATTTAATTTTCCCACAAACTGCAATAGTTTTAGCTCAGAATTTTTTTAAATTTATAACTACCCAAAAAAACTTTTGGCCAACTCGTTTTTCTGCTGTTATTTTGCACATTTTTATCGTTAGTTCCCGTAGGCCAAAAATGTTTGCACCTTACTTTCAATTTCTTGCACACGGCAACGACTTTTTTATTTCAGATATTTTCCTTATATTTTTTGGCATGCTGCGGCAGCTGCTTTAGATTTATATGGAAAAACTTGTACCAGTAGCGCACTTTTCAATTTTCCCAGCCATTTTTGTAGCGGTTATTGTGGCTATTGTTGTTGTTTTTGCTGGAAAATGTGTGTTTTAGTGGCTTGGCATTAGCATGTTGGAAATAAAGCCAAGTCAGGTTACGAAATGTTGTAAGAAAATAATACAAAAAAAAAAACAGAAAAAAATACATGAAAGAGGATAATATTTTTGGCTTTTGGTGTCAGAAATTTATGTGCGCAAAATATGTGAACTTTTTTATGCCCCTTACATAGAGTAAGGATATATGAACTCTGCCCAGACATATACAACTGAGGGGGCTATGGAAGCACTACAATACAAAAAATTTTTTTGAATGCACTTAATTCGGTTCTTTTTCTTTAAGTGTCGAAAACTGACGCAAGCAAAGAATTATATATTATATATATATATATATATATAAATTAAAGGGTAAGAGTGGTACTAATTGATGCAACTGGAGTGACAGACCACAAAAATTTATTGCACCCTGTACATAAACTCAAAAGTAGGAAAAAACGCTGTTTTTCGGTTAAATAACCTCAAATATCTCAAAATCCTGACGTGATGGGCCAATTGTGGTGCCGGACCTGGATTCTACGCAGCAAGTTACTTCGGAAATGACCTTTAGCTTTCCAACAACTGACATGACCCCGGCATTTGTAGGCCTGTGTCATTGGTTCTGGGCATAATGAGATGCAAAAATAGTATACAAAATTTTATTTAACTTCTTCATACAACTTTCGCGTTTTAAATCGTTTTTCTATTCAAAAATTACTCAAGACTTTCAGCTATATGAGCAATGTGAGTCCAATAAACATGATAATTTTGACCTTTTAATTCTACAACTACAAGAAGTACATAAATCATTGAAAAGGTTTGCTCCGACATAGGTCAACGAATGAACTGAAGACCCCACAAAGATACATTTTAAAAGATATTTTAAGTAAAGTTTCTAACCCAAATTGGCCAACAATTTACAAAATTCCAATTGATAACTGATAGTTTGGCTTTTCTTGTTTAAAGAGCATAACAAAGTCGCTTAGGCCCAATTTTAACGCTCACAAATTTTTGTCTCTATTGCATGTGAAAAGAATTTCGCTGAAAAGTATGCTACACTTTTTTCCATTGTGACTTGCACATTTTTTTTTTTTTTTTTTTTTTTTTTTTTACAATCTGTCTTTGAGGCATAAGTAAATGTATAAATAATAATAAAAAAAAAAAAATACTTGCACATTAAAATTTATTTACCAGTTCTAAATTTGGACCGGACTACTCAAAATTCAAGCGTCTTCACTTCAATTCATTGGGCATTGTCATGCCCACATTATGGGCCCCCATCAATAAAATTTCGCGCTACTTTTGGCATCTTGAAGAGAAAGAACAACCACAAAAACAACAAGAGACGTATTGTCATTGAAAATGCTTAGCGAAATAACTAAACAAAAGTTCACATTGTGGCCACATGGAATTCCATTCATTTTCCAGAACTCGACGAAGCTTTTCTTTTCGGGGCTGCTCTTTCTTTTCAAATGTAACACAATACGCGCATATTATTTATAGTTGTATCTGAGGATGGCAGGAGGCAGGCAGAGGACAGAGCTGTGCTGACTGTACTGACTTTGTTGCAGCACTCCCAGGGAAATGATTGCTACTTATCAGTTTAAGAGCGCTTTTGGGGTTTGCCTTTGTTGCTTAGTCAACTGTTTCTGTGGTTGGGTGTGTATTTGTGTGTGAGTATATGTATCTGTGTGTGGCTGCAATAAAAAAAAAATTCAAATTCAATACAGTTTTTATACAATTCCATTCAGTTGAATTCATTTGTGTTCCTTTCCCGCACAACTTGACGACTGACTGACTCATTGACTGAAAGAATGACTAACTGTTTGGCTTTGATAGACTCAAAAGTGTGTCATTGTATTGTGTCTGTGTGTGTGTCTCTGCTTCTTTTTTTCTCTTCAATATATAACATCGTATATGCTTCAATGTGCATTTCGACAGTTCAATGATTTATTACAATGACATTTTGTTTATATGCAATTACAGAAATTACAATAAAAACAACTACATTTTACCCATGACATTTATGGCTTGATCTGAAATTTGTAAAATTTATAAGCAATTAGGGAATTAATGGCGCATTAGAAAATTAATTTTACCACAATTTATTATCAATTTAAAATTGGTAATGCATTTCAATTAAGGCTTCATCTCTGGTGCGAACTGATGAAATTAACTTGAGAAAGTAAAGAACTTCGAGTCTATTTTCTAGGTAAAACAAGTTGTAATTTGGAAATTATTTATTTGAATTAAATTTGTTTTTAAAGAGCGGAAGGCTGCCGTCAATAAGATATGATTAGATTATTCCAAACTGGCTAAAGCGAATGATCAATAATCGACTATTTTGCATTAGGTGCGTAACTAAGTTCTCGCTGTTTGTTAATACATGGCTATAGCAGTAAGTGCTGGTCGATTTTGAAATACCCAAAACTTCATGAACCAAAATTAGACATATGGTAAACAAACCGCTACGATACATTAGTGAATTTCTTTTTGCATTATATACCTTTAGTTGTGTAAAAATGTCTAATTTTGTTCCAAAAAATTATCATTTGCGGGAAGTGTTGATTTTTTTGTTCCGTTCTAAGAAAACGGCAGCTGAAGCGCATCGAGAGCTCCTAAAAATGTACGGAGATGCTGCTCTAAGCGAAACAACGTGCCGTGATTGGTTCCATCGCTTCAAAGACGACCGCCCACGTAAAGGAAGACCCAAAACCTTCGAAGACGCTGAATTGGATGCATTGCTCGATGAGGATTCGTGCGAAACGCAAGAAGAGCTTGCTTCAGCATTAGGAGTTCCAAGCGATTGCATGCGTTGGGAATGATTTAAAAGCAAGGAAATTGGGTTCCTTATGATTTGAAACCAAGGGACGTTGAGCGTCGTTTTTTCGCCTGTGAACAACTGCTCCAGCGACAAAGAAGGAAGAGTTTTCTTCATCGCATTGTGACGGGTGACAAAATTGGAAAAAATCTTGGGGACTACCCGGTCATGCTTCCACGTCGTCGGCTCGGCCGAATATTCACGCTGCGAAGGTTATGCTGTGCATTTGGTGGGACCAGGTCGGTGTTATTTATTATGAGCTGTTGAAAACTAGCGAAACCATCACTGGGGAACGGTATCGAACTCAATTGTAGCGAAAAACGGCCACAATACGAGCAGAGGCATGAAAAATTGATTCTACTGCATGACAACGCTCGGCCTCACGTTGCCAATCCTGTTTAAACGTACTTGGGAACGCGCAAATGGGAAATCCTACCCCACCCGCCATATTCCCCAGATATTGCGCCGTCCGATTATAACTTGTTCCGCTCGATGGCACATGGTCTGGCTGATCAGCAGTTGCACTCATTCGAAGATATCGTAAAATGGCTTCATTCGTGGATAGCTTCAAAAGACAAACACTTCAACCGTCAAGGTATTTGAGCTCTGCCAGAAAGATGGGAAAAAGTTGTAGCTAGCGATGGACAATACTTTGAATGAGGTTTGGTAACCATTTTTTTTACACTAAAGTTACATTTTCATCAAAAAAACAGCGAGCACTTAGTTGCTCACCTAATAATTTGTGGAATAAATTGATTTTAATAACTTAATTTTATAAATATTAATTTTCATAAAATGCAGCCATATCGCTTACTAAAATATGAACTTCCAATTCTCAAACTAAACTTAATCTAAGAAAGAGGATTTCAATGTTTTTAATATTAAATTAATTTATTTATTGTATTAAAATAATAATTTTTGCTGTGGGATGATGATATTTATCTTAGTGAGCCTATTAAACAATTTTTCTTTAAAAAAAAAAAAAAAAAATTGATATATTCTGAAAACCAGTGAAATAATGATTTCTGAGCTGTGCTACTGTACGGCGTTTGTGGCAACAATATTTCATATCAAATCTCAACCTCTACATAAATATATTAAAGACTATAAACAAGTCAACTAACTAATTAAAGTCTTAAATGGTCACATAATTTTCGCCCAAACAAACTATATTTTACGTATCATTCAATTAAAAAAATTGCAGACATATACCATTGTATAATAAATTGATTGTTTATTGTGCACACATTAGCACACGCAGCGTATGCGTAATGTCGCTTGAATGCAAAGAAAAAAGCACAAACTGGCAAAAAGCCACTAATAACACAAACGACACTTGTGAAACATGTACGCAATTTGAGGCGAGAAATATGACTGCACAAGTGTTTGTGTTTGTATTTGTGTATTTGTGTGTGTGGCTACTATTGTAGTGCTGCCCAATGCCGCAACAACAACTACAACAATATCGGTGATATGGCAAAGTTGTTGAAAGTGTTTCCCCAGTTGTCCTCTACGCCAGTTTTTTCTTTTCATATTTATGTCCTGACTACATTACTCAGTCCCATAATTTTAATGTGTGTGCAACAACAGCAACAGAAATAAAACGCCACCGACTTCATTGTACCCTTTACTCAAAGTGCAGCCTTATATAGCTGATTGTTTAGAATTTAAAAGCGGTTCCAAAATTCTATTTATAAAGTCATTTATTTACAACAAATATAGAATAAGATACTAATATAAAAAATGTAAGATAACAAATTTTTTAAGAAGGATTGCGGTCAACACGGCAATAAATAAATAAATTTAAAAAAAATTACAAAAATATTTATTTATTAGAAATAACAAAAATAAAATTTCAATCAAAATAAATTTATAACAAAATTTTAATTTACCATTATACGCGAAATAGTAAATATAAAATTAAGAATAATTGCTAAACAAAATAAAATTACTTACAATATAGTTATTATTAAAATCAAATGGTATATAAAATACGATATCTTTCTTCGTTTAGGGTTTTGGCTTATCAAAAAAAGATCTATAAAATAAAAAATTCAATACTCAGTTATTGATAACTCGATAAATAATCGATATTTTGCAATAAAATTTTACGTGGTTTCTATTGGCTAGTAGCTCTAACACATCTAAATCGAAGAGGTCGACCTAAAGAGAAGCCCGGCTTCGCTTATTTTCGTCGATATGTTTGTGTTATATACATTTGGCTGAACCTTGAATATATATAAAGCAAATAATTATGTTCAAGAAGGTACATATGTATATGAGTGACGAAAATCTGGGACTCGAGCCGACGATTTTTCTATTATTTCTCTGTCAATTTAGTTTAAACTTCTTATAGAACTTCTTTATTAAAAACTTGTAATTTTTTTAAATTTATTTATTTTTTTTAGTTAGTTATTTGCTTTATTTATATAATTTAAACAATTTTGCTTAAAGCTAGCGAGTATTTACATTTACAGGTAGATTTATCTTTCAACTGAAATATTTATTTACATAATGAATAAATATTTTAAGGGTTTTGATATACAGTAGGAAGTGAAACAAAACAAGGAAAAAGGGATTTATAACTTCTAGGTCTTGTTTTCATTGTTTTGATTTTGATATATGTTTATCATCTGTTCGCTTGTAATATTTTTGTTTTTTTATGTTTTATATATTTATAAGATATAAATAATGAAATAAAACATAATTGAAATAAAGGTCCACCCTGACCAAAAGTGAAATATTCGTAAGATATTAAACTAAAGAGTCTAAAGCTAACTAAGCTTGTGATATAGCGAGAAATCTAGCTTCAATGCTTAAAGTTTCATTATCATTATCAACCTTTATCATTGTTATATCATCTGTGATGTTCACTTTGTCTGGACTAGGCTATCTACTAGGGTGAACATATTTTTACACTATTTTTGGTGCTTTTTAGTTTTTTATTAAGTGTTCGAGCACTCTTGACTTCATGCCTCGTTGTTACATTTGATGTGGTTACTCGGATATTGTTACCATTGGGCATTTATATCCGAAAAAGTTAATACCCCGATTATATTATAAGCAAAGTAAAGGGTTATCAATCTTGAGGTTTTTTTTGCAAAAAAAACACAAAAATTTCAAATTAATCGGAAAACGTTTATTATCAATAGAAATAACCATTCTTGCCATTCACTTTTTAAAGATAATCGCTTTCAAATGTTGGCCGCAACTGCGCTGTACCTCGTCCATGCAGAGGTTCCAATTTTCGATGACACTTTAGACTTCACCTAACCCCAAAAGGAAAATGTCTAACGGTGTGATAACACACAAACTTGGTGGCTAATTCACCGGTTCGGAGCGTAAAATTAATTGTTCACCGAATTGGTTCCATAAAATGGTCTAAGCGCGTGAAAAACATTCTTAAAATAACCCTCTACAAATCCATCATCATACCCGTGCTTCTCTACGGCGCTGAAGCATGGATATTGTCATCATCCGATAAGGTGATTTAAGGGGCTTTCGAGAGCAAAATCCTCCGACGTATCTATGGACCGATAAATGTGAATGGTGATTTTCGTATTCGAATGAACCACGAGCTGTATGAACTATACGGTAACACTGATCTAGTTCGGCGCATACAACTAAAACGTCTGCGCTGGTAAGGTCATGTTGCATGAATGGATGATAATGCTCGAGCCAAAAAGGTATTCGAGCGGAAATCGTTGGAAGGTCGACGACGCCAGGGAAGCTCACCTCTGCGATGGTTAGATCAGGCAAGGAGGATCTTCGTAGCCTTCGGATTACTAAATGGCGCCAGCAAGCACAAAATTGTCTACTATCAGCTGTTTTCAAACTGTACAAATATCTATTTATAGTAGCTGTTTTTTCTTGAAAGTTTTTTGTGTTTAAGGTGCTACTTTTTACTAAAAATAGTGAATTTTTTTTAAATCGCGTTAAATCAAATTAAATCGCGTAAAAAAATAAACGGAATGATTTTTCTGAATCGCGTTATATCAAATTCGCGTAAAAACAGAATTTGGTGTATTTCAAATCATATTGAAAAAAATGTTATAAAAAAGTAAACAAAAAAAATTTTTTTTTCATACTTTTCAACAATTTGTATATAAGTACTTTATGTATAGCATGTTTATGTGTTACATACATTTGGCTGAAACTTATATACCCTTCCACTCTATATGTTACGGGCATAATGAATGAGGCTGCCGGCGAAAAGCTTGCAGTATCGTAAAAAGCACAGCGAAAAAGAGCGTTGAGAAAAGAAGTGACAAAGGGGCAGTTTGTGGGGTTTGTGTAAAAGGGGATGGTTAGGGGGTGTCTATGTACGCAGGGTGTCAATGTTTAGTTAGTTAGTGGCAGTAATTTATATGCCATTAGCCCGCAGCGAAAACATAACGCACTTAGTGCTTGAGTGTAACTGTGCGTGTGCGTCAATTTGTATCTGTGTGCGCATAAATTTCGTGCAGCCCCAAAAAGTATGCAACTGGTTTGGTAACAATATTCAAACAGCATTTCAATTCAGTGCTAATAGGCTGATAATCATTTTCACTCTACAATTTTTCTTTTATAAAACAAACACACAGACGGAGGGAGAGAGAGAGAGAGAGGCCGGTAAAGAGTGTTGTAGAGCATGCGAGTGTGTGTATAACAGGCTGACAGTCTGGTGTTTTATCAGCGTTTGTTTTACTTCCGACAGCGGAACCAGAAACGGAAATTTCTCATTTCAGTACATTTCCGTTCGCGCCAGGGCACGCACACAAACTCACACTCACATTCACAGATACACGCACACATATGCAACGCATATGCATAAAATTTGTACTGGGTCAGGTCTTGTTGAACGCAAATGAAAAATAAACAAAGAATTTGTATCTGAGCATGCATGTATTTGTATCTGTGTGATTTTGCGTGTATTTATGTGAGGCATGAAATCAAAAGCCAACATTAAGCATAACAAATATTTAGTAATAGGGTTGCTTTATCACACAGCACAGCAGACCGCATTGACAACACAAGCAACAACAACTACAAGTTGTATAAATGTTAAAAAGTGCTCTAGGCATAATATCTGTTATTTCCAGATACTTTTTTCTTTTTGCACCCTCTATATTGTTTCTACATTGTAGCTCTTCTTGGCATGTCTTTTCTTGCCTTTGATAACCGGCAGCAGTTGACACAATTGTTTGTGTGGGTTTCTATTTGCGTGAATTGGAGTGTGACTTGTGGCCTGTGATTTGTCGCATAAGCAATGAGCCAAGTAGGATGCATTGGATTTTTACTCCTATATGTGGGAAATTCAATAAAGTTGAATGCCCTCGAAAAAAGGCAAGGCACAAGCAGCAGGGTTAAAATATAATAAATATATGGATGATGCATATTTCCGTCAGCCTGTAAGACGAGGGCAACCAGATTCCAAGTTCTAGGAATTAGACATGTCAGATTTAATTTCTTCTTGAACAAATTAGTAGCTTTTGATTTTGAGCTCTTGAACAGAGGGTAAGGTAAGGGTGTCAAAGCTTCGTGCGGAATTAGCGTCAGGAGGAACCTTGAATTTACTTTTTAAATTAGCAGAAATGTTCAGCTGAGGCAGATCAATTGCTTGGGGAATCATATGGTGAAGCTTTATTTGAAAACCATTATTCTAAAGCTATTTTTCAATCCATGGGCATATGAAGAAGAAAAATTGCTGCATTTGGTGTAAAGGGAATGCATATACTGGAATCACCCAACGTCTTTTTTAAGGTAACTGAGCAAAACTGTATAACGCAAGCCACTTTAGCGAAAACTCTTAAATGACAGCAAAAACACAAATTCAACTTGAAGTCAAGCCAAATGCAAACACTACAAAATTTAAAATATAATTGAAAACTCTCGTGCTGCCAAACATAAAATTAAATTAAGTTAAATGCATAAATTAAAATATCTTGAGCTTTCAAATACCACGCGTGTACTAATTAAATGCGCCATTTTTCACACCCACACACACTAAAGACAATATAAAATCAGCAGCGCACAGATACACAGATACTCAGACACACAGCTACACCGATACACACACGTGCTGGCACACACACACACATGCCATTCAATCACTTTCACTTTAACAGTTAGCGAGTCAAAATTAGAGCAAGAGTGTGAGAGAGAGTGTTAGTTAGAGAGTAAGGGCAGGAAGCCAGCCAGGTGGATAAATAAATGAAACACAGCCGCCATAGTGTCAGCAACAATCAAGCGACAGCTGCCCCCAAGCCAAACCCAAAAACCCCCAATGCTAAAAGCCAGGACCCTCTAAATATTTTCAGCCCAACTCTAAAAACGACAAAAAAAAAAAAATAAGTAAAAAAAAACCAACAGCAAAGCAAAAATTTGAAACCGCAAGGCAATGCTACAAGTTCTTGAAAAGAAGCAAGCAGCCAGGACCAAAGGGGCGTCTCTGATGCAAACAGAAGTTGATTGCTTAATAATATTTTGTGATGATGTGAATTTACTTTTATTTCTCATTTGGGGAAACACACATGCACACATGTGTGTGTGTACGCAAACACACGTGAATTCATTGGCTTTTTGAAGCATACGAAAAGTCAACCAAATACAGGTGCAAAATATTTTACTTTCATTCTTTTATTTTGGTATGTTGTTTGCATTATCAGCAAACCACACACAAAAATAAACAAGTGGGTCGTTTGCAGTTTGGCAAATACTGACTATAAAATACACTAAGTAAGCTCGACAACATATTAAAGCTTTTGATACCTCTAAATTCTTCTTCTTATGTCCTGTTGCTCCTAGTAGAGCATAGGGCCATCGTGAATTTTTTCCATTGAACCTGGTTGTGAGCTAGAGCTTTTAGTTCACCCCAGGCCTTTTCGCTATCTTCAACTGATCTTTGCAGACTTGTTCGCCAAGTTGTTTTGGCCGCCCTCTGCGTCAGCTTCCTTGTGTATTCCAGTCCAGTGCTTGTCTGCATATTTCGTTTGGCTGTTTATGGAGGGTTTGGCCCAACCACTGCCATTTTCTAAGTTTAATTTCATCATCGAAGGGTATATCTTTGGATCTTCTGTGGAGATCTTCGTTTGATATAACATTCGGCCATCAGATTTTCGAGATTCTTCTCAGACAGTTGTTAAATAAAGACTTGAATCTTATGGGTTAGACTCTCTGTTGTAAACCAAGTTTCGCATCCATACAAGAGAACAGATTTAACGTTTGAGCGAAATATACGTAGTTTAGTGTTGAACGAGAACATGGTAGACCTCCAGATTTTACTAAGCTGTGCAAACACTGCTTTTGCTTTGACACTTCTGGCCTCAACATCCACGCTGGTACCTCCATCTCCCGCGATTATACTGCCAAGGTACGTGAAGTTGGTAACTTCTTCAATCGGAATACCTCTAAATGAAGAATATAAATTTGAAACGCTAGTTGGACTTTAGTAGCTTGAAAGCGCTTATTTGCAAAATTTGTGGAAAAAATCCAATCAATGTTAAAAGTTAATGGATTTGATAACGATGGCGTGCATAAGCAAGGCACAACATTTTTTATATATTGGTAATGCCTAGCTTTGTAGCTCATTCATTCACGTTACGTATACGTAATCATAATTGGGAGTCTCATCATTTGTAATTGAATAGTCTAAATTTCTGAAAACAAATGCGTTTTCGTATTCAAACATAACTGACGTAAAGTTACAAAATCCCTTTTATTTAAAAAAGTTAGATTGTTGGTGATGAAATAGATTTTTAACGATGTTGTTGTATTTTACATTGGGGGTTAATTTAGTGACTTTTTGCAGAAGAAATAGCTGATAGCTGAGCAGAGCTTGCAAATCAATTAAAATTTCAGTGTTGCTCTCACATTACTTTTATTTATGGCATTTTTGTGCTCAACATGTGCATTATACTTTAGGAAAATATAGCTAAAATAAAGATATTTGGTTATAAAAATATCAACTTTTTTCAAAAGTGTTCAGTGGCGGGTTCAGATGAAGGATCCCTTGGCTTGGACTCATCTTCCCATCTGAGTTTTTTCGATTCTTACAAATTTTGACGTGTTCATGAACATATATATTAGCAAACACACTGTGAATGAAATTCGAATTTCTTGATATGCAAGAATCTCGATGTTGTCCACCAAGAACTACTACAAACTATTAAGCTTGTTGTAATTGAACTGGCTGAGAAGCTGCAAGGTTGGCAGGATGTACAATAGGGCTCCAGCGAACATTATTAGTTTCATTAAGGATTTTTTTGATTAAAATGAAAGAATCCCATTTCGTAAATATAAGTTAAATTAAAAAAAAAAAAAAATAGTGACATTAAAAGTTTTGTAAGTTTGACTTAAAAATGGCTTTTATAAAGCTTGAATTGTATAATAATTTGAAAACCTTCAGTGGCCTTTTTTTATTTAAATTCCTTCAGATATAACGCCAAAATTTTATTTTCTTAAACCCCATATACCTGCAAATTTTTAAATGCAGTGTATATCAAAAAAATTCAAAGTGTGTATTGCGGCGCCCAAACATGTGTAAATATTCATAAGTGTATGTTGCTCAGGGTGTGAGTGTGGTGTGAGTGCGTGTGTGTCGCTTTGTTGTCTTACATGTCGCGTTTGTTTGGGGGGTTGCGGGGTGCCCCTTGTGTTTTTCATATACTACACGCATATGCCATGCGATAAAAATGTAAATTTATGAAGTTTTAATCAATTTGGGGAATTCGTTGGCATACATTTTTTTTTGTCGCTTTGTTTTGTTATTTGTTGCCCAAAGGCAATTCAGGGTTTTTTTTTTTTTTTTTTGTTTTTTTTTTTTTGTTTTTTACATTTGTTTTGTGCATTTGGCGTTGAGTGTGAAACATTTAAAACATATTGCATTCGAGTTGTTTATTTATTTTTTCCTTTTGCTCGGAACTCATTTTTTTTCGTTTTTTTTTTTGTTTGTTTGTTGCGTCCCTTTTGTTATAATGGGCTGGCGGCATTGTAAATCGTCGCAATATAAAGACCCTAATAAAAATTTAATTTAGTGTTATTTGTCACCAGAGGGCGCACGAGTGCATATAAATATGCGTATAAAAAACATCTAGATAGGTATATTTGTTTATTTTGACTTTTGTGTTTTTTGTTTTGAGATTTGGTTTGGGGCTGCGATTAATTGAGTTCTGTATTGTTGTTTGTGAAGGTTGCTTTGCAACATGTTGGCTTTTAGTCAAATATTAAGCTTAAATATGCAGATGATTGCCATAGAAATTAAGCTTTGTGTTTATTGACGGTTTAAACAAAAAATATATTTCTTATTTTATTTCAAATTTTTAAATTTTTAAAATCATTTTGCAATATCTCTAAAGTCTTTTTGTTAGATCTGCAAGCATTATTCTTGATTCCAAAACATAACATAAACCGAACATACTTGCTGCTAAAATGTTTTACGAGAGTATTGAAGCTAAAGCTGCATGTATTTGATTCCCAGGCATGCTCTTTTGTTTAATTAAAAGATGAAATTTTCTAAAAATATATGTCTTAAAATATTTTTATAAGAGCCCAATTATTATTGCTTCACATATAATTGGCAAAGAAACCACAAGCCTAGCTCGGCTTAGGCATATTTAAAAAATGTTAAACGGACAAAAAATTGAACCTCTTGACTTGAGGTTTTATTGAACCGTGCCCCATCTTTTTGGTTCTTTTTTGTTATACAGTGTGGTTGATGAACATTGCTGCATTAAGAAACTCGAATAACTTTTTGTTGAATTCACGTAATTTATTTTTTCTTGTTTCATTTGAAAGATAATTCAATTTAATAAAGTTTTTTTTTGTGTGTCTTAAAAATAATGGAACGTAAATGGCCTCCACGCTCAGTGACGCATGTGCGACATCTTAGCAATAAGTTATTTATGACTGCCTAAAGGGTTGCAGCGGAAATTGCCTCAATTGTCGTTCGAATGGCTTGCTTTAAATCATTCAAATTTGTTGGTTTTACTTTGTAAACTTCCTGTTTGCAATATTCCCAAAGAAAAAAATCAGGCGCAGTAAGGTCCGGAGACCTGGGAGACCAACGGAATATGGAGTTTCTTGATGTCAAATTATTGGGGAATTTTGGATGCAATTCTGTCATAACAGGCCTGGCTGTGTGAAAAGTTGCAACATCTTGTTGAAACCACACAGATTTGAAAGCGATTCTCTTTCGGCGTAGTTCTGGATAAAAAACCTCTTTCAGCAACATTAAGTGTCGGTCTGCAGTGGCCCGACACTGTGACGCAAAGTGTATGCAATCCCGTCTCATGGAGTATCTGTGGGTTAGGATCACTCCATACTCGACAATTTTGTTTATTAATATTGCCGTTTAGATCGAAATGTACCTCGTGAGACATAAAGATTCAGTTTATGATGGTTTCATCGTCTTCAAACATTTGGAGGAGCTTCTGGCAAAATTCCAAGCGAATCGGCAAGTCTGCTGGATTCAGTTTGTTTGTCACTTGAATCTTATAGGGAAATAAGTTCAAGTCTTTGTGCATAATAGTCTGCAGTGACTGTCTGCTGATACCCATTTGAGCACATAACCCTTTTGTCGAAACTCTGGGACTGGTTTGAATGGCAGCACATACAGCAGCGATGGTTTCATTCGTCCAAACTAAAGGGTTTCGATGATAAGGCCTTCTTGCGATTGACCCATGTGTGGCAAAATTGTTGACGTGCCTCGTTATAGTCCATCTGCTCGGAGGAGTGCCGGTAAAGGTGCGCCTTTATTATCTTTGTACCAATTTTACGGACTCTAGTGCGTGATAACGCCGGACATTCCAAATTCTTGTCTCAGTGTCCCAATTATACATTTTCATTAAATCTAAAAATCAATCTTACACCCTGTACCGTATGGTACAAAGGGTATATTAAGTTTGAACAAGCTGTATGTAACATACAGAAGGAGACGTCGGAGACCCCCAAAGTTACCCAAAGTATGATCAGGGTGACTAGAGAAGTCGATATACCCATGACCATCTGTCTGTCTGTCTGTCCGTATGAACGCCTAGATCTTAGAGATGATAAGAGCTAGAGCAACCAAACTTTCTGATTAGACTCCTTATTATTCCATCAGAGACAAGTTTATTATATTTTTTTGATATCGGGGTTAGATTTAATAGCTCCCATAGGCGTGTTTCAGAGGATCTCGTAAAAAAAAAAGTTTTAGATGGATAATTCTTATAAAGATATCGTAACCAAATTTTGAATTCTTAAGTTTTTTAGACATCTTCAAAACTGTACCAAGTTTTATCAAAATCGGTTGACTATATCATATAGCGCCCATATTTCGTTTGTTTACAAAGATATCGTAACCAAATTAGGCGCTCGGAAGTTTTTTATAGGTCCCAACTACTGTACCAAATTTGATCGAAATCGGTTGACTATATCATATAGCTCCCATAGGACCGATCGGTCGAAAAAATGTTTTTTGAACAAAATTTGTTGTGTTTTTAAAGATACCGTGACCAAATTTCGCAGTCGGAATTTTTTTATAGTTCCCAATCAGTGTGCCAAATTTGATCAAAATCGGTTGACTATATCATGTAGTCCCCATAGGACCAATCGGTCAAAAAAATTTTTTGCTGCAAAATTCGACTGATTTCTGTTTGTTTATGAAAATATCGTAGCCAAATTTGCCGAATAAAATATCTTCTGGAGGTCTTAAGGAATATGTCCCAAAGTCTTCTGCGCCCGACTTTAACGTACGCCATCTTTTTAACTTCTATATGTTAAATTCTTAACTTGAAAATAAAATTATTTGGCTAGTCATTACATATATGTAGTTTTGGTTAATAATTTCTCTTGACATTTAACATTTTCTGGCAATAGCTTTGACCACAATCAGTACCTCGCTGCTTTAAAAGGATAGCAAAGAATCTAAATTTTTTTTATTTTTACAAAAAAATTTTTTTGTTCAGCCTTCCTTTTTTTTTATAACTGTGGGAGCTGCATAGTTTTTGGCAGCTTGACATGTTGTTGATAATTTTGTTGAAACTTTGCAAGGGAACTAAGCTTAAGTAATGTTATTTTTAACTGCGCATAAAAGTTTTTCAAAACTGGCTGACTGGTTTGCTGGGCGAATGGAAGAAAAGGAACGTTTTAATGCATTTTGCTTTGCATCAGTCAGTCAGAAATTATTGGACTACAAGCTCAAAAGTGAAAAGCTGCTAAAACACTAAAGTAGAGTTTCAGGTGCAGGCTAAATTGAATTAAAACTCATTAAAATACAAGTTTGTTGTGCCTTGATATAATGACAATGAGGACGACAAGTTCAGTGCCGATGTCTAAGGCAAAGTGCACGTAAAGTGCAAAAAGCTTTTTAAGTTTAGTTTTAATTACAACTGCCAACAACAACAAGAACTATAGGAAAAACAACAACAACAACAACAATGTGCAAAGAACAACAACAAAAGCTTAATAGAGTTTTTTAGTTTAGTTCAAAGCGATTAGTCGGCTTAAGTTTTCAACTTATGGGTGAGAGCAGAAAAAAAGACAAGTTTAAAACGAAAGGGGCTGTTACAGTTCCAACATATCGACTTTAATATACACTGCACGATCTCATAGTTTAGTTATCGCACTTTAAAGTTTGTAACGAATCAAGTTTTCTGTATGCAAAGTATTGGTGCTAAGCAGTGGGACCAGGGACGAGGGATATACCCAAAAGTAAAAATTTGTTTTTTTTAAAGTTTTTTTCTGGCTAAAAAACATGTGGCCCCAACAACATTAAAAAAATTATGATAGGTAAAAAAATGCGTTTTAAATTAAAACTATTCAAATAAATATTTGCAAAGACTTCCTAATTGATATATTTATGTATTATTTTCATTCACTGCGGCATTAATTTTTTTATTATATTAGTCTTATTGTTGTTATGTTGTTAGTTCCTTTATCTTACGGCATAGGGCCTTAGTCTTTTTATTTGGACAAATTATAATTCAATTTTTTGGTACCCCTAACTTTTGTCGCAATTCTAGATGTTCTTATTTTCAATATGTTTTTATCAATCTCTTAATGGACAAGCAAATCTCAGAGTTCCATTGGGTGCATTTGGGGCCCATGTCAAAAATCTTAGTGCAATTGAAAAACTAGGCCATCATTGAGCAAAATGTAATGCTCCCAGCTATTTCAGAAAAGTTGTTGGTATCTTACTTACTTCCCTCTAGTTGTTAAAATCATTTTTTTTTGCACTAACTTTATATAACCTTTAAAACCTTTAGCTACAGGGTATAAAAAGTAAAAAAATCAACATCAATTTGCTCATGTATGGAGTTTTAATGACGCCTGAGCCGCTCAAAACGTTCAGAGAAAGCTTGAAAATTGAAACCCAAAATGGCTGAAAAAACACTCTCTCACTAAACACAAACACACACACAGACACCCACGAACACAATGCATACAAAACATGATGGCAGCAATTACTGTTATTTGCAAAAAGAAAAAAGAAAGCAGAGGCTACAAAAAAATACGAAGGCGAAACACAAACAAAACAGAGCAGAGGAGAGCCGTGCCGCATGTTGTGCAAAGTTTTCACCAAACTGTGCGCTGGGGCTTCAAATAACGAGTTGCAGGACAGTTGCAGGGAAGTTGCATTGCACTTGCTGCACTAAAAGGGGCAGCTGAAGCTAGCCAGAGTTGCGGGGTGTTCGACAGAGCGGCACAGACAAGCTGGAAAAACAAATATGCAGCTATCTGAAAAACAATAACAATGCGCAATGACCCAAAACTAAACACGACACACACAAAAAAAAAAAAAAACAAAGTGCCAAAAAAAAAATATAAATCTACAGAATTCACAAAAAAATTGGGCGCAAAAACAAGCGCGTGAATTTTGTGTCTATGAGTGAGTTGGGGTGGAACGAGTGCCAATGTGAGTGTGGGGGGTTTATACACTGCAAAATGAGTATATTTAAATCAAAATATAATATTGACAAAGCTTTGGTAAGAATTGTATTTTTTGCAAGACTAATCGATTGCATTTATTAATTAAAAACAATATAATTTGACAAGATGCAAACAAAAAATATTCAAATGACTCTATACACTTACGAGACGTGTGCTATTAAAGAAAGCTTACATATGTTTTCAGTAACCGATAGCTCGATAAATAATCGCATATTTTCTAAACGCAATTTAAAACTTAATTTTAAGCACAATTGTTTTTATATGAGTCAGGTTTCTGAGTAGGAATTGCGGAACTAGCTTGTTTAGCTTAGGATATTGACTGCTGTGTCCCTGTCAGTGACTCGTCACGGGGCCTATTTTTGCAGCCTATTTTTTTTTACTCTTCTTGCGAGATGATTTGAATTCAAGATTTAACAATAAGAAGGTCACGCAATGCGTACATTCGTAGGTTCACTGAAATTAAGAGCACAGATTCAATTGTTGTATGGTCGCTATATGAAATAGTGTGCCAATTTTGACAAACTTCACAAAAATGATAAGACTTATTTGAAAGGCATAAAAACACTTAAATATATGGAAGAAAATATTTATTTTTATTTTTTAAAAGTACATTGACAAGGCTCACTGGAATCACAACCAATCCGGCCATTTTGTCATATTTAGTAAATTTGCTGATTATCGTTTGAAAGATTTCAAAATCAATTTCAGTGAAATAAAAAAATATTTTCAATTTTGAATTCTTTTGTGAAAATTTATCAAAGTATAACTATCATACAACAGTTGAACCAATTTTGCATTCAAAATCACGCCCTTCTTTGCGTCACCTTGTAAAATTCATTGCATCGTGATTTTAGTTTATCAAAGGTAATAATAGGTTTTTGAAGCTTCCTTTGTTAATCTTTTGATCAGGTAAACATCCCGAAGAGCTTTCGCCGGCCTGTTGTGATATGTGCGCCAAAAAATTTACGTTGTGAATATGGAAATAATCAAAATTGAAAAAAACGAGTAAAAAGAAATCCGCTTTTCTAATTTTTGTTTATTTGTAAATAGTAGTTCAGTAGCTCCTTAAATTTTCTTAAAAATAGGAATATTAAACTAAGAACTTTTTCACACAAAATTAAAATTTTTTTTTTTTTTAAGTTCATGTGGTTAAATTAGAAATATAAAAGTTTTTTGAAGTTTTGGAAATCACGTTATTTGGTATAAGTAGAGGCTAGATTTTTAAGAATAATTTATTCGAAGTTCGTGCACGGTATGATCATCTAATGAGTGCGTTGGAATTTTTTAGATGATCTCGTAGTTTTTTACCTCTTGTTCATTTTTGATATCCGAAAAAGAGTATATTCGGTTTCCAAAGGCACACAAACCCTTTTTTCCATATGATGTACACTCATTCATTGCATTTGTGTGTACATGTTACTCTAATTTTTTAGGCAGAACTCGTGCTTGGGTCCTGGAAAAGCCGTAGACATGGGTTCCAGCAAAATGTTGGCTACTGTCTGTTCACTCGGGCATAATCAACAATATTTTGAGTGCTTTTTGTGTGAAGTTTTTGTGATTTTTATTGTTGTTGCTATTGTTTTCTGTCGACGTTGTTTGGCAGTGTTGTTGTTGTTGTGTAGGTGGAGTTATTGTGCACCGAATGTATTTTTGGTTTGTTTCAATGAGTTTTGATCGAGTTTTGTTAATTTTTAAAGCACTCTTTTGAGTACCGCTTGGAAATAGAAAAACTTTGAAGTTTATATGATGTGTTAGGAAAAGTTATAACAAATTGAGTTGCATTTTTTTTTTAAAAGAGGCATACATTTGAGGGAGTTATGTAAGGAAAAATAGTGTTGAATAATTGCTTTAGCAAAGTAAATCGACTAGTAATATGAAAAGTTTTCCTTTGAATGAGTTGATAAAAAGTTAAGTAACTTACGATAATACTGGTAGACATTTGTTGCTTATTATTTATTATTACGCTGTTAGTGAAATGTACTGTGTAGTGTCCACTGATATGTATTAGAACGTTAATAATCCATTTTGGCTCAATCTGACTCTTTGACTTTAATTATTTAATTTATAGAATGTACTGTGTTGTGTCTACTAATATTTATTTTTTTAAATCAACAATTAAAACAGTTTTTTTAAATTTCTTTTAGTAAATTATGATGATGATGATAAATCAAACCACCAAGCAGCCCCGATTAAGCCATTTTGTTTGATACAATACCACATCATTAAAAGAATTTTGTTTTAGCTTCCAGATTTATATCTTTAAGACGCAGCCATATTCAGTTTTATACGCTTCCATCGACACCTCATTTGTCAAATTATGATAAGCAGCTCAGAGGCTACGAAGAACAGACAAACATCCCTACCGGTCAAAACTATAACCCTTCTTTTGGCTTCGCCTTAGTCTGGTAAAATAACGAAAATGTAATATTATAAAAAAATGTGGAGCGACTTATATTCTCACCTATGGCCTCATTTGTTACGCATATAGCAAGACCTCTGCAAGATGCAGTTTCAGAGATCAAGTCCGAGGCAGAATGACAATGGGACACCGTGTCTGTTACATATCCCGAGCACTCTGGCCAAGATACAACCCAAAGCGAACATCCGAAATCCTGCGATTCTACAAGAGCAGGACTAGGAGGGAGACGGGGCTTATAACGGGGCACTGCGCCATAGGCCTCCAGACTGAGAGGATGCATGTCCCCCACAACGATATCTGTCGCAGTTGCGTTGATGATGAGGAGATAGAAAGCATCCAACACCTTCTGTGTGACTGCCCTGCACTTCTTGGGAAAAGCACTCAGTATTTGCGAAGGCCCTTCTTTCAAGATCTGGGTAGTCTGGCAAATTTGGCCATAGCGGACTCTGGCTTTTTTTCTCGAATACTCGAAATAATTCAGCAAACAGGATGACTAGGCACGCACAGAACTTACCCACCCCTCTCTCTCTCTCTTTCTCTCTCTATTATAACCTTCTCCTTTCTCCCTCTGTTCTCCCAAAAATGCATCACAATGGGCCTGCGGGTGATCTCACCCTTGTGCCGAGCTGCCTACATAACCTAACTTATATCTTCATTGAGAAAACTGTTAAATTGTTAAGAAAAACTCAACATTAATCTTCAGTTATCGCTCAGTTAGCAAATCATCTGATTTTTGACGAAAATGAGGTCAATTATATTTAGCTGTGGTATTCCGGACATGGTCGCAATATTTTTTTCTAAATTCAACTATGTGATTTACTCCCAAGACTGCCCTCGTTTTCTTGATTATTGATGCATTTTTTAAAACATTTCTTATCTCTTGAAGCACAATTAACACAGTCATATGAGCTGTAGTTACTATATAGTTGCACTTTTATTTTAGAACTATGACTGTCATTTATTTGATTTTGGTTTTTTTTTTTTTTAATGGTTTTTATCTACCGTTTTTGGTTAGTTTTCTCAGTTTTCCTCTGTACTGCTGTTAACTTTGCCGTGAAAAACTTTTTCCAAGCTGTTTTGGTCGCAGTATAGTTTTTTATGCTGGGTGTGTTATCTTGTTAAAGAAAAACTTGAACTTTTTCAACGAAGATTCAGCGCTGAAAAGTATGCTCAAACACACACAAACACCCATACACAGACTACTACACTTTTGTATGTAAAAATGCTGAGCTGATTTGGCACATATCTCTGTTTTGGGCCGCGCTGTCGGCGTCGCTGCTTTGCGCTTGGCTTGTCTAAAACATATCAAATGCAACATTTTGCGCCAATAAACCGGCTCGGGACCGGGACCGGGTCCTTTCCGGGCACAAAAACAACATAAATTTACTTAAGTAAGTGTTTAAAAGGCAAGACGCAGTCGAGCGGGAGCAGCAGTAGAAGAAACCTTCTGATAAACGATGCAGCGATATGGCTTGGCTCTGCTGCCAAAAGGTACCAAAAAAGTTTTACCAAATTCCGTTGAAATATGCAAAAGTGGTGGAAAAGTTTTGATGCTGGTTGGTCAAATTTGACTTTACTTCAAACTCGAAGCGGCAGCAGGAGCTGCTGCATGAGCAGGAGTTGAAGCTGGAGCTATGGCCGTAGCTGCAGTTGAAGTTTTGTTGATGGCGCAAGTTGCTCGCCTTTTGCGCGAAAAACAAATAAAGTAACAGCGCCCTCTTTTTCTTATGTGTGCGTATTGAGTAAGGGCTGCGGAAAATGGGGCAGGATACTAGAACAGCCTTCTTAGCTGACCAACGAGCGACAGCGACAAATCCGCTTGTAATCCAAGCAGTTCGAACATTTAACTTGGCCGGTTAGCTGGCGATAAGAAAGCAACCCGCAGCAGAAACCTGCTTTTGGAAAAAAAAAAAAAGAAAAATCCAAAGAAAAGCAGAATTTTCTTTTATGTATGTACATGTTGGATGTGAATGTGTGAGTCTAAAAGTCAAACAGGAGACGTCAGATGCTAGGAAATCAAATGGCAAACTTTCTTGCAGTCAGGTAAAAATTGCACAGCTCCAGCAACTTGCATGCTGAACTTTTCTTTCTTACCTTTAGTTTTTACGTTGATTTTTATAGAAAGAGAGTATATAAAATTGTTCGATGCATATGTAACAGGGAAAGAGTTAACAATGCCAAAGGTGCTTGGTATAGACCTGATACTCATATGCTTTAATAGCAGGGTCGTTGCAAGTATAGACAAGTTCGTTTTTGGGTTGTCCCTATGAAGGAGATGAAGAAGATATCTCGAAAAGCATTGCCAACAACAATTGATGTAATCGAGCCGAGCATCGGTGGACAAACGCCCAAAAGACATGTTAAAGTCATCTTTCAGCATTATAACGCTAGGCCACGTAAGGTCGTAAAAGACAATGGGATGTCCAACTACATATTCCGAATTTACCGGCAATGGTTTCTCCCGTCTACTACTTAATTCGATCGATTAGGCATGTCCCTCTTGAGAAGTGTTGCCATTTAAAGTAAATAAAGTGACCAAACTCACCTGAAATACTGACAAATAATGGGCTTGTTAAATTCAGGAACTAATTTTTTTCGAAAAAATAGTGCAAGTTATCTCACGTTCGGGCACCACTTCGAGCAAAAGGTATCTCAAAGTCGTTTATGCCCGACTCTTAAGTAAATTTTTTTAGGTTTTATTTTTTTAAGTCGAGTTTTTGCTGAAATGGCTAAAAAGAAAGAAAAGACGTTAGCTTGCTTCTTTGGATTCCCCCATGCCTGCAATTCCTTCGTGTTCTTTTGCTACGCTGTTTTTGGGTGAAGCATGCAAACACATGCGTTTAATGTACGGCGGGTGCAGCTGTAAACAGCGGCCGTTTTGTATACATGTGCCCATGCCTGTGATTGTGTGTGTGCTTGTTTGGCTGTGTGCACTTCCGCTGTGCATGCTAAACTTCCGCTGCCAAACAAAATGCATGCCACACATTTACCTGAACGCTGTTCACTTCATGTAGAGCCATTAAAATGCTTTTAATCAAATTAGCGTAAATATTGCCAAAGCCATTTGAATGGCAGGCACATTGTATACGTTAGGCATATAATTAGTTAATCGCTAGATATTCACAAAAAGAGTGTAATTATTGAAGGATTTAAAAAGATTTCTTTATAATTCTGTACTTGCATATAAATGAATGCTTTTAAATATTCAACTGAGTTAAGACTGATTTTCTTTAAAAGCGCCATAGTGCCACACACAAATTGAAGGAGAGCGCATTCTATTATTGAAGTTATTATTGAAGAGATATAATTAACTGGATACTTTGGTAGTTTTGTATACAGAACTGTGACTGCTTCCATCATGTCTAGACAGGCAGTTAGTAGGATTATATATTATATATACAGCACATGTCGTAAACGATAAAAACCCCAAGGAATCTTTAAAGATTTCCAGCAAAAGATGTGCTTCTCAAAGTTTATGGAGCTTATGATAAGGCCAAATACAGCTGAATTGTCTTAGTCACAACATAAATGGAATCGTAATAAACCCACTTGAACTTTAAAGATTATAGCAAGCGATGTATTAAAAAAAGGCTCAGGAGCCACAAAAAAAAAAAATTGTCATTTAAAACTAATGATATGGTGATGAAATTCCAACAAATTTTGAACGAACAGAAAGTAAGTAAGCAAGTGGAATGGTATCCAATTGGTATCTACAGTGGCGGATCAACGTGGGGTTTTCGAGACCGGACCACCCCCAAAAATTGGAAAAATGGGTTGACCGTTTTTTACTCTGATATACAATATACACGCATCAAAGTGGAAAATCCTCCTATGACCAAATCCTGGGTTTGCGCCTGGGTATCTACTTTAAGGATCTTGATCTTTAAAAATATAATACAACTTTTTTTTTTACTTTACGCGTACAAAAATTCCTTTTTGCCAAAATTCTTTACTATATTATGCATTCTTAAAATTATTTTAAGGAACATTTTATTTATTTACATTTTTTTTTTATGGCAGTGATCTACAAATATTAAGTTAATATTTTAAGTGTATGAGAAAACAAAGTAAATACCTTAAAAATAATCGTGATTCACATTTTAAAGGAACATACTTTGTATGATAGCAAAATTTATTAAAAAAAAATGTGGTAAAAACAATACACACAACCTCACGCTAAGATAATAATATTGATTAATATTGATTTGTTAAAGCATGTTCTTTAAATCATTTAAATTTTAAAATAATTGTGGATGTTCTTATGTGTGCGCATTTGAATTTGCTTTTTTTATAGTTTTAAGTTATATTTAATTTAAAAAATCCCAAAAAAAAATGTGGTAAAACAAGGGTTTTTTTATGAGAGCCTCTGAGTTCTTTAGTTAAAAAAAAAAGAAAATAAAAATAACTTTTTTTTTAATTTAAGGTCAATACGCAGCATTTGGGAGTTTTTTTTTTATAAAGTTTTGTCATTCCGTGCGAAATTTTTGCATGCTGCGTATTGGCCTTTACGCTTAAAAACTAAATTTTTAGAAACATTAATTTTGTACCTATGAAAAGAACTGAAACAGTAATTTTTTTGATCTTCGGGAATCTTTTTTTTTCAAAACTGTCTTAACAATTATAAAATATCAATTATTTCTTCTTAACTACATTTTTCTTAAGATTAATATTTGTAGTAAATTTTGAGGAGTTTGGGAGAAACCACAAGAAATTCGATTGGAATTGGCTTTAGTGGGCTAACATGTAGTAACAAGCTATATTTCTAAAGAGTTACATATAGTTATATTTGAATTTAATTTTTTTTTTTTTTTGGCGAATAAATGTAAAATTTCTATCGACATCGATTCTTCTGGCAAGAGCGTCACTCTTATTAAGTATATGTTAGGAGGATTCATCCGCATCGAATTCAAGTTGCCAATAGTGCTCTGGTGTTTTCTGAGTCTGTGTCCGCCCAATTTTGAACTTATTTGAGCAAAAACAAATTTTTTCCATTTTTACGATTTTATTCTTTTATTCCGATTTCATAAGGTTTTTTTTTTAATACTCATGCTCTAGTTATTTTTTTCAACTAACCACAATCGCAAGTCTGTGATTTCATTCTTATGATTTAATTTCAAATATTTAAAAGCATAGCTGCTAAATTCGTTTGATGAAATGGATAAAAGATATCGAACTTAGATTAATAACCTTAACTAGTAAAGGAATAATGTGGATCTATTGGTGATTTTCGGCTAAGGACAAGGCCTCAATTCAAGTAGATAAACATGCGAACAAATTCTTGAAGGCGACTTTTACGGTCAGAACGCCTGTGAATTTTCATTTACATTATTTTATACTTATTTTTCAATGTTTTTAAAGAGGTTTCAAATATAATTATGTTATCTTTTGATATGATTTTTCACAAATTTTGATCATTCTAAGCCCCATGTCTTTTTTGGCTATAATACGGTCTGTCTCCTCTAAACTAAAAATCATACCTTGCGGCGTTTTATCATAAAACGATCAAAAAGTGATTCAAAATTAAAAAAAAATATATTTATGCCATCCTTACACTTAATTTCCTTATAAAGGACTACTGTCCTGTAGTTATGAAACGCTTAAAATTGCATCAAAAGTGGCATATCTATGCATAAGCTATTGCGAAACACCGTGTGAAGCAACAGTGCAATAACCTTACGGTAAATTAAAAGCTCCAATATTAGGTAGTTGTTTTTGTAAAAGGAAGCTTTGCTGGATCGTACTTATAAACCGTTATATTTGCACTTGAAACTTACTTTTGCGACTGTCCTGAAATTCACTGTATGTGATGTAAGTGTATGTGTGTAAGTAATGTAAAAAAGTATTGGAACATGCATAGATTCTAAATCAGCTGATAAAAATGGATTTTAATTTCAAATGTATAGTACTAACCAGAATTAGCTGATTTAAAACAACCGCATAAACGAAACAATTGAAGACATTTTCGACATTCGTTGTAGACATTGTCGACGCGATTTTCGGCGTCACACTGTCGACAATTAAAAACGACGCGTAGTGGAACAACACTGGACCTTACATTCTACAGGATCTGGGCGTTCAAAAGGATATAGAGACGGACAGACGATTATTTTTGTACTTTAACCAAGTTGTAGGTAACTTTGTATTTCACTGGAGACGCCAGTCTCAAAGTTACATAACTTGCACAAAGTTAATATTAACTCTACCTTAGGGTACAGGGCCAAAAAAGGATTTTGATTTTCTTTCGGTGGACTTGTCAAAAGAAAAAAATTAAATAATGAATTATAGATTAAATCAAGTACATTTGATTGAGTACCTTATTGCCCTATTTAATGAATTGAAAAAATATTTCCCTGTTCTGGGGGAGATACATTTTGACTCATTTTAGTCTTTCCTCAATTTTCTTTTCCAAGATTTTTGCAAACAAATTGCCTTTGCCTTTAACAGCTGTTCACCACCTGTTAACATTTCCCAATGTTACAATTACTTTTGGGACAAAATCCTTTTTGCTTAGACAAAAATACCCAAGTTAATTTCGAAAAAGTCCAAAAGCTTACTGTGTCGCCTCCATTTTACTCTTACTCGCGCACTCATTACAAAATTTATTTGCTCTCGCATTTAAGTCACTGTGAGAGAATATCCCTCGAAAGGAATTTAAGCTCTGAGCGTAACGTTGCAGTCGTGAAACTTCGCCACTGACCTATAACAGCGGCGGCTAAGCAGCAGGGCGTCTATTGAGTTACTTTCGGAAAGTTATGATAGGTTGCGGGCTTCTGTACGAGAATGCGGCATTTGGCCAAAAAGATACTCGTAATAGTTTTTGGGCCAGTTTTGGGCCTTCTTAGCATTTTGCAAAGTGGCTTTAATGAGATAGTTAAAATAATCAAGTGTATGTAAATTGTTTGAGTTGGTTTTGACCTTCCATTATCGCACTCTACCATTTCTACTGTAGTTAGATAGATGTAAGGAACTTTTTTACTTTATGAGATGGACTTGAATTTTGATTGTGTAACTTTTAGCAGAATTTTCTTATTTGGAGACTATGGATATTTATAAACTAGTTAGTTTGTTAGTTATTTATTGCTTATTCCCTTAACATACAAATTTTCGTTAGCTTATTGACAGTGTTGAGGGACAGCTTTCATCTGAGATAAGCAATGTTGTTTTACATTATAAGATTTAGTGTTGCAATAATAAGGAAAATGGGGCGCGAAAGCCTTTATTTTATACTAATCTGTAAAAAGTTAACCTTATTTGCTTTTTAATAAGAAATTAAGATCTGACTTAAAAAAACATATATTAAAATAGTTTAAGACTACATGTATGGACAACAAATAAACTACTAATATATTAATACATAGCATAAATTAAAGAATTGAAGATTTTTAAATTATTTTAGTGTGTTTTAGAATATGCAGTTATAAAGACATTCCTGGCACCCAACCCCGGGCACCAAAAACTTTTTTCCTCCTTTTTTTTTTAAAAAAAAATTTTGGAACTAAAAGAATAGACAAAAAATATACTAACGGCTTACTTTAAGCTTAAAAATTAAATTTTAAATTTGAGTGGCTAGCTTTAAGTAAACCATATTTATTATAAAAATAAAAGCAAATTGTTAAAACTTAAACTTTAATTGTTTAAAATTGATTTAAAAAAACATACTTTAAAATGGTATTTGCGCTTAATATTGAATTCTAGTAAAAATAACATATTTTTCATAAGATAAGTGTTTGCTTTAGGGATTTATCTTCTATACTCGTATTTATTTTATTATATCTTGGCATACGTACTATACAGTGGCAAGTGAAGCATGTCCTTGCTTGGGTTTGTTTTTTTTATGAGCTACGTGCAGCTTTATTGAAGTCAAAGAATACCAAACTGAAGAAGCTTGAGTTTACTAGTTTTTTTTTTGACCTTGGAGTCGGCTGTAATTGAAAGACAAAAGATCGTGATGTTGCTTTGTCTTAAATTTATGTGCAACAAATTGGACTTTCTGGAACTGTTTAAATTTAGCAGAAACCATAAGTACCGCCCTACATGAGCATGGAAAGTTCTTTTAAAATAAACAATGCTCCAAATTGTTATAGAGCTTTAAATAAAACTCACAGTGCCTAAAATAACAAGGAACTGTCACAGGAACTGCGCTTATAGGCGATAAGTTGAGACAAAAATTTCTTTGCTACTATAACCCGGAGAGAAGATGACTACTGGGCATTTCAAAACTTCAAAAAGCTGTGGTAGGCATTCCTAGAAGAGGTTCAATTTGTATTATTTATCGCTGTGTGGTGTGTCCTTGGAGCTGCGGGACCGAATAATGGGCAAACAAATCTGCATCTTTCAAACTAAAGGTAGTGCCCAAGCTCAATGGGCAGCCATAAAACATTCAATTCACCAAATAATATTTGTAATACTATAAGAAAAAAATTAGAGATTTGTAGAAAGTACATACTAGCTATAAGCAGCCTTCAGTTAAACCAAGTCACTACTCGATTGTTAAAACTTAAATAGATTCAGGAACCTTTATAATTTGGCTAAAAGTTACTAACTAGTTCGTTTGCTGAATATTTTATACTAAAAAGGTCACTTTCGCTGGCTAGGTATTCCCAGCTCTGCGTTTTGTGGGATAAATCCCTGCAGCTTTTGCTCACGAAATTATTTACAGCCGTAACCCGGCTAGAACCATTCCTAAAAATTATGCTTGGTTCGGAAAGGTACAGAGAAGCTTTCTTCTTATTTTAGAAGCGCTTAAGATACCATTTATACCAAACCAGAGGTTCGTTACACAAGTGATATACATTCTTTTTTGATACATTATTTTACTGATATTGAACAACTTTAACGTATTCAAAATCTTTAAATTTAGTTTATCTAAAAGTTGTCAGTTCACCCACATCAAATTTTAAGACTTTAGTATTTAAAAATCTCTTCATGACATTGAAGACCTTTTTTATAAGGGGCACCCAGTGAGTATAATATTTATTTGGGACCAATTTTTACTTATACTTAGTATTGCTAAATGTGTATTATTAAAGTATCCACTGTGCTACTGTATATAAATTTATTTAAAATTTTAGTTTAAAACTTACTTTAAATAAATGTCTGATATTCCTTAAAGAAACTTAAATTTGTAATAACTATCATAAAATCACTTTAATAATTCCCTATCCCCCTGCTTGCATGAATAAATGAAACTATTCAGATTAGAAAGCTTGAAAAAACTTTACACCTAAGCCCCCTACGACAAGACCAAAAATGTTCTATCAATAAAAGCAAAAAGCTCATTAAACACTTGCTAAATCACACTTACGCCCCATTAGCGCACTAAATAAGCACAAAATGGCTGCCCTTGCACACACACAGACCCAAACGGATATGCATATAAGCTACAAAATGGCCCCACTCGTTGGACAACAAATAACCCGCGGCGTGTTCAAGCTACTATTTAATGCCATGTTGAAAAAAGCAGAGGGGAGCTGGTTTAACCCCTGCTGACCAATAAAGCCGCTTGTGTGATGTACAACGACAACTGAACAACAAAAACTATAGCAACAACAAGGATAACAACAAGGACAACAACAACAATGGACCCAACGACAAGTTGCCAAAAACTTTTCCTAGAACACATGTCTCACTGGCAAAGGGCATTTCCAAAAATGAGAAAAACAGAAACTGAAATAAAATTAAGCACATTAAAAAATGCTTCACAAATTTACAAATCCGAAAGCGCACAAAAAGGTCAACATACGCCCCCGCCAACTTCAAGACCCCGAGCCGAACAAAAAGGGTCAGCATGTGAAAAATGAGCTACTACTACTTTGAATACGGCTGGAATGCTTTAACCCACTCTCGGCCAGCACAGAAAAAAGGACATTAGAGCCTTAAGCTTGGCGTGTCGTCGGAGTGAGCATGGATGGCTTTTGAAAAACCCCAAGCATTTATGAGCTGTGCGCGTTAGACCCAGTCCGCATCAGACCCATCTCACTCACTCAACCAGGTTGAGCTGCTCGCACACGTTTTAAATTAGCCTCTGGAAGTGGTACCTAACGTGGCGTTATGTTGAGGTTAAGCGCTGTCTGATTTTTGCTTTAGGATTATTTTTTAAGGTTTGGGCTACTTTAGTTTGTATACACTGTACCCATGGGGACTAGGCTATTATATATGTGAAAGATTTATGTAACAGACAGAAGAAGGCAAAGAAAAATAAAAATTTGTTACAAAAAAATATTTTTATCGACTGTTTCTATGACTTGTGCAACTACTTCGTCTCCGAGATCCAGGGATACAAAAATTGAATGAACTAAGTAGATTATCGCTAATTTTGAAATTCCTATCATAAAATTAATACAATCCGGTTTGGTTACAGTTGGATTTTTCAATAGTACCAAAAAAAATAACAAAAATTGACTCCCCTATAACGACTTTCGGTGCAACGACGTTTCTATAAGGAACATCTAATACAGTCGAACATCTTTGTTAAAAATGTTTCTAAAAGGAAGTTTTTTATGAAATTCTCAATATCGATCTTCCCTGGAACAAACTTCTATACAAGGAACTCGCCTATAACGAACTTCTCTATAACGACTTTGCTATAAGGAACTTTACTTTAACGAACTCTTCACGAACTTTTCGATAATTAACTTGTCTATAACAAAAATTTTTACAGTGAACTTTTGCAACGAACTTTTTTATAACCAAGGGCTCTATAAAGAATCGATTTATAATGATCGTCTCGAAATCTATCGTCTCCACAACTTTAATTTAGCAAATTTGTGTATAAGGAATTTCTCTATAACGAATTTCTTTACAACAAACTTCCCTATAACTTACCGCTTTACGACGAACTTCTCTAAAACGAACTCTTCTATAAATACCTTCGCTAAATGAACTTTTCTTGAACGAACATTACTTTCTATAAAAAACCTCTTTACAATGTACTTTTATATATCAAATTACTTTACGATTTTGTTCCAAGTACACAATTTCATATGTTTCCATACAACCCGCATAACTTTTCGCCTATAAAGCATCAATTTTGAGACTATTTTTGTCCTAAAGTTATAGTTTCTATGGTAATCTTAATATTTATATAAAGTAGACCCGCTAAATTGAATATGTAGAATCATGTGAGCGTAACAAAGGAAAAAAGTGTTACTTTTCTTAAATAACCCTCACACTCCAATCGTTCCCTTCAAAACACCCTTCAAAATTTCTATACAATGCTTGATTTAGATATGAACAAATTTTTGGAAAAAACTGTACAGAGTATTCCCAGGTCGTCATCCTTTTGACTATATCACATTTTTTTGTATATTTTATTTTCCCTATCTATCTTTTGCGCTGCTATAGGTAGTGCTGCATTAACTTGCTTTTCAAAATGCTTTTTATAGTTGTGGCCTTTGGAAAAACCAAGCATCCAACTTTTCCAACACACACACACCCACACACACATATTTGCTGCTGAAAAACTTAATTAAAGACTTCATTAACTTTGCTTTTGTTATGACGGACCGACCACATTCTATGCATCGTAGTTAACCACTTTTGGATTACCTTTTGCCTGGTTTAAATTTCACTCTCTTCTTCTTTCTCTTTTCGGGTATTTTAATAAAACTTATTTTCATTTCATTTAATTAAGTAAGCTTTAAAATAATACGATTTAATGAAATGCAACAAAAGATTGTTATATGAAAAAATATTAAGTAGCCGTATAAGTGGTCAGTAAGAGCAATACGTTAGTTGAGTTTTAACTTAAAATAAGGTACGAATCGGAGTACTTATTGACTTAAGCGTTTTATAGTTAAGCTACAGCTGACCCAATTTCAGTAGAGCGAAATGATATTGTTGCTAAAATTAATTTGTTCAAGCGTCATTACTTTCAGGGTTGAACAGTAGCTATTAGTTAAAAGGTTTATTTTTGCATTTAAAGCTAAATTGAATATTGTTTATATGCATTATTGGTGCAAGGGCAAAGATCAAGTATAATTGTAACAAATCGTGGCGAACTGGTAAAGCAGAAATACTTCAAGGTCATATCAATCTGCCGTTTATTAAGGGGGTTACATTATATCATATCATACAAAATTATTGTTTGCCGTGCACGTATGTTTGATTACACTAGTTTACAAATTTAAGGGTCATCGAGTGAACCTTCGTAAAAAAGGGTTTTTAGGGTAATTTTGGGTCGAGAAACACGAAAATGGCAAGATTGTTTTTTTCTTAAGCACCGTTATCGAGATATTTTCGAAAAACATGCTTTTCGGGCACTTATTTCAGTTATTCGTCACTATCTCGTGAACAAAATGTTCTATAGACATAAATTTGATCGAAAGGTATTGATGTGCTCTTTACAGTGATATATAATTATGTACATATTAAGTAAAATTTATTGAAGTAACAAGCAACCAAAGTCGACAATTTTTGAAAATTACAAGTTTTCGGCTTGCTTTTTATTAACGAAAATATTTTTTTTAAATTATTTTAAGCTGAAAGATAATTCTTTTACGAACATTTCGAGTCTAAGATCCCCGACCCAAAATTACCCCAAAAAAAACTTTTTAAAAATGTGAATTTTTCGTGTAAACTAGTGTTATTGGCCCAATAAAATTAATTTTATAAAATCGTACATTAAATAAATTAAAAAAAAAAAATATTTTTTTTTTTTTATATGTTTATTTTTAACAAACGAGTTTGGTAGATACATAAATCAACAAATGTAGCGGTATAACATAGAAAAAAAACTAATCACAGTCTCTAGTCGAGCACTCGTGACAAAAAATCTTATTTATAATTCTAATTTTTAAAGATATATAGCAATGAAAATAAAATGATTAAAGGGTGTACATATTTTTAGATTGTAGGTATATTTTATAATTAAAAGGTGTTAAATATTTGAAGTACATAATATTTATTAAACGTACCATAGAAGGAAAAATACTGTATCGAATATAAATAAATAGAATATTGTGTTTATATGCCATTCAGGAGCATGAAATTGAAAGCATATGATCCTTTTTTGGGGGCTTCTTCATTTTCGACTTTAACTACCGAGGCTCCTAAACGATATCTACGGGAAAAAGCTAGAGGGTAAATAGTGAAAAGCAATTTTAAGGGACTGGGGGTTAAAAAGTTTATAATTTCAGACTACTTTATATTCTAATATTAAAAATGTTTATCAAAAAACTGAATGCAAAGGAGCAACTGGAAATAAGTACGCACTTTGTGCCAATATTTAATGTATAAAGCTTATATCAAGACTCTCGTTATATTTTTTTTAAATAAACTATATATACCCTAAAAGAAGTATACGGTATCCAAAAAAAAGATGTACGAAATAATACCAAAAATTTTTCGACTAAAGGCCCTTACTATACGCAGAATGAAAAATTTCGCACGGAATGACAAAACTTCATATAAAAACAAATTACAAATGGGATATCCCATATAAGTCAAAGTTTTGTCATTCCGTATGAAATTTTTCTTTCTGCGTTTAGGCCTTAAGAATCGAAACTGGAACTTAGGCCCTCTTGATATGTTTTGTGAAAAATACGCTACCAACTCAGCTACCCATATTTATTGGCTTACCACAATTATTTGTAGTCTTAAAAAAAGAACAAAAAAATAAAATCTTTGACAACTAACGTTTCAGCATTCTACAAGTAATATGGCTCATTAAATCCAATCTGGTGTATGCGCATTTTGAGAGAAATTAAAAAAAATGTTGTCTTTATTAAATTCCCGTTTAAGAATGAATTTAGAAGACGCTTTAAGAAAAGGACTACAGCCGCCACATTCGTGTATCGTACATGTTTTAAATTACAGGTTCAAATTAGAAAAATTTTACAGATAGTTTACTATGGGACCAGGGTAAACTGTATTTGGTGCCTTTTTCAGTGGATTGCTAGGTCTCGTAAAACTTTGTGCTTAGGGTTGCCATCTGCACGGGCCTCGCCTGGCAATGCCGGGCCTAGGAAATGATCGTCGGGCCGCCGGGCCAATGAAAATTTTGCCGGGCTGCCAAATGAACTAAGTCAAATTTCGAATATCCAAAATTCACACAGGGGATTATCAAAAAATGGCCGGGCTTAAAGCAATATTTTATCAATGAAGAAGATGAAGTTGACAAAACGATTTGGAGCTTTGTGAAAGATCAAGAGAATGAACTGAACGACGATCTCAACGAAAATTTAAAGTTCCCAGAATGCTATTTATACTTCGTTCATCATTTTTTGCACCACATGACCAAAAGTATAAAAAAACTGGAAAAAGGAACAGTAATGAGTACATACATTCAAAGTGTATTAACTGAATTGAGAGATGGATTGCAAACCAGAATGGATGACAAGTAATTTGGATCAAAAGTCAACAAAAGTCTACCTCATTTGACACAGCATCAACGATCGAAATTTTAGAGAGAGGCATTATTAGTTTACCATCGAGCTCTTACATATTTAGGAAAATGGTACGATTCTGAAAAATCTCCATTTCAACACTTTTCAGTGTTGAACCTTGAAGACGAAATAGTAGACCGAAAACTATTTCTTCGAGCGGCTGAAGCGGTTGATCTTGATGTTGACGAAGACGCTCTTTATGACGAAATACTTCCTTTGGCGACGATTATCCCCAAAATCAAACAAATTAACCTCCCTATTGATATAAAATGGGTAAAAATTTTCGAAAGCTCTGTCGGATTTGTCCAATTGCCCTTAATTGTTGGAAAAGTTTTATCGATCCCCATCAGCAATGCCTACGTGAAAAAAGTTTTTTCAGTGAATGTTTGGACCGATTTGAGGAATCGAATGAGAGTCGAACTGGTGAAAAAAAAAATTAAATTTCCATATGAGTTGCGAAGAATTTGCTCTTTTTTTGAATCGACCGGAACAAGAGCCACTTCTTCGAAAAGCGATGATAAATGAAAAATACATCTGGAAAAAAAATAACTATGTAATAACTTTGTAAAAATACATCAAGTATGAAAAAATTTGACATTTTCAAATTTGCCGCTTTCCACGGACCCACATTGATAACTTGCTGGGCGAGTGACGCGACCGAGGTGGTAGCCCTATCATTCCAAAAGGCTCCAAAAAATCAAGGTTTAATTTGAAATGAACTAGGAATATTGTTTTTTAAACTAGTCAGCTTTAAAGCTATTACAAGGACAACCGTTTTAAGAAATTTAAACTGACTCATAGTACATTATAAAAAAGAAACCAGGAACGAAATTTTATTCCGGTCCAGCGAAATAACCATCTTTACCACATATTTCACTTCCTTTTCATTAGTTCCGCAAGACAATTGCAGAAGTCAATAACCACATTTGGAGCCAGTTCTATTTCCATTGTCCAGTTGCAGGTTGCAATCAGCTGTTGTTTGTTTATTCCAACATATTTAATTTGATTGAAACAAATTTTTTATACATAAATAATTTCACAAATGAAAGAGCATTTGCGACATGCACTGCAAAAAACGTTTTGTGCTTCAAATTTGTAAATAGGAACTGCATAATCGAAACGAAAATCCGGAGTTGACACGCTTTTTTAATTTCCTACCTAACGCAACCCTGCGTTTTTTCAGAGCTTGCCAGCTTCACTGATTCATGGCCAACTGTACTGTTTTTGTACGACTTTGAAATTGTGGCTTCAGACTTTTAAGCTAAAAAAATTTAAATTATTATATATAAAAATAAAAATGTAGCACCCAATATATTTGTCAATGTCTATACACTTAAACGTTTTCATTCATCTTACAAATCTTAATTAAAAAATTCTGAATTTAAATTTCTCTAGATGTTATCTATGAAACAGACAAATACATACATAGTTCAAAACACAAAAAAAAATTTTCCACAGTTCAACCTCCCCAGGTAGATTCAATCGCTATTTAGATGAATATAAAAAGAAATGAAAAGTTGTACTCTTGGCGGCACTCCCTAATGCTCAACCTAGATATTCAGGATGTTGACTGGGGCGCAGTACACAAATTACGCGTAATAATTTTATTTGCATGTTTTATTTAATTTTTCATGCCACGCTGATTACAAAATTGAATTGGCAGCTTAGTTTTACGCGCGTCAGCTACTTGTGCGAATTCGGGGGCAACTTCCAGGTGCGGCAAGTCTTACCCGCACCCGGCTGCGGCCCGGCTTGCCATACAATTAGCAAGGCAACAACGTGGCCCGGTAATTTTTAGGGCTGGTAGACTTTAACGCCCCCTATGCCGGGGCCAAAGTTTCTAATGATGCGCCTCGTCCAAGCGACAACTTTTGCCGTGCGCTCACTCTCTCTCTCTCTCAATTGCCATTACCAACGCCAGAGTTGCCGCCCTGTCAGTTTCATTTGCTTTGACGGTTGCCAGAGTTGCTTTTGTTGTTCGTGTTTTTCGTGCTGTGTGTTGTTGTACGGTGTCACCCCTCTAGGAGGGAAGAAAAATTCGTGCAGAATCATTTGCCAACATTACCAAAAAACGGACGCAACGGGCGCAACTTAAATGCGCTTAAAATTAAATCTGATTTCATGAATATTGATTGATTGCTTTCACCTTGAATGAAAATCGGCTTTTATGCTACTTTTTGTTGTTGGTCCCAGCCTGGGACTTGCTTCCTGCTCACGTGGCGCACCTTAAACAGCCATTGTTGTATCTGCTTGAAGTCCCCTTCCCGAATTTTATATATCTTACGATTTGCCAGTTTGTTTTTCAGCTGTTTTGTGTTTTGCTGCCGCGCCCTTCCGTAAGTTGAATTTTTAAGTTAAATTAATGAGGTTTGAGATGAGCGTTGATGGCATTATGTAAAATTATTTGACCAAAATAACTTGATTTAATTGTGTGTGAGTTGGTGTTGGATTTTGCTTCAAGCTTACCATAGCTCTTTATAACTAATGTAAAGTTAAGATGGATGAACTTTTTATGCAATGTTTTATTTGGGCTACGAAAGCAAAAAAAAAAGTTTTTTTTTCGAACGAAGATAAGTCCAGGTATTTTCGGGGTTGTAAATCATTAGGCCAAGTGAGAAACAATACAGCCTCAAATGTAGACAGACAGTGCAAATGCAGGTTACCCTATTTAAAAAAAAAGATTGTGTCTGTCAAGTCTTTTGTCCGACTGTGGAATACCCTGGAGACATTTTCTGCTATGTAGGGTGTAAAAATGTTCGAGTTAGGAAATGTAAGGCGCTATATGTTAGGAAGTGGTATTTTTTGGTAGATTGTTAGATATTTTGATAGCTATTTTCTGGTTTTCTTATATTTAGGAGTAGTACACGTAGTGGGTCCAAATATTTTGGCACACAGGTTAAGCTTTCGATTCTTATACATGGCCAATATGACGGTCTTCCTATAGTGGGATGGCAAGTGTAAATAGACTAACTATGCTATCAGAAAATATCGAAAACCAGAAAATAAGAGTTTTAAACAACCTTATTTAGTTGGTATCGAATTGATAAACTGGCCCCACGTTGGGCGCCATATATGTTTTGTACCCAAAATGTGCAAAACTATGTTACATTGAAATTCACTAGGTAATGGATAATTTCTGGTTTTATTTATTTTTTTATTTAACGCATTTAGTTAGAATAAATGTAGCATATTAAGCTTCTGATTTCTGTATGTAAAAAAGTAACAAGTAACATATATAAATTTCTATCATTGAGGCAGTAATTTGGATGTAATTATTATAATTAAGAATGGTAGACCCAATAGTATTCTTCGTTTGATTTCCTTGAATATTCTATACGCATACAAAGTCTTGAATCATTCGTTTTATATAGTCGAAGAAATTCGTTCGGTATTTTTGATTTGAAGAAATCCATTTTTGCCCAATTTGAGTTTTGAAAATGAGCTTTGCCGTTGCAGTTCGTTTCAAATACTGTAAGGTACATAATGCAAAAAAAAGCTTAACTTAGAAAAAATTGTACTCACAGATTATATTTAATTGCTAGTTTTTTTTATCAAGTTAGAGCTTCAAGCAAAACTTTTATTTCTTCTCTTTTTTGTATATTGCGCACCTTTGACATTGTCTTGAGTCTATCGTGTGCGGCTAATGAAGCAAAGTTGGAAAAGCTTTCTTGTTTTTTTTGGAAAAGTTTTTTCAGCAGTTTCAAAAATAATTGGAAAACTAGACTTTAGAGAGTTAAGTGTTGCACAGTGCAGCTTTATTGAATCATTGATGTAGCAGAAATAAAGGAATACGACAAATATTTTTTTTTTGTTAGTATATTGTTATAACTAGCTAGTAGTGCAACAGGGAGGGGAGGGTATGGTATTCTTTGGATACCTAGTTGTATGCATAGCCCAGCTCGGCATCAGTTAATACCTGAGGCATTCGGGACTAGCTAATAAGCTTGCACCACCTGCAGGTTGTACGTCAACTAGGTTCGATTAGGAATTTCTATCTAAGCAGCTGTTTTAATGTGTATATTAGTCCATAGCTTTATTAACCCTGTTATTTTTAAGGATACCGACTAAGTGCCTGCCTATGCGGATGGTACTTCATTGGAGTATTAAGCGAGCAAGACTAGACGACTTTTCAAAGAAAATCTTCCTAGGTCGGTCTAGCTGGAAAAAGTATAGTCTGGGCCATCTGCTAATTTGTTTGTTAATTGCATTTTATTTGTATATTTTCCAACAGAACTGGGCATACGTATAAATGAAATGCAAGTTTGAAACTTCTCATTTATGAATATAAAAAAAAATATCGCCCAAATGGTAACATCGTAATTAGTGATCATGCTAAATTAGACGCAAAGGGGGCCTAGCATAATTCTAGCGAACGATAATTACGGGGACTCGTCGACAGTGGCTTCAACTACGTTTTTTTCATAGATCGACCGTTTTCATAGTACGCCCGTACTACTTTTACGCGTTGTACAATTGTTCAACGATCCATGACTTAAATTGAGTAGGTTTGAACTTGACAGAACAGCTACTTTGGACGAATATCTTACTAATAATGTGTGTTAAACAACCAAACCAACAGATGGCTCACCCTATACTAACCCAAATATATATTTTATTCTTTATCTTATTCTTGGTTTAAGACAATATAAAATTTTTTGTTTGAAGAAGTAATCATTTGATTATACCCTAACCTCCTCTTCTTCTTTCTTAGCATAACAGTCCTGGGTGGACCAGTGCTTCCTCAACCAATTTTTGCCATCTGATTCTATCCGATGCCAAGTTTTTCCAATCTCTCACGCGCAGCCTTCTTAAGTCTTCTTCAATGTCATCTAGCCACCTCTTTCTGGGTCTACCTCTTCTTCGAGATCCAATTAGGTTTCTTACAAGCGCTTGTTTTGCTGATCGTTCCTGAGTCATATGTTGAACGTGTCCTAGCCATCTTAGTCTTTGTGATTTTATGTATCGTATTAAGTTCTGCTTGTCGATGGCGTTTTCTAATTCATAGTTGTAGCGATTACGATATTTGCCGTCATCTAAACGAATTGGACCAAAAATCTTTCTCAGACTTTCCGTTCGTGGGATAGTAGTTGGCATGTTTCGTTTGCTTTGAGTGTCCAAACCTCGCAACCGTACGTCAGAACCGGTCTAATTAGGCATTTACCCTTACCTCCTAACCCAGATATATATTTTCTCCTTACCTCATTCCAGGTTTTATGCTATTCAGATGATTTTTGTCTGAAGACGTGTTGATATGCTGATATCACAATGATATTTAAACAATGTTTTGGCTATTTCTTTGTTCATTTATCTTGAACTCTTTCTTCTGTATTTTAAAAATGAATCGATCAGCAATCTTGAATACTACTGCTGAACTATCAAGAGATTTGTCGCAAGAATGAATCTTTTGGCAAAATCGTACCAGAAGGTGATGTATCAAAATTGATATATAAAATCGCTCATCGTTATCTTGAAATAAACTCAATTCTTCTGTGAGTCGAACTTGGGAATCAACTCTCAGGGTTTTTTGTTTTATGTGACTTAAATTTTAAAATTAGTAGGAGTAAGAATACCTTGGAGAACGCGAATATTAGGTCAAAATTTTGAAAATAAATATATATACTAAATAAGCCAAAGCCTGTAGCCAACAAAATTAAAATCAATACTTAGTTGCTAGTGCTATTATGTTTATGTGAATTATTAGTTTTTAACTATGATTATCATTGCAAATAAATAAATAATAAAATCAATACTTATAGACTTGAAAAATTTCGTTTAATGGTTTGATAACCAGTCCGGTAGTTCAGGCTTAAGCTGAACTCCAAGCAATTATTTTAGTACAAGCCAAGTTAATCAAAAGATTTTAATAAAAATGCTATATGTGGTACCTATCAACAACAACAACGAGCTATTGCATATTTTGTATATATAATTTGTAAAAACAAATTTATGTATTATAATTATACTAATTATTGAATTTCAGCCACATTTTGGGCATACTAGCTGGTTTAACTTAATTAACAATATGCCAAAATTTAATTCTTTCAAAGCTTCCTGCCCTGAAGCGATTAAAAACTTCATGTGGCATCACTTTAGGCTTAACTCAACATTTCTTAAAATGATTTAATGTAATAAAAATGTTTATATTTATGTTTGTGTGTGTGATATATATATTTCCGACCTCGTTTAAGTATATAATACTTATATTTCTTCGCATTGAGCGCACTTGAGCTTCTTTGTGTTTCCTGCTTTACTTTATTCCTTTGGATTTTTTTCTTTTGCAATTTTCTGCTTCGTCGCGGTCTCTTAATACATTTTGTTTGGCATGTGTATTGTATTGCAATTTTTGCTAATCCCTTGAGGCACCACGGCAGACTTGGGATTTTGTCTGACGGTGCATGCTATGTGACTGGGGCACACTTGATGTAGTATGTATGTGCTATATATATAGTATACTAGTCAAAATATTTGTTTGTTTTTTTTATAAAAAGATTTGGGATTAGAAGAAACAGCATAAAATGAGACAAGGACAAATTAAATTGAGAACGTGTAAAACATAATAAATAACATTTTTAGTTTTTTTGAAGCTACTTAAAACAATAAGTATATGCCTTATAGATTACAGATAACAAAAGAAACATTTTTATTAAGCAGCCTAACAAATTATTAAGCGCATGAATTTATGTTTTAAATTTTTTTTATATGTACTACGTTATAGTTCAAATTTGTTTCTTTTTTTTTTTTAAATAAAATATTTTTCGTTAAAAAAATTGACTATTTTATTTTTTTATTTGTTATAAGATTATTACAATACGCTTAAAAGCTTGTAATTTTTTTCCACGCTTTTACCAAAAATGCTATACATATTACATGCAAAAATTAAAACTAGTGCGAAATTTAACACATTGTTTAAATAACATACAAAGTTGGACAATCAAAAGTAAATCATTGTATAAAAAATATGTAGTATTCCAGCAAAAAGAAAAATCTTCAGCACGTTAAAATATAAAAAGTATTTGTTACATGCATAAAAAAATGTAGACTTTTGAAATTTTCCTTGCAAGAATTAAATTACAATCAGAAAAATATTTTTTTGATGAAATAAAAAAAGCATACAGCAAATCAAGTATGCATTTTTATACCCTGTTTTCAAAGGCTCAAGGGTTATTCTATATTTGTGCTATGTTTTGTGAAAGAAGGCGTTGCAGTTCATAACTTAATTTTGCCAAAATAAAACTAAATTTTTGTCATTGACTCGTGTAACGATGTTCTAGACATTAACGTCTTTTTTTTTGCTTTCGAAAGCCACAAGTACTAGAGACGTTATATTTTACAAAAAGAGGCGCCCTACATTCATTTTATTCTATTAGGGAGTTTATCAACCTTGGAAAAGAAAGTCGAGAAAAGCTTGTATAAAGCTGCAACTGGTGGATTTAATAACTATAGCAACCAAAAAATTTGCTAAAAATTTTCAAACGATCTTCCTTAACCATCCATATATGGCTATATTGCGTATACGTAATTTCATTCAGTAGTCTCATTATTTTGTTATATTTTGATTTAATGCGAAGTCATTTGTTTAATGCACTGAATATGTATTTTGGTTTTTTTTTATTTCCGATCCTACCTAACCATCCATATATGGTTATATAACGTATACGCAATTTTATTTATAAGTTCATTTATTTTGTGACATGTTTTTACTCTCAAAATTTTTATTTCTAATTATATCGAAATTTTTTTTCTTTTTAAAGTGTGCTTTGTAACAAAAATTTTATATTTATTATGTTTTTATGAAATAGGCTCAGGAGGTAAATAAGTTTATCATTTTAAGTTATAAAAATTAAAAATAATATTCTTTTTCCAAAAAAATGAATGCAGTATAGCCAATTGCAACTAACATTGAAGCTGATCCAATTTGTTTTTATGTTCAATGTTTGTGAAATCTTCATTTTATGAATAAATGATTGCTAGTCCTAACAAGCCCAATAGTTAAAAATTTACGCCAACTTGAATTTTGAGATATTTGTCAACCAAATTTGTGGCACTACGATAGATGCATTTCCATATTGTACTTTATGTATGCGAATTCCAAGCCCAGCTATGCAGATATCCACGTAGTAGTTATTTGAAACTTTTCTTACAAAGCAAACAAACAAAAAATTGGCGCCCCTAAAAGTATGCCACACAGAAGCTGCATGCATTTCAATGCATTTGTTAGAGGTCACAAGTGTGTGTGTGTGTGTGTGTATATCTGTGTATTTATGTGTGTATTTGTATGTGTGCAGTTCTATGGAATACTTGAAACTTTCACTTTTCAGCTTTCACTTGCTATTGAAACCAAAAAACCAAAGCCCGGGCTTAACTCACGTAGCAGCACTATTTGGAAAAAAAAACGCATAAAAATCTAGGTTAACGAAGTCCGCGTTCTTAGAAATATGCGTTATGCAAGGAAAATAAAAAAAGAGGACAAAGGGCAGGGTAAATGGGCGGGTTGTGCTCATTTTTAGGTGAAAAGGCTCATTGTGACCTTGCAGCATCCATAATACCTAAAAAAAAAATAAAGAAAATTAATCAACTTTCGAGAGCAAGTACAGAAAACTCAAACAAATAAACAAAACAGAAAATCTTTAAATTCAATTTCAATGCTATTTGATTTTTGGCCCAAATACAACAAGGGCGTCACACTTGCATGCATACATATAGTAAGACAGAGGCGTAGATATTTTTTTGCAATGGTTATGTAATGTGATTAAGTATTTAGTTTTAAAAAAAATCTCTTGGGAAGTTCTATTTTTGCGTACTCGAAACTATATTTTCTGCGGTACAAATGGTAAACTGAAGAAGGGGCATCTACTTAATTTAAAAAATTTTTGCCACAAATGAGAGTTGAAAATTTCGTTAAAGGAATTCTTTTATAAGACTGTTGGTTTTTTTTTCAGGTACTTTTGGTACTATACATTACTCTAAAAATTAAACTGTTGGCTAGGTTTTTGGTTTATTAATTTTTTAACGATTTTTTTAAAGCCACTCCAATATACTTGACTGCAACGCGAACTTTACCTGGCTGGTTAATAATATTTATTTTCATATAAGCAAGAATCCAATGCTGTCGGAAAACTTTTTGTACAAGTTTTATTGCATTGGTAAAAAAAATGTATTATAATAAAATATATCTTTTTTAATCATAGCTTCCGTGAAAATTGTATTAAGAATTTTTTCAATTATTGACTTCGAGAGAAGTTGATAATAAAGATTAAAGATAATACAAATAATTTTTTTTTATTTTTTTCTTAAATGCTTAGCAGTCAAGAAACTTCAATTGATATAGTTATCAGGACATTTATTATATTTACAAGAACATCTTTAAAACCCTGTCAACTATAAAGATTTAAGCTAAAATATTCAAAATATTTTTTAAAAATATTCATATTTTTCTTGGTAAAATTTTGACGTTTTGAAAACAAAAACTTTTAATATTATAGCTTGCGCCGCGGGCTTTTCCGAGAAGATGCAAGCTCCTTTGACTTCATCCGACTTTGAGGCGTCTGTGTACATCGTTAGCTAAGTCTGCGGATGGGAGTTTCCCGCTTCCAATAGTCTCTCTTCCATACTATTTTTTGTTTTAAATTATACTATGGTTTTTCTTAGCGCTATGGCAGACTTACTCATTTAAATGACATAATACCTTTCAAAAATGTACATAAAATGTTCAAAAACAAATTTAAATTGCAAACTGTGTTTGATGATCAGAAAACTGCGTTACCTTACCCTTAACTTTTTTTAAACAAGATTTTAGCAATCAACTAATACAAAAATCTTTCTTTAATATATATCTTAAAACTATAAGGGAGACATTTTGAAATCTTAAAAAAAATCATTGCAGAGAGGTTCTACCTTAGAAATATATCATTTTTTTCCTTCTTTTATAATAAAAGCATATGGGCAGGATTGATCACTTAGATACCCCACTATCTAAGCCACTGTAGGCGTATAATTTTTTTTTGCTGCTTCTTGAAGCGTTGCACAGCTGTCGCCATTGACAGGAAGTCAGCAGCAAAGTTGGCCAGCTAACGGAACTGACAGTGGCAGCCCACCACAATGACAATCAACACAGTCAGAGACACAAACACCAACACCATCAGCAACAACAACAATAACAGCTGAAGGCTGCAAACTGTATCTATGGGGGGCTCTGCCGGGGGAAGTGGTCTGATGTCTGTCTCTGTTCAGAAATTTGATTTCGGCAGACAACTAAAATATATTTTTTTGCAAGTACTCGTACTTGAAATTGCCGCACCTCTCCTACCCCCGCAAAACTCGAACTCAGCTTAGGCAGCTGCTACAGCAACAACAAGAAAAACAAAAACAAACTCAAATTTTATTAAAAAAAAAAAAAAAACTGTGGCAGGCAAGTAAACCCAACTTGCCTTGCACTAGGCGTTCAGTATTCCCCCCACATACTCCCTTTCTGACAGCATCCGCCCCTTCTGGCACTTCCGAGTGCGTTTTCCAGCTGTTTCCTTTTCACTTGCCTTCCTTTTTCTTTGTATTACTTGCCATTTCTTTCGAGTTCCTTTCGTCATTTCACCAGCGTCTCTGACAGTTCCAACTTGTTTGCATGTGTTTTTTGGTTGTCGCTGTGGTCTCTCTTGCTGCTACTCTCTTTTTTCTTCTTGGTTCCTCACTGAGTTTGAGTATTTTTCCTACAGGATATATCTTTTTCCTGCATTTTAGTTTTGTCCTTTGTTTTTTTTTTTTTTTTGTTATTGCCGTTGTAAGCGCTGATTTGGCAAATTGTTTGCTACAGCCATTGAAAATATGTTGATTTCATAGTTTTCTTTTGTCGAAATCTAATAGACTTGCATGAAGCAGTTCAAAGAACTTAAATCTGCTGCTTCTTTAAGTATTCTCAAAGTAAGCTTGGGAGTATAAATTGCATTAATACGATGAAGTGGGGGCTAACTAATATATAATTGAAAGAAGTTTTTAAAAGTTAAAGAAGCTGTTCAACGGCTGATAAAGGTATGTTAGATCCAAGCAAAATGTTCACATGACTTTTGTTAATAAATGAAATTCAAAGTTGTTTTTGCTAAGGCGACGTTTTGGACAAAAATATTGATTTCTATCAGTTAAGAATATGTTCATAAATGACTTACTAATTGGCTAGCTCATCGCCGGAAGGCTTAAATTTTGCATGGAGTGTTGATTTATGGTGTTGTGAAGCACTAATAAAAGAAAACGTACTTTCCAATATTTAAATATATCAATAGTTGTTTGACATGCCATGTACACTTTTCGTCCTAATGTGGTTATTTAAAAAAAGGTAAGGGAAAATATAGACGTTGATCGAAAACAACTCAAAAATGAGTAATTTTCTTCACCAAGGCCGAATAGATTTTACAAAATTACGTATACGTAATGCAGGCGAAATTATAAACTTTGATCGAAAACAACATAAAAAGGAATAATTATCTCCCTTAAGGCCTAAGAGACTTCAAAAATACGTAGACGTTATGCAGCCGTATTTGGACGATAAATGTTACGCATACGCAATGAACCCGTAAATGGACGGTAAATGTAGATGCGCTGGGATCAGAAAATTTTGTGCAAATGTTTTGTGTGCTATTAACAAACTTAACGATTTTCTACCTCAAGGCGGACGAGATTTTAAAAAATACGTATACGCAATGCCAACCGTATATGGACGGTAAATGTTAAGCATACGCAATGATGCGGTAAATGAACGGTAAAGGTAGATGCGGTTGGATCGGAAAATTTTGTTCAAATGTTATGTATGCTATCATCGTCAAACCCAAAAAGCTGCAGTTCTTTAAAAGCAGTTCTCAACTTTTTTTTTTTAAAAATTTTGCTATTAAACCAACCTACAACTAGCCAACTAGGCGGAACCTCCCAGTATACAATACAAATAGCCTTGGTACAAATAATTATTAATTATCAGTAATGAGCTTATCCCATTTCCAAAAATATCTCTCTCCATTTGGAATCAACTGTTCTAAATGACTGTACCAAAAATTGTTATCGACTTTAAAACCACTATCAACCCCCATTATATACATTTTCAGTGGTACAACTTATTTTTTTCCAAAAATGGTTTAATTTTCAACGTAAGGTCTTTAAGCTCGACATCAACAACCGTTAGTTAATCCTGCTCAGCGTTTTTTTTTCCCCAATTTGTTTACAACTTGCAGAGTAAAAATACAATTTCCGTGTTAAGTTGAAAAACAAACAAACTGACTGCCAATTTTTAACGTTCAACAAACTGCGTACACACATAAACGCATTCACCTACAAACACGTACACAAAGGACTCACCAATACATCCAGATTCAGGACTTGAGTCGAATCGAAGCAAAAGTAAATTTCCACTTGCAGTCAATAATCAACTAAGCATAAAATAGTATTTGAGCTATTGGAGCAGCAAAAATTGCTGCCGTTGCTGCTGCCAAAAGGCAACTGCTAAAGCAAAAGTAAAGAAACAAGAAAAAAATCCGAAAAAGGAAAAGAACGGGTAAAAAATATTAAGAAAAAATCCGCTTATATATTGAACTTACCTAGAGCCCAATACAAGCTGTAGATCCAAAGGACGAAGTTGGCACTTTTCCTGCCATTTCCAAAAAATTTGGCATTTCGTTTTTTTTTTTTTCACCATGCGCTGAAGGAGTGGACGAAAAACGAAATTTATTTGAAATTCTGCACATGCTCGCACTCAATTTAAGTTAAATTATTTTTTACCAATTTCTTTGCACAGATGTAGGTACATAATAACAAGTAGAAGAAGAGTAAAAGTAGCCTGTAAAAAAGGGCAACCAAAATATAAAAAAGGAGAAACAGAGATAAACTTTAAGAAAAGGTTGGGCAAGATTTCTAGATTTTAGCTAATTTGCAGCAATAACATCAAAGCGGCTTAGGCATTTTATACACTTTAAAGTATAAATGGCTTTTTCAGGCATGGTATGCTGGACTTGGGTACACGAATGTAACAGTTGGGAGGTACTTATTTTTAGAACTGCCAAAAAAGGGTTTATCTACAAGGTAAGGAGTCTTTTGGAAGTATACCTATGTCATTATTGAGGCTTAGACTGAATCGGCACGGCAGACCAAGTAATGTTTGGTTCCTACTATTTGAATAATTAAAAAAAAATTAAGCAATTGCAATTCTTTCAATACATTTTTACTAAGTGTGAAGCTCTTGCCATAACACTGGCTTGCATATTTGGCGGTCCAATATATGTATAAGAGACAGGTCAGGATATTTGTCATACTATTACTATCATAATAAAATATATTTTTTAGCTATCGATTTCTTACATGCATTATTTTGACCACTTCCAGCTGTAAATTTCACTTTTTTCATTTTTGCAACATGAAACTGAAATAGAAATCAATTGAAACGATTTGGTGGTGGAAACTAAGAAGTTCAATGCTGACCAAATTTTTCTTGGTGATAGTGTTAATTTTTCTATCTTTTTATAATATTTATATTATTGTATTTCCGATCCAATATATTTATTTTATTTTTTTAATTATATTTTTACACATCTATTGATTGGACTCACTGGAACACAATCAATTAGGCCTTTTTTGATTTACTTATTGAATTTAAAAAAATACATAAATAAACAGAAATTTTCACAAATTACTTTGCAAGCTCCCATCTGCTCATTTTCAAAATCTTTGTGTTGCAGCTTGATATCCATAATCTTTTTTTTTTGCAACTTTCTCGTGTGTAGGGTATCACATATTCGTCGAGTTTACATCTTATAGCTTTAACTACTATGTTCTATTTACCACTGTCCCTTTTAGCCCTTTTTATACTGTCCTTTTTTTTTGCTTGCTTCTCCGGCTTAGGTGTGCTGTTTAAGGTGCCGGAAATGTGTGCTGTTAAATTCAACTACGATGTGGTCGTTTAATGTTGCGTAAAAAATCATTTTGCGTAAAATAATCTTCTTTTTTTTTACTGAAAATTTCACTCGTATTTTACTCGTAATTTAAGTAAATTTTTCTTATATACATTTCTGGGTGTATGTTTGCCGTTTTTAATTACGCATACGCCGCGTGTCAGGTTTTTTTTTTTTTTTCGCTTTTTGACATTATATTAGTAGCATTTGTTTTGCATTTGTCACGCCTCGCTTGCTTAAGCAGCATTTAATTATTATTGCCCAAACCCGCAATCTCCCTACCCAACAGCTCTATGTCATGCCAAGCAATTTACATATAAACTCAAATTTCAGCTGAAATAATAGACAAGGCGGCTGCATTCGCAGATATCAGCATCAAAGTCATTGTTCCAAAGTCTATTGGTCCCAACAACCCTCAGCCACCCTTCTGTTTATCCAACTGCTTGTCTGCGAAACTCAATTCGAATTCACCAACTTTTGTTTTTTTTCCTCCTACTTTACGACTCGTAAATTTTCCACGCTTTTGGAGCTCCTACGGCGCTGTCCCAGCATGTGGGCTACGCGAAATGTAAACGCCTTTGATAACAACCAAAGCAGCAGCAGCAGACATTTTAACTTGTTGGCAACCCTGTGCGGGGCGCTGTGTGAGGGGGAAGCGGGGGTGCTCTTACACATACATATAGTCAGCACGAGAATTATTCAGACACTTTATAATTTTTGGGTTAAATGCTGTGGTGCTTACTGCACAGCTATCAAAAGCAACTGCAAATTTTTAGCTAGACTGTTTCTTTGAGTCCCAAGGGTGTTTTTTAAAATCGGAAAAGGTAAAAAATAATCGTTTGTTTAGTGAAAGTGGTTAGGAAAGCTCTAATTAACGCCTGTCTATCTTATGAAATATTTTTTTTTTAGAGCCCGAAAAATTTTTGGCAGTAAAGGCCTATACTCTATATTATATAATTTCACACGGAATGACAAAACTTCATATAAAAAAAATCCCATTTGGGATATTTTTTTTTTATTTGAAGTTTCGTCATTCCGTGTGAAATTTTTCATTCTGCGTAATTTAATTTATTTTAATTTAATTTTTTTATTTTACAAAAATATGTTTAATAAAAAAGTATTTTTTACAACTGTGAGTTACACCACATAAATATTTAAATGGAATTTGTAGTATTTTTGACAACAGTAATAACTACAGATAACTGAGTAGGATTGACTCAAAGGAGACTAACTATTTGCTAAAAAGTATAAAAAATGTTTACCAAAAAGAACCCTTTATTCTGCAATATATGTAAAATAAAAATAAAAATTTACAATCTGGAAAAAAAAAAAAATGAACAACAACTGCAGCTTATGCAGAGCTATACTCAAGGTTAACCGAATAATTTTTGTTCCCACTGTATATAAAACATATAGCATACTTATATACAAAAACAGCTTGTCGATTAGCATGCGTTTATTAGCCAAGTAGCAAAGGCAGTAGAATAAAAATAAAAGAAAGATACTTTTTGTTTGAATAAAAGCTGTTGACAGAATCTTTGGGAATTTTCTATGCCCTACCCTGGAATTTACTTGGTAGTTCAGTGAAGCATATGAAAAGCGTAAGCTATTAATTAAGCTATTTATAAATTGTTTATTCAACATTTCAATGGTAAATTTAATTCGCATTTTTAATGTGTATTGAAATTTATATAAAGGAAGTATTATGTTTCTTTTGTAATTATATGGTTTTTGATGGGGTCCATGCTATGTTGGGTTTAAAAGATGCTTTTAAGCAAGAGTTCAGTTACCTGTTAAAAGGTTCTTTTTGAAAATATTAATGAAAATTAACATTTTGCATACAATTATTTAAACCAGTCGTAGGAGATAGAATCTTTTAAGCTTTATATTTGCATTCTGGTTTAAGTAGAGACGTAGGTATTTCTCTGAGTTATGAAAGTATGCCTCGACAGGGTAACTTTTTTCGTAATGCTGTTGGAAGTTTTTGACAAAAAGCTGTTTTGTTTTTTTTTTACACTACAAGCATTAAATAATAAAAAAATTAGCATAAAAGATATGTACATACTTGTCGATATTGCATCTTTTTACAACACAGTTTTTTGCAAAAGTGTCCCACTTTTCACGATTTTTTTAGTGTAAGTTGCTGTTGGACACTTCTACATTTCCGCTTGACAAAATGAATAACTAAATTATTTTCAAAATTTTTTTTTAAAAGACAGCATTTTTTAAAGTTAATTTTTTGTAGAGCTGTATAAATTGAGCTTTACAAATAACAAGCATAGACTTGTCTCTAAGAACACAAGGCTAACAAAATTAAGTATATTTGAGATACATCAAAGCAGACTGATTCCGAGTTTTAGCTTTGAGCCCTGCATTGTGATCGGAATTAACTGCCAATATATTGCTTTTTAAAGCCTTTATTCACAAAAATATAATATAAAAAAAATGTAATATAATATTTACGAGGCGAGTTTATTGGTTGGTTTTATTTAAATATCTATTGCTTTACAATTTAAGGAGGCGAGTCTATTTGTTAGTTTATTGTCTATTGTTTTACAATTGATTGGTTATAACTATTGCTTTGACTATTTAATTACCGCATGCTTCGGCCACGAGCAATATCGACTGACCCTTGTCTTTTGTGTTGCGTCTGGCGTGTGTTGTGAAGCTCGTAGTTGGTGTCTTACTAAGCTTCTGCAGTTCTTATAAACTATAGCATCTGTTGGTAGAAGAGCCTACTACAAATATAATATAATCACAAAAAATGTGATACCTATTATATGTTTTGCATACCATAATAAATAAAAAAAAAAAATCAGCATTTTCACTTTAAAATAAAAAAATTTCTGCATAAAAATGCAAAAGGTTTAAAATATAATATGTTAAATTAAAACAAAAAAAAAAAAAAAACAGAAATCTTTGTAATTGGTTTATCCTTTCAAACATATACTTGCAGACTTTTAATTATATCTTTGTTGATATGATGATATGCTGCCTGTTTTTGTTCTTGTTGATTTATTCTGTTTATCAGACGTCTGCTTGGGTGTCTATGTGTGCCTCAGATTTCAATTTTCTACTTTTTAAATTCAATTACTTATTTCTGACTTTTAATACCCTTTAAAGAAGTCGTTATGGTTTTCTCGAGGTATATGTTCTACATTCAGAAACGTGTTCATTCTTTTAAAATTTCAGCAAAATGTTAAATTTCATAAAACTTATTAATTCTTTGTCATTGTTTAACCCTGAAGGGTTTTACTTTATGAGGTCAAACTTTTTTATTGGTTCTTTCTAAAATTTTCTTAGATAGTCCACTATTTTGGTTTAGGTTTTCAGTCAAAGCTTTCCAAAATTAATAAATTAGAAAATTTTAAAAGAATTAATACAAATAATATTTTTCAAGATTTTAAAATTAAACGATAATGTTTGGAAACCTTACTGAAAAAATTTGGATAATGTAGTGATTAAAATTAAAAAACAAATTTATTTAAAAAAAAAAGATAATGTTGAATTACGACAATGAGTCGGATAGCTGCCAGTAGCCTGAGCGATTGATAATTGTTACTAAAAATTATATATAAATGGACAGAAGTAGACAATTTAGAATAAACGATTTATTTGTTAAACTGGCCTTTAAGACAGCAGTTTGGCTGTATATGTAAGGATGTCATACATCCTTTTGGGCAGAGACATTTATAAAATATTTAAGACAGTGAGATTCTTAGAATTCCAAACATTTTTTGATTCATTCAGCACAGAAAAGATTGTTGGCATATTACAAGTAATTTAAGATATTAAGTATGCACACCGAAGAGTATCAATTTCACGGCTCGTCTTGTTTAATGTTTAATTTCAAGTTTGGATTTTTGTTTCCAAATTTTTGAATAAGCGTCAACAAAGTTCAGCATCAATTTTTGACGGCATGCACAATATGGCATTTTGTTTTTAAATTTTTTTGTGTCTGTTTGGCATATGGTGCGTATGATAATTTTTATATATATTTTCATTTTCTAGATAAAGTTCTCAACTTTCAACGTTGTGTATTCTCAAATTGTTTGCTGTTCAAATTTAGCTTGCTGTCTATGAAGTTTTTATAAAAAATTACCATAGCTACAACACACTGACAATTCGGCATTTAAAATTGCTCATTAATTGGCTGAGCAATGTTGCGCAAATAAAATTGCACAAAATCTCGAAAATCGAATGCATTGAAATGTAATCGAAATTGCGCTAGAAACAACCAAAAACTACGTTCTGCTGTTGGCCAATGGGGCCATCTATGTTGGGTAATGGCTACTCTGCTGATAATTCATTAGAAAATGCAACGGCGTGTAAAATTGAGTTATGCTTTTGTTGTTGTTTTTTATTTTGGTTGCACTCTGCTAAAATTCCGGTTTTGGAACTGACTGTGTAATTAAAAATATGCTTGCAGGCCATGCAATAAAAAACCAAATAAACTCTTACATACGTGCGTCCTTGATAGAGTGCACTGTGGAAAATAAAAAAAACCAGTCATTCATTTAGTCAGAGTCATTTGCTGCTTAAGCTCATAAACCGTAACCCACCTGTAAGCCGCATGCCAATCGCTGACAGGCAACGCTTAACGTGAAAATCCTTTAAATCGCTTTATCTACAACTGACTTTAGTCCTGCCCCCCAGCTAGTTCGTCTGTCTGTCGGCTCAGTCAGCCACATCGTGCAAACCCAAATGCCACTGTCCATGCCCAGACTCGTTTTGCACTTGAGGCTTGCCCAGCTTGCGTTGGTTTCCTGTCCTATCCTGTTATCCGGCCGAGCTGCCAACCTGCTGTCCTGCTGTGACTGCCTCGACCGGTAAACAAAACTGTTTTCATAGATATTTTGTTACCGTTTGGTGGCAAACCAGCAGCAGACTACTTTCAGCACAGGCAGCCAGCTCAGCTGCCAGCAACATGTACCTGGACTGGTGCTAGGAGCTAGGGACTAGGCACTATACATCTATATCTACAGTTTCATCTGGATACTCCCAGGGGTATCATTAGCGTTTGCTGTTATAAATATTTTCTGTTGCAAGTAGATACTATATTGTGAGTGCGTGTGTTAGTTGTTGTTGGGGATTTTTGTTTTTGTTGTATGGGCTTTTGGTTACGTTGGTCTTGAGGTCTTTCAAATCGTTTGCTCTCAATTGCTGTGCTCTGTTGGATTGTTGGGCACACTTAGAATAGGGGTAAGTTGTATTTTGTTGCGTGATTTGTGGCTCATACAAATAAAATTTGTTGTATTGGGTTAGTTATAGAACATTATTATTTTTGTTTGGGATCTTGTAGGCAATTCGTTTTTGAATGCCCAATTGTATATCTACAACTTTTGAGAATAATTGTATAAATATATTACCAAAAAAGATTTATTTAGTTGGGGAAATAGAAGTGTAATACATTTAAGTAACTATACAAATTTTAAACGGGCTTTATAAAGACTCATAAATGTTGAAGCAGTCCTTTTTTGAATGGGTTTGTTAACTCAGCAGTAAAATTAAACGAAAATCAAGTTAAACGCTTTGGTAGGGTGCATCAAAGAAAGATTGCTGTTTAACAAAATTACAAATGCAGTTTCAGACAAAAGAATTTTAGAATTCGTATTGTAACCAAGAAGGATGATGTCATTAGTAGACGGTCTAAAGTTTGCCTGAGAGAGCTTTGAAGTCTCCGAATTGGAGGAATTGCTTGATGAAGACTCGTGTCCAACGCAAAAAAAAGAAATGGCAATATCATTGGGACTTATGCAACAATCGATTTGGAAACGTCTTCAAGCCTTCGTATCGATTCAGAAACAAGGGTTCAGGTTCAGAAAGGGCTCCGTGCAATTTGAAGCAGATGGGTGTTGAGATGCGTTTCTTCACTTTTGAACAGCTGCTTCAAACAAACAATTGAAAGGGAATTTCCGCATGGAATTGTGATCGGCACTAAAATATGGGTCCACTACGATAATCCCAAGCACAAAAAAATATGGGGAAGGCCTGGACATGCCTTCACATCGACAACCAGACCTAATATTCACGACTCTAAGGTTATTCTCAGTATTTGGTGGGACCTGCTCCGTGTAGTATACTATGAGCTTTTGAAACCGGGTGAAATCATCACAGGAGATCGGCATCGAAAGCAATTGATGCGTTTGAGCCGAAGAGAGATACGACAAAGTCATTCGTCCAGCATGACAATGCTCGGACCTATTTCGCCAGACCGGTCAAGAGGTACCGCCGTACTCTCCAGATATTGCTACTTTGGCCTAACATGGGTTGCGATACATGGCACACAGTCTAGCTGACCAGAAATCCGACTCAAATGAAGAAGTCAAAAAATGGACTGATTTGTGGATCGTCTCAAAAGATTCATCGTTTTTACGAAAAGGTGCCCTATAATTACCAAAAAGATAGGAAAAAGTAGTCGCTAACAACGGGCAGTAATTTCAATAATAAATATTTTACCACTTTTTTTCAATAAAGCGTCAAACATTGGAAAAAAACGGCGATAGCAAAGTTGTACACCTAAAAGAAAAATTGTAATTTATTCTTTGTATTCTGTAGATTTAAGCAAATATAATAAATCATATTTAAAGAAAATATAATTCAATTGAAATGAGTAAAAATTTTGACAAGCCTCTTGATGAAAGTAACACTGAAACAATAATTATTTATTATGGTACATCACTGAAAAATCTGATAGTTCGAGAAATGGATGATGCGACTTGGTAAAATAAATATTTTATATTCTGTCTGTATGAGACAGCTAAGCAACTGCTGGTATGGCTTCGAGATTTTGTCTGAAATAGAGTTCCTAGTTTTTGAATTATTCATATGACAGTCACATTTGAAAAGATATAATGTGTGAAGAATAAAGACAAAATCGCATTGGCACCAAGTAGCGGTAGAGAAGTTTCCCTACTTGACAAGGGCCTCACGTCATTTATTCCCTAACCTCTCAGAAGAATCGGTTTCGATCCAGCAGTGACAACTGATCAGCGACTTCTCCGCCAGCGGCATGATAATAATCGTGACTTCAATAAAACTCTAAAAAAAACACCTTCATCACACAGGAAACATGTGGGGAAAAGACAGATTCGCATATGTTTCAATGAAAGCACTGGTTTAATTTTAATTAGTCGTTGGTCTCACAGATATCATGCTTCAAACTGGATTCCTCCAAAATAAAATTTTAGCTGGTGTAATGAAAATTTATATGTAGGTATGTAGGATTGATGTTTATCCCGAGTTTATTTAATCTAGTTTAGTGTGTACAACAGAGTCTTATAGCTAGTGCAACTTTGAATCATTTCGCTACTTTAGAACTTTAGACGACTTTACAACTTTCAATGACTTTAACTACTTTAATTCTCGGCTGCTCTGACTACTGCTTTGACGACTGACTCTTTCGACTGCTCTTTTACTTCTCTCAGATATCGGCTGCTGACTGCTGTTTCTTCTTCTCTCTCATCCGTACGGCCAACTCCTGCTTACTCTTTTTATATGTATATATCTAAGCCAACTTAATCATAAAAATCCTTCTTTTTGGCCGATCACGCTTTGAGTCCAGGAACGTCAAGTCTCTGATCGCTTTAGCCATTCCAAAGGATATAGTAAGCATTACACCTTTCTACCAAACTACAAGTCTTTTTTCGTGGTGCCAAGAATCTCAATAATTTATAGGGGCTGTACAGAAAATAGTGGCAATAAGACAATTAAGAAATTTATATTTTAATTTTAGAATTTTTTTATTTTCTAATTTTCTCAATTTTCAATTAAATAGATTCCTTCAAAATTCACACTAAGTTGCGAGCGGGATACCCAACATTCGTAGCTACAGGGAACGTGGCAGCCGGAATGTTCTTTCGGGATGTCTTCGTGGCGGCGGGAGAGCAAAAAGGTTGGCTGAGGTAGCATTGCGATGTTATGTCCGGAGAGCTACGCCGCCACGTACGTATGCAGTTGCGATGCGTTTTCTCCGTCCAGAGACTTCCACATAAAAAAAAACTTGGTCACAGTGTCAAATATATATGGCTCGTCCAATGTCCAAAACATGTTGATTTTTGCGTACTTCAACAAGATGATCCAAGAGACTACTCAGGACATAGCGTGTAGAGAGAAGTTTGCGGTGACCAGCGTTCTACACTTGTCTAAGGCTTAGAGCCAACTGCGGTTTTCTTCGAGCTTTTCCTTAGATTCTAATCAACCAGTAGGCAGTGTGTCTGACTACTCGAAAAAAAATCATTACGGAATTTTTCCGGTCCGATCTTGTATGCGATCTCTTTACAATCACACCAGTTAATTAAAGAGGTACAAAAGATGCATAGGAACTCAGTGCCGTGTTTCCAGATCGATAGAACACCAGAAAAAGGGATTGATATCATTTAAGTAAACAATTTTAGAAAAATCTTTTCGGAAATGGAAAACCACACGGCCTAAGCCTGGCAGCCAGATATAATGTTTATAACAAGTTAAGAACATAATGATTTGAACAAATTTATATTAATAATTACAAATATTCGATTCAGCCATAAGGCTGAAGGCTCTGGCTCACAAACCACTTATAATTTGGAATTTAATTTCTACTAGTTAAATAAAAAAATAAATAATTGTGGATTCATTATTAAACAAAAATAAAATCCCATGCCCAAAATCATTTAGCGGCTGCAAAATAACTAAAATATTACAAATTTTTGCTAAATTTATTTATTTAAAAGTAAACACAAAACTGTGCAAAATTTTTGCGCCTTCAAAGGTCAAGTCAACAGGGTAACAATTTTCTTCCTACATTACAAATTACATAAAAAAGCGCAAAAGTTTGTTTATTTTTGTGGTATTTTTTTTTTTTTTTTTGCCATGTTATTGCTTGTCAATATTTCATTGAAATGACAAAATTGATGATCATACAAAAGACACGCCAACAAGATGTTGAATTTCGAAGCGAAAACTTTTATAATTTATGTATCGTATAGTTTATAAATTTATCAAACGACGACAACAACAACAAAAGAAATCTTGTTCATAATAATTTTACATTTTCACTTTCACACTTTGGGACACATTTCCACACACTCTCCAAGCCCCATACAAACGTTATGCAAATTTACTGCAGCTGTTATCAATTGTGGACCCATACAATATATATAAAGAATGGGGCCAAAAAAAATATAAAAAAAACAATATATACTCGTATATGTATATGCAAAGAAAACAGATAATACTTGATAAATGTATACAATGTGTAACATACTTTCGGGCACACTTTGCTCAAGGCCGTATAAAACACCAACAACAAGAACAACAACAACAACATGACAGCGCACATCAACGTCCAAAGAATTTACAATATAAAGCGCCTTTTTACAGGCAGCTCAGCACTCAAGAGCCACTTCCCTACTCACTCCGAGCTTTGGATACAGATCCAGACACGGACTCAGTTCCAAAACCCAAAAACTCAAAACTCAATATATACCACTCCATTTCAGTTTGGTCCACTCAACTTGTGTGGCTTTTTATATGCAAATTTAACCCTTTACATTCGCTAAAGGTCAGCAGCCATTTTATATGTTTTATATGTATATATTATGTATGTGAAAGTGTAAGTGTGTGGCTGTGTGTGTGTGTAACTTGTATATCATTTTTTAAGCGACAAAATTGATTGACACTTTACGCCCTTGAGGCAGTTTTCAATATGCATTCAGATGAGCTTTGTACTGATAAGCCCTTAAAGCCATTTTTAGTTTATTGTTATCAAAAAATTGATGTTTATTGCATACACTGCAGATCAAACGAATAGGTTCAACATTTGCATTCAATTAAGCTGGTAATATTTTTTTTGTCAACATGCTGGTTTGAATAAAATCCATTTTTTAATTTTGCCAAAAAAAAAAATTTAAAAAAAGGGATTTTGTTGTTGCTAATAATGGTAAGATAGGGTAAGGTAAGAAAAGACTTTGAAGATAGATTTTTATTCGACAAGTCATATCAAGAAAACGACTAATAACATTAAAACTCCTTAAAGCAGCTTAGAGGGTAATGATAGAAAATTGCTAAGTAACGAAATCAAGTAGACTTTTAGTAGTGGTTAGAAAAAAATTTTAAGGTAACTCTCCAGATCAGATTCTTAGTTGAAAGTTTTATTTTTTATTTCATTAATAGATATGTATTCTTTTAAATAAATTATTATTTTGTATAGAATTTCTAATAAACAAATATTCTTTTCTTAAATATAAAATTAAAAAAAATAAAAATAAATTTTTAATATTTTAGCATTAGGGTAGGTATGCGATAATAACTTCGTTCCTGACTGGAGAACCGCGCCGTCGTTATTTTTTATGTAATGAAAAATTAAACTTTAAATATATGAAAATTAAATTGGAATTCTATTTTTTATATTTTTTAATTTTAAAACAATATTTTTAGAGTTACAGCTAACTTGACACTATAAGTAGGTACTAGGTAGTATGGATAACTTATGTATAACCATTTCAAATATAGGAGTTTTTAATGTTTGAAGTTTTTCATTGTACGCAGTGAATTAATTTGCGTAAAATGTTATCATTCTTGTCTGATGAATCTGCACTTAACTAAAATTAAAAAAAAAAAAATTGAAAAAATTCAAAACAAAAAATTGGGATTGAAAAGAACACAGAAATTTTTTGAGGTTTAAAAATGTTAAAAAAAGTGTTTATGTTTCGTAATGACCAGATCTCGCAATGAGACTTTGAAGAACATTTCCAATAATGAGACTGAAGTTGAGATGCTTTAACAATTTCCTTCCATTTTTTTCTCGAAGATTGAATAATTACGATTACCTTTTGCAAGCGATGACACTGAAATTATTATTTTAACAAAAAAAAAAAAAAATAAAAGGTATTATTTATGGCTTGTACGAATTAACTATCAAAATGAGAACATGATATTTATTCATTTTGGAGATATGGCTCGTTAACAAGAAGTCTATGTAAATATTCAGTTATCGATAACACGATAAATTAATGAAACCAAAATGACTAGGTTAAAACTAGCCTTCTATTCCGTTTGTAAATATCATGAAAATGGAAGAGATCGCTTAATAAAGTTTGATTCATCTCGAATATTTGAACAATGCCATATATTTAAGATTTAATGGCTTAAAGATCTTACATTGGCCTAAATTTTGAGCAAATATTCGAATTGTTGTGAAGGTGTTCGAGACAATGCCATAGATTCACTCTGAAAATATGTAAAGGCTATAAAAATCGCAAAAGGTGATTTTAAAACGACCCTTACTTATTTTCATCAGTATTTATATTGATTGCTTTAAAAATTTAAAATACAAAAATATAAAGCCAAAATTAATACGTTTCATCTTTTTTGGCATACACTTAAATTTTTTAGGTTTTTGTTTTTTTTAAATCTTGTTAAGTATAATTTAATATTTTATAGTTTCACCTTTACTCAAAGCTACTTTATAGAGACTTACGGACTTAAAGAAAAATTCTTAACAATATTAAAAAAATTTTTGTCTAGTCTTTTTTCGGGGTATCAATTAGGCTCACTGAATTATTCAAGTATCTTCCATCCCAAAATTCTTCTTCTTAGCTTTACAGTCTTTGGTGAAGCATAGCTTCCGCAAGAATCTGTCTCCAATTGTCCCTCTCTACAACGTCATTTGTCTAGTCTCCTAGTTTTCTGAGATCGGCTTCAACATCATCCAGCCATCGTTTCTTTGGGAGCCCTCTTCTTCTTCCTCCAATCGGTTGCAATACAAAGGCCTTTCGAGCTATTCTTTCAGTGGGAATTCTTAGCATATGACCCAGCCACCTTATTCTCTGTGTTTTAACAAGTCTGATAACTGTTTCATGTCCTGCTAGCGACTCTAGTTCATCATTGTATCTTATCCGGTAGGTGCCATCCGGTAGTTTGCCATCCGGTAGTTTCGCCATATTTTTCTCTCGAAGCATAACAGTTGAGGTGCATCTGCGTTCTTCAAGACGCAGAGTTCGGAGGCATATGTGAGTACTGGTCTTATAAGTGTTTTGTACATTCAGAATTTTTGGCTGCGTGAGAGAATCTTTGATCGGAATAGCCTGTATTCTTTCCTTAATTGCTACTGTCGAGTCTTTTGCAGCAGATAGCATTATACGCAGGTATTTGAATTCTTCTACGCTCTCAAAGACGTAGTCGCCAATGGCTAGATGGCTAGAGTCAGTATTAGAGCTGAATGGAACCATATATTTTGTCTTTTCAGGGTTAATTTTTAGCACCGCCGCTTTGGAGATTCGTTCCAGATTTTTGAATGCATTTACCAGTTCAGAACGTTTTTGTTATAGATAGTGCTATTTGGATTGATCCCAATATTAAAGGCCTTAATATTCTATCGTTTCTTTAACGATTTATTATTTTATACCAGATTACTTAATTTATTTAAATTGACAAGTTGTTTTATGAAAAATAGTTATTTTATTCTAGTGTAAGTGTTGAGCCTATTTAATTGAGCAGCGGTGTACATATGAAATAATGTAAATTTTCAAGTAAGTATAAGAAATATTTGCTTTTCGAGTTGTACAGCATTGATAAATTGATAAAAATAAAGCGATTGGCTGTTTTAGCTATATTTTTGATAAGAAAAGTAGATTTCGTAAAAGATATTGCACGTAGTTTCTGGCTTAAGACATAATATGCCAGATTTGAAGTACTTAATACAGTAAACGTTTTAATACAGTAACATGTTTGACATTTTCAAAAGTGACCTTTTACCTTTGAAAGCTGTACATTGATTGAGCTCATTGGATTACACCAGTGATCGGCAAAATATACAAATACGCATTCATTTTTTGCGTTTGTATTGAACAATTTTTGCCGCTGTGACGTATTTCGACGCTTAGAGAGCGTGCTTGCGTTTTTAATCTCAATAAACCAAAGCGCTCCAGCATAAGTATGCCGTGGTTTGGTGCTGTGTGGCAGAAAACACAAAATCAATTTATGTTTAGCTGGCTACAAGCTCAGATCGCGCTACGCAAATTATTTATTTTAAAAAAGAAAAAATGTTTGAAGAGGAATTGAAAAAAACATAATTTGAGCAGCGCGATCTAAGCTTGTAGCCAGCTAAACATAAACTGATTTTGTGTTTTCTGCCACCCAGCACCAAAGCCACGGCAAACTAATGCTGGAGCGCTTTAGTTTTGTGAGAGTAAAAAAACAAGCAAGAGCCGAAGTCATGCACAAGCAACTTCATGTCTGTTACTTTGCAATAAGAGCATGGCAACGCCAGAGAATTGGCTGAGAGAATATTAGTACAAAAATCACGCACACATGCATGTACAACACAGTACCTGTGAACCATAGGCCCATGGCATAGGGCCGTGCCGACCACTGCACAATGGTCCCAAAGCCCGAAATTTTGGCATAAAATCGAAAAATAAAGCTAGAGACTTCAGATTTGGTATAGTTAATTGTAATGACACATACATGAACTAAGAAAAATTTCAGATCGATCTGACCACGCCCACTCCTACCACCCATAGATGCTTCGGTATGTTAGCATTAAAATTGTCGTCAATTGATTTTATAACATTATAATTTAGATTTAAATGTTTATAACGTCCATTTTATTAGAATTGACATTTTAGAAATCACTTTACGTGCAAATAAAGAAATAATTAACTTCATACATATACATTTAATGCGTTTTTTAAATGTCTACAAATTGTTATTAATATCGCTGTCGCTCTCAACTTCACTGCCGCTCTCCACTTCATTGTCATCGTCGCTGTCCAATTTTGTATCATAAGCAATTGTCGGTTCTTGAAGTAGGTCCATAAAACCCTTTGGGAAGCTTCTTCACTTTGTTAGATCGCTTTCTGTCAGCAACGCAAAGGCTCGACATGAAAGCATCTGATGCATCCATAGCTCTGTGAAATGTGTCTGTAATATTATTCAGTCGGCTTTTTTTTTCTTGAATGAGATCGACGATCTTTCTTGTAAAACTTATTCCGTGCTTCTGAAGCATTTCTACCTAGAGAACCAACAGGAACAACAGAAGTTTCAATAATTTGCGATCCATGGGCCAGTATTTTGTGAAGTGTTGCTGACATTGGATACCACGGATACTTGTCCATGTACAATGCCTATTTCATCAAATAATTTTTCTTTGATTTGGACTTTTCGTGCTGTCATAAATTCTTTATCCTTTGTATCTTTTATGTGCCATTTGTTCAGTCCAATCCTATATGAACATGCTCGAATAATCGTATCCATGCGTGCAATGGACTTACACCATATTGAAGCGAACCAGGCTTTACTTTAAAAAGATGTTATTGCAAATTTTTTTCATTTAAAAATTGTGTAGGTGTTGCTCCACATAAAGGGCAACATTAGTTGGACTTTGTTCCAGTTAAGACATTTAGCACTTTGCCATCTACTAGAGTCATGCATAATTCATAGTTTATAGCAGTGGTCGGCACAAAATACACCCACATTTTTTTCTTGCGTATGTATTGAAGTTTTCTCTGCTGCAGTGACGTTTTGCGACGCTGACGTTGGTAAGCAACAAACACGAAGTTGATGGTGCGTGGCTTCGGCTATTGTTGCTCTGCTTTACTGCCACTGCAGCAAAGAAAACAATATCAGAGCAACAAGTACCGAAGCCGAGCACAATCAACCTCGTGCTTGTTGCTTAGCAACGCCGAGCAACGTCAGCGTTGCCATACGTCACTGCGGCAGAGAATATTTCAGTACAAAAAGCACGCACACATGCATGCGTTTTGTGTATAACACATGACGTGTGTCGACGTCGCTAATCCCTATGCACGCGAGATAGGGCCGTGCCGACCACTGGTTTATAGTAACCTTTACTTTGCTATCAATGATATGTATTATATTTAAGGAACTAAGTTTTGAATTTGTTTGTCAAGATCAGTTTTTTCAGAAATTATATGAGCAGCAGTTTCTTTAACGATTTCTATTTTTACAGGCCTGCAAAATCGCACAGACTGTGGTGTCGCATTTACCCATACGTTTCTTTCAAACTTGTCTATGAGTTTTATTGGTATTAGCGACGTTACAAATAGTGACTGTTCAATAAGTGGGTTTTGCGGTACTTCAAATTTTTGCTTTCAAATGCTTTGTCCAGTTGACCCATCAAGGCCATAGGTAGCTATTAATTTGAGCTCCTGCAACTCCGGGTACTCCTTCAAAACATCATTTTGCAATATAAGAACACGCTTGGCTGTATGAACCAATAAACATTGCAGAGGTACTTCGGCAACCGTTTCAGTTATTTTTATTGCAATTGGCCGACACTGCGCTTTGGCCGCCAGCAACTTCTTGTAGCTGGGAAATTTGTCACTGCTCCGGCTTTTGGCTAGCAACCTAGTGCTAATATATTGCTTTTAGACAAAGAGTCTTCTAAAAGATATGCCAGCGCTTCATCTGGGGTTATTTGATGTTTTAGTGAGTCACTTTAGCGAGATTTTTTAGCTGAAACAGCTGCAATATAAAATTGGTTACTGCAGCTTCATCGCGACAATTGTTACTCCATATATCCAGCAGCCCTGCATGGCTAAACTCGAACTTGACTGCAAATCCCCGATTTCGCGAAAAGGGGCAAAAAGGGGCAAAAAGGGGCAAACGAAACTTATTAAATATGAATCGGTATACTCTTTGTAAGAACTTTGCATTTTTAGTTGCTTGCGCCAGCGTGCGCCACGAAAGTAACGCTCCACAAAACACAACTACCTTGGTTAAATATTACTATCAAATAGACATGCACAAGACACTGGACAACACAAGCGCACATGCAGAGACGACATACAATTCTTTTTGAAATTGATTCTACATACCTTGACGTTTATTTTCCATATTAATACTTTCATATTTAATCAATTGCAAAAATTTCGGCATCAATCGAAAGTCAGCAACTAGTTCGCGCCAATTTGCAAATGCCAGGGCTGTCATTAATCACCTGACTTTACGAGTGTGCCAAATTTGCAGGGTTGGCAAAAAACTCAAATAAAATTATGTTTTATTCTAATTGGAGTATCTAGTTTTAAAATTTGAATTCATTTTCCAATTTTCTATTTTATGCCGCCTTGGGACCATTGTGCACTGGATTAAACCAATGCTGCCATTTTTTTTTTTTTTTTGTATTATAAAATTAATTTTTGAGTCCGTACGCAGGTAGTACCATAATACCATACCATTAAACAAAAACGTTTGATAGCTTAATTGATAGCATACCAAAAAATATTGAATTATCTTTCTATGTATATGTGCCTACTCTTTTTTTTTTTTTTTTTTTTATGTATGTTTATTTTTAACAAACGAGTTGGTAGATACATAAATAAACAAATGTAGCAGTATAACATAGAAAAAAACTAATCACAGTCTCTAGTCGAGCACTCGTGACAAAAAATCTTTTTTATAATTCTAATTTTTAAAGATATATAACAATGAAAATAAAATGATTAAAGTGTACATGAGTGTTTAAGTGTGTGCCTACTCTTACCCTAGAATGGAAATCAACTTACTTTAGTTGGTTCTAAATCGTGGATTAACAAAATACCATGTCATGGCATCTAAAAAATTACATTATTGAAAAAAAAAATCTATTTGCAATAAGACACTATGAAAAAGCCAATCTGGAGATTGGATGATGCACAATTTCAGGTTATAGTTCATGCGGAGAAACCCTGAAATAATTTTTGCGTTCTGAGGCCAAACTCAATTATGCACACTTTTATATTTATTTAAGCTTACGAATATTTAACATAAATATTGAAAAATAAAATTTTTGTTTTGTGCTTACCATTTTGGATACATTTTAGAATTCCTTGAGAAGGGGTGTGTTACAGAACATATTTTGATAAATTTAAATTTGATTTTTTATGTCAATAATTACTTCTTTTTGTTTTAACTGCCTTACATGTGTTTTGATAAATTTTATATTGTTTTTAATGCAAATAATTGTTAAAGTCTTTTTATTTTAATTTTAATGTGTTTAAAAATGATTTAAGCAATTTTTTTAAATTTTGAAACAAATTTATTCAACTCTAAAAAAATGTTCTTTCAAAAAAAAGCATGTTAAAATGTTTATAGTATATATTTATTTTATATTGTTACAAAACTGACTTTTTCAATATTAGACTTAAAAAATTATTTATTTTTTTGGGAAGCAAATACAAAATTTCTAAATTTTAAAATAAATTCTAATTCGCAAATTCAAAAAAATATTGAGTCGATTGTATACTTGAAGTGCATAAACCTTCGTTAATTTTGAAATAAAAATGAAATATCTCCACTTAATCAGGCTGGATTGGCGATCAAAATTTTGAAAACAGCTTTTAGAAAATTTTAGAGCATTATCCATTTTGAATAAAAATCAATGCTGTTCATGCTTGATTTGCAGTCCTTGCTTGCTAGCTCTAAAATTTCTTTAAAAACAAGAGCTCCACAAATCAACCATGTTTTGGTTCTAACTTTTAAAGTGTATTTAAACTGCTACGAAACGAGTCCTTTTTTTTAAATACGATACACATATTTAAGCATTCAATAAATACAGGAAAACCACTTAATTTATATTTTCTCATTTTGCAAACTTTTCTGTCAATTTTTTGGAACACATACAGACATACATTGATAGAAAAAAACCCCCTGACCCACCCACATCAAGGACAACCACAGAGCCTTTGGGGAGAACGTAGAATAAAAGTTTTAACTTTTTCATTGGTTCTAGATTTTGTTGTATTTTTGTTTTTACCAGGACATAAGTTTAGTGCATATAGATACATATTTACGTCTTTCTCTGTGTGTGCGACTTTCTTGTTGACATAAAAGTTTTCTTTGCTAGTATTGGTAACGTCTGATATTTGTTGTAGTAGCTCCAAATTTCATTTTATTTTGCTATTCCCTTTTTAGTGGACTTATATCCACGAATTTGTTGCGGCTACAAATTACAAATTGATTATACGTTCAACAAATGTGTTAATGTGGCATTGTTTGTAAACTTTTCAACTATGTATGTAGCTGTGTATCTGTGTGAATGTATCTATGCGTGCTTCGAGTGAGTCAGCGAGTGCTGAAGGGTATTACATATTGCTTTTGTTGCTGTTTTAGTTGCGACTGACCATAATATATTACAACAAAGCACCCACACACATAGATACACATACTCACACATACTACACATGTACGCAAAACTTTTATTTTTTTTTCTATTTTTACAAGTTTGTTGAGTTTTCAACAGCAAAACTCTACACATTTTGTAAGCTCGCTGACAAGCGAAAACTTTTCTAAAGCACAATTTATTATGACCAAGAGTAGCAGCAGGGCGTTGGTGGGTTATTCCGTGGTGGGATACTAGTGTTTGGATACTTTGGACGAGTCTTATGTGGCCGCTGTGTATGGTTCGAAGGTCAAACTAGTTAAAATTTGAGTTGGTTTTTTTAGATTTGTCGAAGCGTACAGATAGTTCTTGTTGTTGTTCTATATTTAATATCAGAAATTTTATACATTTTGTATGCATTAGTATTTAATGGGCTTTGTTTGATTAACAATCGAACAAAATGACAGAATTTATTGTGTTAGGGTGGTAACAAATTAAAGCTGGATCAATATGCTTTAAATAATTCACATTGACAAGTTTATTGACATTGCCAAAGGGTATATGACTTCATGATTAACTAGAAGCAGGTTGGGAAATGTGCTTTAAATCACTTAAGATTTTGTTGCAAGAATTGGTTTCATTTCATTTTCAGCAAATTGTGTTAGGTTGTTTTCCTAGAAAAAGGCTTTCACATTAAAGTATGCTTTCAATTACTTAAACCATTGGTGCTAAATTAATGCAAAGGCTGAAGAGTTAGGACTACATTAATTTTAGCATTTCTTGCGATCTTTTCATTAAAATTTCGCGATAATCGGTACTTTTCAAACCGATATACATTCACAATTAGATCCAAGGAGCTTTTGTTTTACAGAATGCAAGCAAAGTGCGATATAGATAGATATAGATAGATATAGATAGATATAGATAGATATAGATAGATATAGATAGATATAGATAGATATAGATAGATATAGATAGATATAGATAGATATAGATAGATATAGATAGATATAGATAGATATAGATAGATATAGATAGATATAGATAGATATAGATAGATATAGATAGATATAGATAGATATAGATAGATATAGATAGATATAGATAGATATAGATAGATATAGAAAGATATACTTCTAATTCGTTTGAATAAATACGAAGTAAGGGTAACATAGCCTCATAAGAAGATATATTATTAGGTTTAAAATAATGCATAATCGTGGATATTGATTCCGCATGGCCAAAATTAGAAAAACTTCATCCGCTTATTGATAATTCACATCTTTTGGTTAATTCTAGAGTCTGCAGCTCTTATGGTAAGAATTAAATTAAATTAAGAATTCACTGACTGACAATTTTTTGTCAGTCGCCCCTGGGCGGGGAATGGGGATCTCTATTAATAACTGTTCAAATAGGACAGGGACCTACAGTTTATAGCCGAATCCGAACGGCGGTGTCTTGAATCAATAGAGATTTTCTTTGGCAAATATCGTCTTTGTGCTAGCGATGCCAGAGCTAGGCAAATGTACCAGTGCTACTGCAGGGACTCGAACCACCGAAATTCGGTTTGTAAAGCGAGTACGCTACCACACATCGCAATCCATGGCATCAACTTATGATCTATCATGTTCTGCCTGATATATACATTTCTAAGATATATATTATAGAGTAACAAAACTCACTTTAGAAATCGAACCACAATCAATGCGTGCTGACTTGATAAACTTGCGTTCTCACAAACAAATGCACTCCAAGTAGATTTTTCGATAACGCAAAACGGAAAAATGGTGCGCCATTTTTTCTTCTTTTTTAAATGGCTAATGGATAAAGTGCGGAAAACAAAAGGAAAATGCTGAAAACAATGGCAAAAGCAGGCAAAATGTCAAGGATAATGCGTGAAAGCTGCAGTTGATCCAAAGCCAAAGTATTATGCTGCTGCATAGTTATGTTGTGTATACGCCGTGTAGACAACAAATGTACACAGCCATACACACACACACACACCAGTGAAACAGTGAGTCGAGGCAGTCTTTGGTGCTGTCAGTTTTTGGCTTATCTGAGAAAACTAATTTGTTAAAATGTTGCCTGGCTTATTTGTCGTCGTCGTCATCGTCGTAGTCCCAGTTATCTTCTCGTGGCTGAGATGACGAGCAGCCAGCACAAGGACGTTGGCAGCTAGGATAACAACAACAACAGCTACTAAACTATAGCAGTACAACAACAAGCTTAAGCAGCACAACGGCAACGGCGACATTTGATGATGAGGCTGCACCGGAAACGCTTGTTGTACAAAATCTCAAGCATCCATCATACGCTTGATGTGATGCCGTTGCCGTTGCCACCAACCTCGGAAAAGTCTTGAGTAAAAGCGACTTTTTAGCTGCTTTTTTTCCCAGACTTACAACTATGACGTAGCTGTGCTCAATGACATTTTGTGATGAAAAATAAGTGAAGAGAAATAAATTCATGTACTGGTCCTTTCACTGAATACACGCTGCACTGCATCTATATTCATCCCTTCGCAAATCGCCCTTTCAGTAGCGGACGGCAGCTTGACTGCCAGTCAAGTCAACTTTTGCAAGTAAAATTCTTTTTGCACTTTTTTTGTATCTATTTTAGTACTACGAAGTATAGTTTACAAATGTACCCGTTTCGTGTAACTTTTTTATACACTGTTAAACGTAGGGATATAAGTTTCGTGCAATGTTAGCAACAGGTAGGAGAAGGTTTGCTCGTTGCACGAAAATGCTTTTTATCTGGGAGGCCAGTAACGCAACGGGCATAAAATCCTACCAAAGGATCTATTCGTAGTTGCAGTTTGTGGATGATATCATCCTACCTTTCAGAATTATTTGGCTCACGTCAACACTTTAAAATAAGTCCGCCAGAAACCAGATTTTCAATTTGTTATTAAGATCTGATGAGTACTTAACAAGATGTAGGTAAAAATCAATTCCATACCACCTCTATAAACTGCAGCAATATTCCCTTTTTTTTCGTCACTATATAAGCCAGAGCCACCATATTCTATATGTAGACTCTTGTTTGCTTAACAAACAATAAATCGTTGACCATCTCTCACATAAAAATACCCTCTACTAGTACCTCCGTAAAAAAATTAAATCAATACGCTTAGAAGATAAAAATTTTTTTTTTTGTAAGTCGGTGTAGGGTAGGGTATCACAACTTCGAACACCACCGCGCATAGCTCACATTTTTTCTTCCTGTGTGTGAGTGCGTGTATCCTCTTTAAGGTTTTTGCAGCTGCTTTGGCTGGAACTGCTCCTGATTCTTCTGCTTTTGTAACTTATTTCATGTCCTTTTAAGCAGCCCATTTTATTTTAATGCCACAGCAGTCAAAGATGATATAATTTTATATATATAATATTTTAAGTGCGTATCGTAGCCAATGGTTAAGGCTCAACGAAGTGTACCCGTTTTATGGGTTTTTAAGTGCAGTGGTTTCTAGGTAAAATTGCACATAATAGATATAGATAAATGCTTTAATCCCAATGTTGCAAACTATTGGCTTAGTGAAAATGTTTCCATATATCTAGTTAAGACACTATAATTCTTAAGAGACTGTATAGCTAAAGGCTTTATCTTTTTAATTTGAAGTTTAGTCAGTAAATTTAAGTGCTCATCAGTTTATTTAGAATACATATACTTTTTCAATAGGACTTTAACAAGTAGTATATTAAGCATTAAAGCTATTGCGGAATTAGGAAGAGCAATTTATTTTTTAAATTTTTGACATATTTAGTATTTTAAAGGTCTTACATTGACATAATTAGAAAGCGGCTTCTTTTTAAATAAAATAATATTTTTATTGGTCGCATTATAAGCATATTTAATATCGTTTGTACAACAAATCTATATTTGATTTTTAATAAACGTTGTCCTAAAATTTGTATTTGACTTTATAAACGCTTTAAAACAATTTCATCATCTTCATTCAGGGCCGTGTAGAGCCAGGGCCCCTGAACATGGCTTAAAATTTTATCCAGACCAGTCTGACCTAATATCGTCTTTGTTTTTAATTATAAACATTGTTTAATTTTTTCTTACACAAATTTGTTTGATTTTAAATTCAATGAAGGTCATATCATCATATCTTGTCTTGCAATTTGCTTGGTATGTTATTTACATTGCAACTTTTCAACACATGATTGGCAACAGTTGCAGTTTGAGGATTCTATATACATAAAATAATAGCCTCAAAAATAGTTTGTAATAGCGTAAGTTGACAATGCGTCCACAGATTTTATCCGAACCACATTTAAATTAAAGGTCTTTTTATTCTTTAGGTTTTTGCACAAAAACACGTTTCTTTACAGAAAAAATAAAAAAATGGCAATGGCTTAAAGATTACGAAAATATTATTGTCTGCTTGATCTAAATTGAATAAAGAAGATCGTACGGGGGTTGGCGTGCGAAGCACGCAGGGAGCTGTGCCCCCTAGTATCTTATCCATTATATTAATAGTACCGTAAGCGAAGGATCAAAAACGACGTGAACTGGAAAAAAATACTTAGTTGATAAAACTTTCAGGGATTTTTCGGGACACTGTTCTAAGTTTAATACAGAATTTTTGTGTTTGTGGGAGGGCGTGGTACCTACCCCTGGCAATGTAAGTTGGCACGGCTTTTGCAATATAGCTTTTTTCTATCAAACTTTGAGTCGCCAAAAACCATTTCCATTTCCATCTTCGTTTGCTGTACTTAATAGGAATTTATAAATTAAGCTTTTTAAAAATGAAAGAAATAAGCAATTTTATAAATGGAGAATCGATAAATAATTTTTTTTCCATGACTTTTGATCTCTATTTGAATATAAACGGAATTTTCAAATAACAAATTGCCCCTGGTACGTTCGCAATTGGACCTTCATCTGAACACAATAGAAGAGCAGCTAGGGACGCACACGAGCTGGTACAGTGACAAACTCAGGTGTCATAGCAGCGAACTCGCGGGGAAACTACTTCCAGCTAGGCCTCTTAGGCGGCTCAAGAAACAAGAATTCGCAAATACGATTCAGTCATGATGATTCTCCACCGTCTTATTAATCCTCGTGCTTAGCGCACGAAGTTTGTGTCTTTTTTTTTTTTGGATTGCTATTTCTATTGTTGTTAAGATACACACCGCGTTTGGATTCAAAACTTATTTTTGTTAATAATAAAAAAAAATGTCTATCTTTATCTTGCTTTGGAAATATGCCTAAAATTACGATAAATTTTAAGCCCTCGCCCTTCTCTTGTTGCTTAACTGCTCAGGGTTATATGACCCCTATTACAGAGCTTCTCTATCACTAGAACCACAAAGCTGAGGATATTTAATGCATGTGTAAAGCCTTTTCTGTTATATGCATCAGAAACCTGGAAAGCTACTGATGCTGTGCTCAGAAAGCTACAAGTATTTATAAACTCATGCCAAAGGAAAATATTGCGTATATTTTGGCCAGAAATTATTTCAAATAGGGAACTGTGGAATTTATCTGGTTGCAAGCCGATTGCTAATAAAGTCCGGCAACGAAAGTGGCGGTGGATTGGCCATACTTTAAGAAAACCTCAAAATGACCTAGCGAGAATGGCATTTGAATACAATAACAGACGCAGGGGCAGATAATGATGTGGAGAAGAAGCGTGTAAAATGAATCTAGGCGCTTAGGATTCTGGAATGAGGAGAGACGTATTGCAACAAACAGAGATGATTGGAGAAGTTTCGTTTCCGCCCTATGCTCCACCTAGAAGGGCAGCAGTAGCGACCAAGGAACAATACAATACATACACAGAGCTTCTCAATTAAGTATAAGTTATTGATTGATCAGTTTGATTAACTAGCTATTAAAATCAATAAATTTCGGATGAATTTTTCTGTGGTTTTTTGGCATAATCAACCAATGTGCTTCTCAAGAATTCGGAACCCCAAAAATATTTGTGCCAGCCTAATGGAGTTAAATTTTACGGAGGCCCTATGCTCCTCAAAGAGTTAAAGGAATATAAGACTGGAGTTTAATAGTTGGAACGAATCAATTTATTTGATATATCTTGAGTAATTATACCCTGTACCTATAGGTACAAAGGGTATACTAGATTTGTGCAATGTATGTAACGGCAAGAAGGAGGCGTGGCAGACCCCAAGTCCTTTATACCAAAATGCTTATCATAAACTCGGGTAGCGACTGAGCCATGTCCGTCTGTCCGTCCGTCTGTCCGTCTGTATGAACACCTAGATCTCGGAGACTATAAGAGATACGAAACTTTACCAGCTGATGCGCATATTTCCTCAGAAGATCAAGTTTGTGGAATCATGTCAATATCTTTCCCCGTTCCAGAGTTTCGCGGTTTTTAGCTAAACCGTTTAATATTTTAATCTGAAACTTAACAAAGCAATGCGTTGTGGTTGCATGCATCTGTGTGTCAAAAATTAACAAAATCGGACAATTACAACAAAAGTTATAGCCTAAAATGTAAAAATTTCACCTCCCCTTGCCCATAAACTGCGTCAATATTTGACTCTACGTAATAATAGTAACAAATGACTTAGAACCACCAATTTTGGTAAGCTGATTCATGTGCCTCTAATAAACAAATCCACATCCAAATTTTATCAATGCAGCACCCCCACCCCCCGCAATTGATTTACCGTGTTTTCTCCCACACCCTTCAACATATCCCCTTGAAACTTACCCCATATACTTGAAATAACTCCTTTGACGTAAATTTCGATTTTCATCAAAATCGGTTAAAATTTGCGGAACCTATGGGTATCAATATCGTTTTGCACCAACAAAAAAATGTTCCAATTGGAAATTCTTAGTAAGAATATGCAGGAATAAATCTTTTTTTGAGAAAAAAAGGTACAGGGTATTACACTGTCGGGCACCGCCTCGACTGTATTACATTTTTTTTACTAAATTTGCTTAATAAAATTTACTTAAGTGGTTAGTGGGAATCAACAGATATCCTTCAAGTTAATTTTAATTAATTAATTTTCTTGTCGAAAAGGGGCACACTGATTTCATGGATCTAACTTTATCGCTTACTTGTTGGAACTCTAGAAAGAACCCAGATTTTGGAGTGATTCTTATATGTTAGGTCGTATTTTCAAATCTGCAGCCTCTACATCGGCTAGACCTTACAGATAACACAATATTTTTTTAGCCATATTAAATTAATTTCTTGATTTTGTGCTATTCTTCAAATTTAATGTTCTAATGCTTCATTTTGTGATTCTGCTCTCTTTCTTCATTTTCTGTGTCCTTTGCTCTTTTTACACAGTTTTTTTTAGCAATAGGGAAAAAAAGTGACTCCAAACTTTGCCACGTGAAGCAAATAAATCATCAGAAGTTTTGTGCCGCTGCAAAAGCAACAGCAGCGTCCAGTTTTCTTTTCTATTTTCTTTCAACCGCTCTCAAGTTAATTCAATTTAAAGGAAAAAAAAAATAAAATAAAAAACTAAACTTTTTTGCACTTTTTTAAGTTTTTTATGTCGTTTTGGGATTATATTTTTTTTATTTTGCAAAGTTTGCAGTTTAGAGAGTTGACACGTCATCAGCAGACAAAAGCATGACGAAGGCGCAGCAAATTTCTATTGAATGAAAATGAAGACGAATAAAGCGCAAAGTCACATGATAAACAACAACAACACAATACAAGATGAAGAGGAAGCAGACGAAAGTAGAAACATAAAGCAGAACAAAATAGTACGGCTGCCTTTGCCGGTTAAACTTGAGCTTGAAAATTGCTTCTTTGTGTGTCTGTGCTTCGACGCCATTTTGTTAGCACTTGCGGCCATTTTAAATCCAGTTCATTTGCTTGTGCGCGTTGTGTTACGTTGCGTATACGTAATGTAAGGAAATGTTTTGCTAGCGATTACTACGTCACGCCTCAAATTATACACTTGAATCATAGAGTAAGAGAGCGTATTAAGTGCGTCTGAATATATGTAACAGTTGGAAGGAAGCTTTTGCAAACCTATATATGTCTGTCTGTCGGTGTATTCATCTGTTTTCCTAGGCAGGCAGATGTTCGAACTGACATCTAAATTTTAAGATCTAAGTGACTATTAGAGCTTGGGACACGTAATTATAGCAAAAGATTAGCATAATCCTAAGGCAGATACCATATGTTGCATGGAGCTAATCTCTGGTTCTAGCTTTATCTTTTGAGCTAAAGCTTTGCTGAGCAGGCCTTCGGGATTATATGCACCAATATTTTTAAAATTAATAAAATATTAGAAAAAAAAAAAGAATCTTAGTACTATTTGAATATAGCTAGAGCCAAAAATTCGAAAAATAGCCCGTTGCGAGCCTAATAAACAAAACGATGATATATGATTTTGAAAGATTTAACAAAAATTTTTGCGTTACGCCAAAATATGCTATTTTCTATCAAAAACTGCTCGTCATCAACTCAAAAATTGGCTGTAAGCCCGAAGGATGTAATTTTTCCCAGAAAGTATATATCATAGTCGGTCATGTCTGGCTAACGTCTTCTATTTTTTTTAATTATCTGCAACTGTAGCACATTGGCTTGTTATTGATGTAAAAGTTATGTGAAAAGTTTTGATTTGCTTAGTAAAAATAAATTTTACAGTATCGTTAACGCACTTTGGGCAAATCCAAGGCGGCAAGTTTTACTCGAAGCGTTTCGAATTAACTGAAATTGAAGTTCTTTTATATTGTGAAACACTTTTTGACTTTATTGTTTTTCATTCTGCTTTGTGCCTTATATTTATTTCTTTTTTTCCTATTTCTATTTCCGTTTCGGTTCTCTTTTATTGGCCAAAGTAAAAGCGCTTAAAGCAGCAACTGCCGTTGCTTTGGCTCTTAACTCTCTTTTTGTTGGTCCAAAAATTTTCGTTATAAACTTGAGTTAAAATTGAAAATATTGCTTTGTGTGTGTGAGTGTATGCATTTGTTGTGAATGTGTGCATGTTTGTAAGCCTTGGACTCGAAGAGCAGCTGTTTCTTGGTTTTAATTAAATTTTCCTGTCCACAGAACTTTATTAGGTAACAAGTTGAGAAATGAGTCTACAAAAAGAGAATTCGTTTTATTTATGAAAAGTTTAAGTTCATATGTTTGTTGTAGCTGTACGATGTGTGAGCTTGTTTTTTATTTATGTGCGGATATGTGGGATTATAATTTTGCAATCGAACAAATTTCTAGCAAAATGTTTGAGAAAAAGGACTTGTTAGTTTTAAGAAGTTAATACAAATTGGCGCGGTAATGTTTTGCGAAGGAAGATATTGGCATTGTTATATTACTTCTAACAATATCTTTTAACTAGCAATATAAATTGTAGATATTAAAATAATATATGAAAAATATTTTATAATAGTTTTGCACTTTTAACTTTATTTAGACTAAGCTACTGAAAATTTTTGAATATTTTTCCAAAACTAAATTAACAATGGGGTTTTAAAATTTTTCTATTTATTATCATATTCAAAAAGTTCTTGTCTATATGTTGGATTGAAAATTAATAAACAAATTTTTTTATATATGTAAGTTGTAAAGAAGCCTTTTTTTTGGGCAATCACATTTATCTTAAAAAAATATGAAATGTTCTTATTATTTTTTAACGCAATTAATTTAAATTGTTAATTCTATTTTTTTTTTGTGGGTACGTTTTTACGATTTGTTAAAAAAATGTTACAATAAATAAAATGAAAATTCTGTTATATTTTTTTTATTTATAAATTTATATTGAATGTAGCCCCTTAAATTTTTTTTTTTTTTTTTAATTGCATAATTTAATACAAATAATTAAGAAATCGTTTGTTGATTAAAACTTTTATATTTGCCCAAAAATAAATCTATTTGTTCCTTTTAAATATTAAAAAAATGTAATATAATTTTTGCCATCTTTTGACAAAAAAAAAAAATATTTTTTACTTAAATTTAAAAAAAAAAAATTAAAAAATTTTTGTTTTATTTTTCTTTAACATTGTTCCACCAAATCGATTTGATTCATATTCGCACCAAATAAAGAACGTATAAAAACACGTGTTTAAAAAAAAAATGGTACATTTTAAAAAAATAAGAAAATTTTATATTTTTTTAAGAAAACGTGTTGGCTTTAAAAAAATTAAATATTTTAAACAAAAATAAAATATATATTTTTAAGCAGCCCTGTTGCCAAGTTATTAAAAAAAAAAATTGGTTCAAAAATATTCAGTAGCTTAGTCACAATTAAATAAAAAAAATCAAATTTTTTTAAATTAAGCCGTAACGCGTTAAGTTTAAAAGCTGAAATTTTGGAAAAAAAATTTTTTTGAGCTGCATTACTAGATTTCAAATATCGCTAGGGGCAGTTTCCAGTACCTTATCCAGCTAGACCCTTTATTTTTAATTTTTAAAATATGTTAAAATAATTAGTATTAACCAATAAAAATTCAATTAAATTTAAATTTTTTTGCTTAACTAAATGATTTTGAAAATTATAAAATATAAATTTTTCAAATTTAATATAGAATGCATATTAAATATTGAAAAATTTTGTTCAATCAAAATCCTATTTTTTATTTTATTGAAGACAAACATTTAAAGCAAGTTTAAAGCTATCTTTGAGCAAAGCTTAGTTCCAAGCTACACTTTTAATTAAAAAAAATTTTTTAAGTATTTTAAAATAAATTTTGTTTTTTAAATTTAAGATTTAACTTACCTATTGGATTATAGCCTTAGTTTTAAGTAGGCTGATTGCCAATACATTAATAATAAAAAAAAAAAAAAAAAAAAAAAAAAAAAAAAAGATTTAACTTTCTTTGAAAAAAAAAATGTTTCAGGTATCTTTATTCACTCTCGAAATTATGTAGTATTATTTATTTATTTTTTTATTTATTCAATTATGTTTATTTATCTTTGATTATTTATTTGTATTAATTTGTTTATTGATTTATATTATTGTTAATAATCCTTTTTTCCGATCATCTTAAAATTTAGTTATTACTAATGTAAATAAATTATTTTAGTACTATAAATTTAAGTCTTAACGCTTTAAATATTTAAAATTAAGCTAGCATTAAGCAACATTTTTAATATAAAGAAAATAAACCAAATTGAGAAATGTATAAATTGTACAAGCTTATATAAATAACACTTTTTTATTTATATCTAAAAAATAAGTATATAATATTTAATAGCACTGATTTTGTAACTTAATGCAAATTTTAAACGAAATTCAACAATCATTATTGTTTTTATCAAAGCGTTTTTATAACAAAGTCAGAAATTGTGTCAATTTTTTTAATTAAAAAAAAAAAAATACAAAACGCCTATGTATTAAGCAGCACAATTGCATAGTTCAATTAACCAGCTTATTAAGCAGTTTTTTTTGGTTATTTTAGCCATATTAATAACGTTTAATATTTGTTTTTTTTTTTTTGCTTAAATCACTTGTTATATACAAAAAGAATAAAGTTGCATAATTGTTGATTTTTAACACAATTTTTTAACACTTTTTTATATAATGTTGATTGAAAACATTTCATTAATTTATCTATACAGTGTGCACTGTTTTTGTTCGTGCATAAAATATAATTAATTTGTAAGTACCTACTATTTATTTATATAGTATAGAAAAAAACATTCGGTAGTTTTGTGTTTAACTCGGCTTACAAACGATTTATCTTTTATATGCTAGTGCAGCGTTTCCCAAAGTGTGTTTCGTGAAATCCAATATTGCATATTTTTGAATGGGCTATCCAAAAAAGTATAAAGTTTTATATTTAATTTATTTTAATTTAATTTAATTTAAACTCTTAATTTTAACTATAAAATAATTTTTAATATCAATTGTTATTTGGTGATCTTAAAACCAACTTTTTTTTTTATTTCAAAAGTTTGTAAACACATTTTGCGAACCATTGTTAACGAACCTTTGTTATAAAGGATTTTAATTTCAATTCTTGTTTTTTATTATAAAAATAAACATTGAAAGCTAATTCTTTTGTTTATAATATAAAAATAATATTTGTTGATTCTCGATTTTAAAATAAAAATTAATATTTAACTATTTTTTCATAACCAGTATTCTTATGTAAAAATAAAGATAACACTTGAATTAGGTAAATGAAACATTTAGATTTATCCATTTTTCAAAATTTCAAAAAAAATGTGGTGGCCTATACTTTTAGCCATTACGCTTTTTTTCGCTTTAATTTCTTAGACCCATTTGCGATCCCTGCAATAAACAAGTATCATTTAATGATTTTTGTTTTAAAGATTATAACCATAAGGATCCCTGAATGCAGCCCATATTAAAAAATTATTACAGCCTATTTTGCTAACATACTGAAATCTTTTTAGATTCCTTATTTATCTTTTTATCACTGCGCTGCGATTCACTAAAATATTTTTGGTGAAACTGAAAAAGTCTTTGTTTTAGAAGAAGTTTAGAATTTAAGGGTATCCATTCAGCCATCTGCGTCTGTCGGTGAATACCTTGATCTCGGAGGCCACAAGAGCTAGAGACGCCAAAATTCAGTAAAAGTTGCTCATCTCTACGCAGATAGTTTTATTGGGTCGTTCACTAAGTAATTTCGTTTGATGACAACAGTTGATCTTATTGAATTTTTTGGCAGCCAACTTCACCCCTAATCGCTTTACGTTTATATATTTGAAAAGCTGATACAGTAAGGCTGTTTTGTAAAAAATTTTGTTAAATTTTTTGGAATAGTTTTTGTTTGGTGCCCTATCGAAGATGGAAGATCGAAAACAACATTTTCGGCATATTTTACTGTTTTACTATCAAAAGGGTAAAAATGCAGTTCATGCAAGGCGAAAATTATGTGATGTGTACGGAGAAGATGTGTTGACCGAACGCCAATGCCAAAATTGGTTTGCAAAATTTCGTTCCGGCGATTTCGATCTTGAGGATGCACCACGTCCTGGAAGGCCTCTTGAAGCCGATGTGGAAAAAAAAAAGTCGTTGGTGGATGCAAATCGTCGACTAACAACTCGAGAGATTGCTGAAAGATTAAATTTGTCTAACGCGACCATTCACAAGCACATGAAACGTCTAGGATTAATTTCGAAGCTTGACATATGGGTTCCTTATGTTCTTACAGAACGAAATTTTCTTTGTCGCATTAACGACTGTGATTTGCTTATCAAACGTCAAAGAAGTGATCCATTTTTGAAGCGCATTGTTACTGGCAACGAAAAGTGGTTACAAGAATGTAAAGCGCAAGAGATCATGGTCTTAAAAGGATGAACCAGCTCAAACCACTTCGAAGGCCGATATTCACCAAAAAAAAGATTATGTTGTCTGTTTGGTGGGATTTCAAAGGGATCGTTTATTTTGAGCTTTTGCCCGACAATACCACGATTAATTCTGAAGTGTATTGTGATCAGCTGGACAAATTGAGTGATGCACTCAAACAGAAGAGGCCAGAATTGATCAAAAGAAAAGGTGCAGTGTTCCACCAGGATAAAGCGAGACCTTATACAAGTTTGATGCCTCGCCAAAAGCTTTTGCAGCTTGAATGGGATGTGCTACCACACCCACCATATTCTCCAGACTTTGCACCTTCGGACTATCACTTGTACCGGTCTCTGCAAAATTTTTTGGATGGGAGAACCTTCACCTCAAATCAGGACGTCAAAAACCACTTGGACCAGTTTTTTGCCTGCAAGGATCAAAAATTTTACGAGAGTGGAATCAATTTCTTGCCTGAAAGATGGCAAAAGGTATTAGGTCAAAATGGAGAATATATAATTTCATAAAATGTTTTACACAATAAAAAAAAATCGTGCTTACATTGCACTAAAAAAAACGAAATTACTTAGTGAACGACCCAATAGTTAATAATGAGATTTTCTCCATAGCAAAGTTCCACGAGCTATGAAATATGACAAATTGGTATTTGCATACAGAATGATATAAAATATTTACATCAAAATCTTCGTTAATTTTATTTTAATTTTTTTTTATTAATTATTTTAAGTTCCTTCGCATAAAAGTTTGGGAATCGCTGCGCTTGTATTGAATTAATATAAAAGTTACTATTAATAGATTTTGATTTTATGTAAGCCGTATTAAATATTTCGTGTTGTGCCTGAAAAAATGTTGCCCTGCGTGTGACTGCATTGGTGTGCGGGTAGCTTATATGGGTGTACGTGTGTGTGTGGGTAACTGACACTAGCACGATATGATCCGAGTTATACAATTAGTTATTAATTAACAAACCGCATTTGTTTCAATTAATACGCCATAATACGGGAATATGGGGAATTATACGCCATGACTATTTGATATGCTACACGCATCACTTGCCACATACAGCTAAATAATTTTTTGCACATAATATATATCTATATATTATATTTATTTGTAGATGTATTTGTATATTCATTTACGTGCTGTTAAAGACACTCACTAATTAGTCGTATAGATTAAGCCGTAGCATTGCATTTGTTGTTCTATTTGATATCCCACAATTTGTGTTGTATACTATTTAATATACCGTGATTTATGAAGCTAGAACTCATATAGAATTAAGCACAAATTGTTAAATAATATCTGAAATACATAAAATAAAAGCCGTTTAGTAAGCCAATTTTCAATATGCATCAAACATTATTGAAGGTTTAGTGATGAAGAGAATATTTCTGTCGAAATAGGTGGAGAAATAGGGGTACATACTAGTGCTGGAGAATATATCGATGATCGAAGTTTAAAATCTCTAGATATCGATGTTGGCCAACAGAGATGTTTCTCCAGCACTACTAAACACCCATTTGATGAGTGCAGAAGTGCTGGAGAAACATCTCTGTTGGCCAACATCGGTATATAGAAATTTTAAACTTCGATCATCGACGTTTTCTCCAGCACTAATACATAGAAATTAAGTACAGGGTGGCGGATGAAAGCCGCTATCAAAAATAAAAATTGAATAACTTTATTTCTATTTATCTAATCTGTTTCATATTTTTTTTAATTTAAAGATTGGTTTTTAAATTCAATGAAAATTAATAATTGGGATACTAAGACAAGAATTTGGATTTTCCGGCGTTATCACGCACTAGAGTCTGTAAAATTGGTAAAAGGAGAATTTAGGTGCAGGTTTGGCGGCTCTCCTCCGACTAGGAGGCCATGTTAATAAACAAAATTGTTGAATATGGAGTGATTCTCACAGATACTCCATGAGACGGGATTGCATCCACTTCGCTTCACAATGTCGGGCCTTACTTTTTCGAAGAGAACGGTGTTACTGTAAAGATGCTGAAAGAGTTTTTTTATCCAGAACTACGCCGAAAGAGAATCGCTTTCAAATCTCTGTGGTTTCAACATGATGGTGCAACTCCTCACACAGCCAGGCCTGTTATGACAGAATTGCATCGAAAATTCCCCAATAAGTTTATTTCAAGAAACTCAATTCCGTTGGCCCCCAGGTCTCCAGACCTTACCGCGCCGGATTTTTTTTTTTTTTGGCAATATTGCAAACAGGAAGTTTACAAAGTAAAACAACAAATTTGAAAGATTTAAAGCAAACCATTCAAACGACAATTGAGGCAATTCCCTCTGCAACCCTTCAGGCAGTCACGAATAACTTTTTGCTAAGATATCTCAATATTCATCAGCCACCCTGTATAATAGCGAAGCCTCTATCAACATTATTTTACCCTGGACCGTATGATACAAAGGGTATATTGTGTTTGTGCAAGCCGAAAATATATGTAACATACAGAAGTAGACGTCGGAGACCCCCCAAAGTTACCTAAAGTATGATCCGTGTGACTCGAGAAGTCGATATACCCATGTCCGTCTGAACGCCTAGATCTCAGAGATGGTAAGAGCTAGAGCGACCAAATATTCTGATTAGATGCGTAATTATGTCAGGGGAGACAAGTTTATTTTACTTTTTCGATATCGGGGCTATATTATATAGCTCCCATAGGGGTGTTTCAGAGGACCTCGAAAAAAAGCAAAAGTTTTAGATGGATAATTCGTTTGTTTATGAAGATATCATAACCATAAAAAACATTTTTGATTCAAAATTCGTCTGTTTTTGGTTGCTTATGAAGGTATCGAAACCAAACTCGGCAATCAAAAGTCTTTTGCTGTTCTTAAGCAATATACCGGGCATCCCAAAGTCGTCCGCGCCTGACTTTAACGTACGCCATTTTTTAATATTTTTTGGGTCTCCACGACCCTAATGAAGTTATTATTTTTTGAAACTGCTTAAGACACCTAATCCAAGCCAAAGGATGAGACCAAAAGCAAAAAAAGTTTAAATGCCAGAACTTTTATTCTCTAGGAAACAAATATATATTTTTAACGATTTTTGTCAAAAACTGGACGCGATGGGAATAAATGTATTCAGAATTCGTTTTCAGCGACCGCACCAAAGCACTTATTGGGTACCGATTTTTCTATTAAAGGAACTGTTCAGGAATCAAGAATTTATACATATAATGTCTCTAAAAGGGAATATTCTTTGGCTCTAAACTGGTTAATCGTTATAATTTTTTTAGTGTATGGGTATATAGGTATTGAAAGATATTCTGGTGCAGAATAAACTATTTTCGAAATTTTGGCTTTATACGTGAAAACTATATTTAAAAAATATGCTTATAAAAGATTTGAAAAAATTTGCATATCAAATTTCAGCTAACTACTAGTTCTTCTATACTTAGATCTTTATTTTAAGGTATTAGTATCTGTTGAGTCGCCGAGCTTTTTCGACAACTATAATTTAGTCAGACGTTTTTGTAATGTTTTAAAACGTTTTTATTGTTTGATTCGACAATGTTAGAGTGTTTATGAAATGTAATGTTGTTCAATTTAAATTTAATGTTGTTCAATGTTAATGTATGTTGTTGGGTGTTAATGTTTTGTATGTAATGTCAAACCGAACGTCTTGACAGCGAGAGTTGTATTTTAACACTAATTTGATTGCATTAGAGGATCCAGCTACTGACTCTCAAAGCACATAACCGATATTGAACAAGAGCGGCGGAGTGCAAACAAAGCAAACAAGTGATAATTGAGTTAATGTTAATGCACTCTTGCTACACAGAGCAATGCCGCTAGTTAAGAGAGTTTAAGAGATGTTGGTGATGTTAAGCTGTTGGACCAAGTACCCATGTTAACAGCAGAGTTATGTTATGTCTTTTTGTTTTATGTTCATTTATTTGGCTGCTGGACCAAACAGTATCGATGCTTCATCTGCATGTAGTACCTATATAATTTTAAAAAATAATTTATATCAGGAAGGTGCAACGAAATTTTGCCTGAAAAACCATAGGTACAGAATAAAGTTCGGCTCTTCCATTTTTTCAAAAGGGGTATTTTGTCTAAATAATTAAAAATCTGGCTTGACATTAAAAGCAATTATTTTGGGTAAAATTGACGAAATTTTTGTACATATAATGAAATGTAATGTAAAACCAATATTATTTGTATCTGGATATAACACAAATATAAAATATTTTATTTAAAACTAGATTTGCACGCGGACTTTTTTTTTGTGATCGTCTGGTAAAAAATTTATACTTGCAGAGCTTCAAAATTTTGCCTTGGAGCTAATTTAAACAACAATAAATCTGATTTAAAACATTCTTAATATCTCCGATTCGTCCCATAGTTGTGACTAAAATGATTTATTTCTTTCAATCACTTAGCCGAAAGCTTCAAAAATTGGCTGGAGTGATGCCTGTTTTTGGGAGTTACTCAAAATTAATACTAATTTGTTTGCTTAGATTAAGAAGAATCTGTATTCCTAAACCTTTAATAACTTGAAAGACTTTAATATTAAACTCACGCCATTATTTAAAGATACAATAAAACCGTATGAAAACTTAGAAGTACAACAATTTATTATTCAAAATTTGTTTCCTTGCGCTAAATTGATTTAAAACCAGACAGAGCCAGACAAAACAGTCTAAGGGTTTTTTTTGCCATCTATTACTTTCTTCCCATATAGTAATCTCATACATATGTATATATGTATGCTTGCATATATGTATGACAGCTGCTACTGTTTCCATATAATTGTTATTTTCGGTTGTTCTCATAAAACAAACATTTTTAATTGCTCTACTCAAAATCCTTTTTTGTTCGTCACTTCCGTTCTGGGTATTTAAGTAAATACCATTTTCATAAAATTGCAACAAGACAAAACTTGCCGTTGAAGCTCTTGGCAAAAATAACAACAACAACAACCTGAAACGTACCAGCAACAACAACTGAAAAATAACGACAACAACAACAAACAACAACAACTTCATTTACAACAACCAACCAGAAGGAATCCAAAGAAAGCTTAAACTAAAAAGTAACCGAACGAAACCAAAAACTAAACTAAACTAAATGCAGACATAAATATTTTATGCTTAAAGTAAAAAACTTTTGCAATTTGACTGTTGCAACAGCAGTTGCCCGAAACTGGAAATGTTGCCACAAACACACAGATATTATACAAATACATACAGAGCCATGAAACACACAGATACATACAACAACACATGGATACACAAGCAAATGTGCCAGACTTTTATCCACGAGCTTGGGGTATTCCCATATTTATACCCTGTAGCCTTAGGGTCAAGGTATTCAAAATTTGTAAAACGTTTGTCAAAGGCAGCAGGAGGTGTGGCAGCAAACAGTCTAAGATACGAGAAAGAAAATTCTAGCCCAACTTACATGTCCCGAATCAGGCATTGACGGAATACGTCTCTCCTCTGGTATTACTTTTTTTTTTTAATTTCTATTTACTTACTTATTTTTTCATCTAAGTAGTTCTGGCTTAGTTATTTTTGAATATTATGCTGCTCGTCTTGATCCGATCTGAAATTTTTTTTACTTTTGGTGACAAATTTAAATAAATATTTTTTTATATAAATCAATTTTTTAGTTCACAAAAAATTAATTGAGATCACTCTCTATCTGATAATATTAGCTCTAAGCCAAGCTAGAATCTGCGCAGGTTACAGGATATCTAACTAACTATTATATTAACTAACTATTATATTAGATTATTAGACTTACTACTATCTTAGACTCGCTTGTGTGAGTGCATTAAAAGGGCACTGAATTATTTACAGGCCTCCTATTTATTTTGTTACGCAACAAAAAATGGACCTCAAAACGCTAAGTATTTTCCTCCATTCCTTTTATTGCGAAGTAAATGAGTCAATGAGTAACAGCTTTAATGATAAGTTCTTTAAAAAGGAAGGATGTCAAAACAACGCTAATTTCTGAACAGCTTAGGATCCATGATGGTTAAAGGAGTTTCTTTGCTTTTCCTTTTTTTTAATACTTTTAGAAGCGTATACAAGCTTTCTATATCAAAAATGATTCCATGACTTTAAGTCTCTCAGAAATTAAGCAGCCGTTTTCTTCTGCGTACTTTTGCCTCGAATGTCTTTAAATTTTTAAATAACGATTACTTAAGGCTTTATCGGTAAAATGTTTTATCTTTTTTATTGCGGAAAGGTTTAAAAAAATAGATTTATTTTTATTATATTATTTTCAGTTCCCTAATTTTGAGATCGCCAAATCAGCTGGAGATATCTTAGATGAGTGATAGCGAGGTACTCACTAGACTGCCAATGGAGCACCTTATACAAGTTTCATTAGACTTCTTGTTTTCAACAATTATCAAGAAGAGATTCTTCTAAGTATCAAAAGAAAATAAAAAGGACGACAGGAGGAGCTTTTTTTTTTTATCTAAATGTGGAAGACAAAACTGAGTACAAATATTGATCTAGAATATTTTTTTAATTTCTTATGGATGCCAACAATTAAAATTAATTATTTATAAAAAAATGATAATTTTCCTGCATACTTAAAATAACATTATCAGGATTGGAATTATTTACAAAACAAAAATGAATTCTGCCGGGGAAAACTGATAATGACAATTTGGAAAGAGGTTTGCTTTGAAACTCCAACAATCCTGAAGCAAATCTTAAAAGTGTTTGAAGGGTATCCAACAGTCGACCCCACACCAACTGGCCCTCATATTTTTTTTTAACATTTTGTTTTTGTTGTTGTTTTGGCTTGTTCTAAAACCTAAACATAAGTTGGAATTTAAGTTGCTGCAGCGCGCCAAGGCATAAAACACGCACAACTGCACACATGGCAGACCAAACACACACAGATACACATACTCATACACACATAGTAAAATATATACTTAGATACACACACATAGTCGCACACACATGTTATGCATTTCCGTTTAACCCTTTTTTCCGCTGGGATAAGACCAAAGAAATTTACTCGGCTTCATCGGATAGTTTGCAATTGCAATCATTTTTTGTTAGGGTCTGGCCGGAAGACCTGCTCTGCATGGTGCAGGTATTTTCGAAGTCAATTAAAATTTATATATCCTTTTTTTCTTTGTTTTTGTAGTTAGTTGGTTTGTTGTTGAAATTATGTTATTAAGTGGCTTAAGCCTTGGCAAATTGAAAAGTTGCGGTCGAGAATGTGGAAGCGTCTATTTTGGCTAAGAAAGATTGGGGGGCGTCTTTGAAAGTTATGAGCTTTTAAAACGCAAATGATGCCTAAAGTTAAACGAAAAAGTTGAAAAGTTAAAGTTGCAGCTACATAGAAAAGAGAACATACTAGGGCTGACAACGTAATCGAGCTGAAAAAAGAAGAAATTTATTTGAAAAAAAAAAATAATTAAAAAAGCTACCATTTCACTTCTTATCATTATTCCTCTTTAGAGAGATATTAAGCCAATGAGTGATCGAATTTTTGAATGCCTTTCAAGAAATATGGTTTGTCAAGACACTCAAAATGATCATTCTTTTCACAGAGAACCATATTACTGGAAGGAAGATTCCTTCCTCTAAGTCAAATAAAGAAATCTTTAAATTTGGATACAGAAAATAATTTTTCCATTTCGACCGAGTTCTTAAAAAAAATGTTATACAGTTGAGGCGGTGCCCGACAGTTTAATACCCTCTACCTCTATTCTCGAAAAATGTTATTCCTGCATATTTCTTCTAAAAATTTTTCAATTGTTTTTTTTTTTTTTTGAGCAAAACGAAAATTTACTACGGGGGAACGGGTAAGATAATAACATAATTCAATAAACTTCACCATCTCAGGAAATATGCGCACCAGCTGGTAAATAATCTTTGAAATCTAGGTGTTCATACAGATGGCTTTGATACGCATTTTGGTATAAAGGACTTGGGATCTGCCACGCTTCCGTACATTACACAAATCTAGCATACCACTTTGTATAGGTACAGGATATACAAAACCTGTAAAAACCTATGTGCTTTACCATATGATGTCTGCCGTGTGTTAAATCAAATCGGTTTAATAGTTCCAAATAATATTTCCCTAGTATCGTTCTGTCTTGTTCAAGCGCAATCATTTTTTCCAGTGTTGAAATCCACCATTTCTATTGTTTGTTTCTCCTTGGTAAGATGTTGCAACTCAAATAATATTACTAAATTAACTCATATTTCGGTTGACTTGCCTCCTTCTCTATTGTTATGTCTTTATTGACTGGGGTATTATTATTTTAATATGACGGGCAGTAAAACCGCATAATACCTTATAATAAATAATATCAGCTATCTTCCAACCTATTATTTCTTTCTGTAATAATTTAAAATGTACTTAGCCCAGCAGGTTGACTCCTTTTCCAGCCATCTCTGGATTGTCTCTCTTTACCATAAAAAAAGTTTATTCCATAGATTTTTGTTCTTGATTGGTCACAGAAACTTTTGAACTTAATTTTGAGTCTTTTGGCAGAAAATTTTAGAACTAGTTGGTGATTTTCGAAAGAAGCAATCAGAGGGCACAGCCATCAAATGATTAAAAGTGTTCTTTGAACTGAGTTATTTGAGACAGAGCCATACTTTAGGATTATATTGTCAACAATTACCGCATTGCATGGATCGAGCTCTACAACGTATTGTTGTAGATGGAGAAGCTCCAGTGAAAAAAAAAGGCTGAAAGACTAAACCGAGATTCCCTTCAAAACATCAGTAAAAGATTACACTAGCTAACCTTTGCTATTACGGAAAAATGAAAGCTTGAAAAATTCCAAGGATCCGCTAAAGTTTGGTCAAAGCTAGGCCAGAAGAAGAAAAACAACTTAGAACTTAAAAAGAGAAACCCATAAGGAAGCAGCAGTTCAAAAGTAGTGGTCTCATCGAAAAATTAGGAAACTAAACTTAAAAATAATTAAACTTAAACTTTTTTCACGAAATTATTTATTTAATAAAGATTTAGTTTACAAAACTAACTTAACTTATAGGAAGCACTGGCAGCAAAAGACCTTCGGCTCTTTCACAAAATTGATTGCTAAGAATACATGTAGAATATACATAAAATAAACCCAACAATAAATTCATAAAATTCAATCCTTTAATGTGCTACTCGCCAAAACTTTAGTTACTTGCAATAATTTTCTACTATGATGTTATCTAAGCCAGGATAACTAAGCTCCTTTGTTCCTTTGTTCAACAATTGCTCAGCATTTGTAGCAAAAATCATTCCAATGGCAAACAAACATTACAGTTGCGTGTAACTGAATAATTTATATCCTTGACTAATTAAAATTGCATGAACACGTCTCAATGAAATTTAATGAAAACATTGGATTTTCAATGTTTTTCTTTTTGCGGTTTTAGCTTGAGTAATGGACCAGTGTGACCAATGTGGCATTTACATCATTAAGATGCCAGTGCCATGATCTTTTAATTTCATTTAGATAAATATTTGCTTTATATTTCAACCAATTGGTTGAGTTCTTATGCGGTTTGCATATTGATGTTGAATCTAGAATGGAATTATGTTGATTTAAGCTTAAAGTTGTAAGTTAAGCTCATGAATGGATTAAGGCTTAAGGTAGTGTGAAATAATGAATGTATTATAAAGAACTTTAATTATAATATTATTATTTAAAAACTGTCTTTTAAATTTGTGACTTTTCAAGAAAAAAAAAAAGTTTTTTTTTATTCGTAACACAATTTCGTTCTTCCCAACAATGGCAAAGCAAAATGGCGGTCTATGATTTTGTATGATTGTATACTATATGTGTTTATGTTCATCTGTTCACTCATAGTTTCTAAACCGCTTATCATAAATGGCTAAATAAGGTATCGCTTGAAGCGTCTTGTTCGCCAGCTGGTTATAGGCTAATATTATGTCACATTAGATTGAATATGGCGCCTTCTAGAGGACATACAGCCAATGCCCTAAAGCTGATGATATTCTATTGAAATATGTTGTTTTTTAGGGTAGGTGCTATATGACCACGGTTACCCTTTGAACAAAATATGCATTAAATATATTAATATAGACATTATAAATACCTTAACGTATGTTGGATGGAACAGAGAATTGTGGCCTAATTTGTGGAAAATTGGACCATGGCGATGACTATGTATGCAATTGCAGCAACCATTTTGCGAAAGGTCTTTCCATGTCCAAATATTCATGTAAAATGAGATTCATCTTCTGACAGTGCTTCGATTGTCCAGTATAATTTCATGGACTTTCAATCGGCTTAGACGGTTTCTGGCATGACCGCCTTTTGTTTGGCTAGATAAGCATACGATTATGCTGTTAAGAACGCAAGGGAAATTGAAATTGAAGGTAGTCCACATATATAGTTTTTATAAAGCCTTTCCTTGGCTTCGCTGTTACTTTCTTAAGCAAAAAAAGTAATAGAAAACTCACATTTATCACATTTTTTAAAAGCTGAACTGAAATCTGCTTAAAAAATTACAGGAGCTGTGTTGAATTCAAATAAATAAAAACAACAAACTAATTAAACTTCCCTCGCACTTAGCAGTAATGACTTTTAGAAATTCAAAACTCTCTCTCTGAAGAACAGGCCAGGATATCGACATGAAACTAACCATGGATTTCACAAATTTAAATTTTCTTACAGACGAAAGAACCCACTGAAGGGGCTCAATTACTTTTCGAAATGTACATCTAAGCATGTTTTTTTAAAGATCTCATGTTTCTCCCCCCTACATACTTTCCTTTGACTTCCCTTGACCCTACAAAATTACCCGTTTTTCCATTACACATTGCGTGACTGCTAGAAAAAAATAGACAGAGGCCTCTCTCTGAATAAACATGTTCCGGGTACTTGGGTTTCCGTCGCGGGGTTCCAGGGTATTCCGTTGGTGCTTGCCAATTAGCTGACTGCTACTCGTGCGGCATTTTGTGCTAATTTTCAATTTTCATGATGCGCTCTCTGTAATTGATAGATAGACGGAGGCGGCTCTGATACCCATGACAGCATTTAAATTGACCGGGACCAAAAAATTTGTTTCGCTTTGTTTATGTTTTGTGTTAGTGGACCCGTGGGCTAGCGAGGCAGAGTGGGTCAGTTTGAATGTAAGTCGCCATTTTAATTGAAATGACAACAATGGCGGCAGACAACAATGACAGCGTGGAAAAGCTTTTCCTCACGGAAATGACTATTTTGAATAAATTAAATGGCGGCGCGGCTTAAATGATTGAAGGTCTGTCTCTCTGTGTGTGTGTGTGCGTGTGTCCCTGTGCGTGTGTTAAAGTATGCCAAATCTTTATTTATAACAGCTGTGCGTTGCTGATTTAAGTTATCAGCTCTACAACAGACCCCTGCAATTTCCCACTTGTTCTATCCAAAACTCACTCACGCATGCGACAATCTCTATATTAAATGAAATGCAGCAAATCCCATTGTCACCGTGGCACAAAATTGCCAAATAATTGACAAGCTATTTGGGGCGTGTTGATTGCCAAAAAGTATACCACACTCATGCACACTACAAGACACACAGAGATCGCTGTTAGGGCATTCTAGAAATCGATATAAATACATTTGACTGATGGGCAACGTGCAGAGCAAGTTTAACACTAACTAAAAAAAAAAAAAAAAAAAAAATAGATGTATCCAAAACGAAAGTGTCGAATAGATGTGACAAGACCACATGAAATAAAGTGACATTAAGCCATTTCAACGCAAAGGGGATTTCATGTTGACTCTACCAATTCAATTTTTTTCTCCTGTTTTATATACATATATGTATTTGTTGTTGGTAACTCATCAAACAATCTATAAAACATATATGTATATCAAGAATTCCCTTTCGATAGGATCAAATAGCTGGCACATTGCATAAATTGACTCGACACACGGCTGTAAATCTGTCTGACCTTCTCATGGCCTGAATGAGGCTTATTGATTCGTTTTGTCTTGTTAAAATAATTGACAGGTGTGGGGACAGGTCCTGGGGGTTCAACATATAAGTAGTTTTACTCGCTATAGGCATGTGTATGTGTGTTAGAGTGTTCCTAGACTCTGTCAATTTATGACTAGTATGTTGGGCCAATTGTGGGCTACGAAATTGATTGACATGTCTCCACTGTGGGTGTTTGAGTGAGTGATAACCTTAAAGAACTTAAAGTGTTTGGACGAATCTCGATTTGGACTTGAATTAAAGTTGAATTTAAACGAAGTAAATTTAATTTTACGTTTCATTTATAAAAATAAAAACAAATTACGAACGATCCGCACGAGGATTATATCATCAGGAAGTCCTATAAAAATCCAGCCTTTTCGGGCGTAAGAGTAGTCTGGCAGAGAGAAAATATAGTCACCTTCATACCGGGGTACGTAATCTAAAACAAACTAAATAACTAACGATTATTTCATCAGGGATGAATGAAAAGGCTCAATGCCTCGTTCCTGTTTAAGGACCTATAGAGCTCCTGTCAGGATGGTATGGCAGGGCGAAGGCTCTTCCTAAGAGGACCCTTTCTAAAGGGTAACCTTTCTAAAAGAAACCTTACTAAGAGGATCTTTCTAATGTGGATCATTCTAAAAGTGGCCTTTAATAAAAGTACCTTATCAAGGTGACTGTTCAATTTATATCTAGCCAAAAACCAAAAACATAAGTTTTTTGGGCATAAAATTGTTCGTGAGCCTTAAAAAAATTTGCGAGCATAACGTTCTATACAAAATTGGTCTAAGCAATTTATTTTCAATTTGACTCCATCTTTTTAAAATTCAACTTTCCATCTATAAACCTATATTTTTAAACTATAAGCAGACCTAAAAATTTATTTGGTTGAACGAAAAGCCTTACTTCAACGAAAATCTAAGCTCCAACACATCTTGAGTCCCTTTTAAGTCAGACAAAAAAATTTAGTGAAATTTTCACTGCCGTTTAAGCACATTTTGCAAATCATCTCACCTTTCTATTTGCTTGTAAACAATTCATTAATTAAGTATACGCCAAGTTGTGCATATTGTACTAAGGCCGCTATCAATCCTAAATCCATATAGCTTAAATTAACCTAATTTTTTACGCTCAACACACATACACTAACACACACACACACACACAATGTCGGCTTGTTTGTCCAAATGCAACGCCATTTTTCACCTTGGCACTCACACATATACCTAAACACACCCACACACACACAACCTCAACACTCATTCCCTGGATTTCGTTAAAGCTTGCACCCTTGAGTATTTTTCAGTTCCAAAAAGCCGCACAAAAGTTTTCCAACACGCACGACTTTTACAGTTGCTGCTACTTTTTATTTTTATATTTTTTATACGATTTTTATTTTTTTTTTTTTAGAAAATTTACTTTCTTGAAGATAAATTATATGAGCATTTCCCAAAGGTTAACGTGATAAATTTCCGGCAACGTAAGCAAAATACCGAAAAACCAAAATGCCAGTCTGCCGCTGGAAACTTCGATCTTGTTGGCTTTTCAGTGTGTGTTAGAGGCGCACACATAGATACTATATACATACAGAGACACAGATACTATGTATGTGGTTGCGTTACAGATAAATTGTTTATGTGTCTGTGGGGAAGCGATTAGTGTTAATGGGTTTTTCTGTAAAAATGTGTGTGATTTTTGCTTTTGCTTTAGTCGCTGCTGAGGCACTGTTTTTTACTTTTTCTAACACTTTGGCCAGGGGACAAGGGCGCGTATGAGCAATCGATAAAAGGCGCACACAGATACATACATAGTACATTCATATGGGATTCCAACATACATATATTTTCAATTTCTTTTTTCCAACAAAATGCATATAAAGTTTAGTCTGAAATGCTTGCAATGCTGAGATTGCAGTCGTGCAAGAATTGGCAGCAAGACAGACAGGGACCGAAGTAAGTCTGGGTAGGGTACCAAGTCAAGGGGTGTTTGGGTGTTTGACCAGGAACCGGAGACTGTCAGCAAATGTCCAGCATTGAGTCGAAAAGTGGCCAGGCTTTTGTCGTTGTTCGACTTGGCTGGAATTTCATGTTTAAATGTCAATTTCTCAATGTGACCAAAGTGACCAACGTGGAAAAGCTTGGGAGCTGCATAGCAGCTGAATAGCTGGCTGGCTGCCTGCACAGTATGGTGCCACTTTTTTTTCGTTCTTCTCGGGATATGTATTAGCTGGTCCAGTTTTCAAAAGGGTTGCCTGCTTGAGGGTCAGCTGTAATGTATGCCACACATTTTTAACGCACTTCATTTTTTGTCTGCTCTTATTTTTCAATTACTTCATTGTTGAGAGTTATGGTTGGGTTGATTTCGCAAAGCGGCTACATTTTTTATTTTCCGGATTATTGACTATAAGAACGCGCAAGTTGGTATAAGATTTAAGGTGGGTGTAGTTGTAGTCCGTTGGGGTAGTTTTTAATATATTTAATTTGAACTATATAACCTAAGATGCCGGCCGAACATTTCTGCTCGAACGTGGATCCAAAAGTGTGGCCGATGTAAATTAACCAAATAGCTTATTTTTCTGAACAAAAATATAATACAATAGAAGTTTTCCCAATTTTTTGGTGGAGCATCAAATAGCATTTGCATATTTTTTTAATCTCTTTTTGGCGTCGCTGAATCTGAATCCAGGGCCAAAAAAAACAATATCTCGTCAGGTGTCTGAGATAAAGTTCAGAATACCTTGTTTAATGTGTGTTTTTTGAGGTCATTTTTTGATATTCTGGGTTTTTAAATTTCGGACTCGCTTTCTGCCACCCTAAAATCGACTTCGACAAATCCCATGAAATAAAATTTTTCGATTCCAGCAGCCCGACAAGTTTTTTTTATCATACTTTTTAGGGTTGCTGAATCTGAATCAAAGGTCCTAATAGCAGCTAACAACAACTTAATAAGTTCTGAGATTTTTAGGTTATGTTAGAAACCTGACTTGCTGAGGCTTTTTGAGCCTTCAATTCCAGATTTTTCTGTTCTTGGATTATTTTTGGTCCACCCTAAAAACTGAAAAAGGTGTTTTTTTTATTAAACGCTTCAGTTTGAGCCCTATTTTTGTAATCATGAAATTTTGTATATTTTCATCATAGGTAAGTACTGGGTATTTGTTTTTTTTTTAAACGGCGGTGGATTTTTCAAACTTTTTGTATTCGACAAAATTTTAAGCTAAATTTTGTCAATTGTCCCTTATGTTAATATAAATAGTTTCGGATGTAATGATTTGGTAAGTTTTGACCTTCAAACTAAATGTGGCAAAGAAAATTTTGTCTGAACAATAATGCAGAGAATTGTTTTGTATTATGCTAGATGCGATAAAGATTTAAGGCTGAACGTTTGAAATTTTAGTAGATTGGCGAGAAAAGTTAAATAAAAATATTTTACGTTGATTCTTTAGATAAAAGTATTCTCTGAGTATAAACTAGAGCTGAGCTGAAATTAATTGACTTTAATTTCTATAATAAAAGTACTGCTTTAAACTTAGGGCTATAAAATTGTATAAATCGATATGAAAAATGCATTACCATTGTTCTTAATCGCCCAAGCAACTTAAATATAACTGAATGCTTAATATTAACTTCATATAGCACTTCCATTTGCTCTTAGATTTTAAACTTTCTTACTCTATTTCCGCTTTTCACTAGTTCCGTCATACACCCTCACATGGGGGTACGCACTGTCTGGCCCCATTTTTAAGCATTTAATATGCTTTCATTTAAGTTGTCCTTTTGCTTTCTGAAAATTTTTCTAACATTCTGTTATTGCTTACCACAATGTCCTCGCTTCATTAAGAAACTTTTTTCTTTGATTTTTTTTATTTTTTGCTTTTGTTCTTTATAATTTTTGCTCGTAGTTTTTTGCTGAAAACTTCATTTCTACTAAGTGAACTTGTTAAGTTTTGCTACCATGCGCTCCTTACTCGGAGCCTTTTGTTGTAGTTCCTGCTGCACGCTTTTATTATGAGTGGAAAATGGCTTGAAGCCTTTGGCTGCCGCTGCCGTTGACACTTCTTCTGTTAATTCTTTTATGTTTTTCATTGCCGCCCTTTGCTGCAAGTGCTTTAAGCGCATTAAGCGACACTGCAGCACAGTGGTTCAAATTTGAGTTCATGGGCATTAAATTATTTGACTAAAAATAGGCAAAATATAATTGATTGATATCTTTTGAGGATTTTTTCAAGCTCTGATTTTTTCGGGTCTGAACCCCCTTCCTCTCGACCAAAAGTTGGAGAAATGGGCTGAAAGTCTTTTGCGAGTTCTGATACATAAACACTTCGAAATGAATAACCCCACAACACAAAATCCTAGATCTGCACCTGGACCCAGTATATACTTTGTCATCAGGATGAATATTACTTTCCTTAACTCCGGTTGGAGCGTAGTGCCAGGGAAATGACTGTTAAAAATCTGCATTAAGAAAAGCTGAAAAAATCAATTAATTTAAATTTAGAATTATAATACTTTAGTATTTATTAGTATGTATCTAAAACTGATTTTTAAGACACAATATCGAAAAGCTTAGAAATTCTAGATTTACATAAGCAATTATTTGAAAAGAATAAAATATTCTATGCTTAAAAAAATGATCGTAGATTCAAAATTCTAATTTATAAAAAATACTAGAAAAAAATTACAATATATTGATGTCAGTCTCAGCGTGTAAATCTCTAACTATTGACTCTATGTAGAAGCTATTTTTTATTTTAATATAAACACTTTATTTTATTGTTTTTCAATTATCTGAAGACATCCAAGTCATTTGCCTATTCATAATGAAAAAGCAAGCACGCCAAGCTTAAAGAAAAAATATAAAAGCATTGCCAGATGGAACCGATCTGTTCACATCAACTACTATTCACTATTACTATACTACTATGTAATTGAGTTGAGGCACGTTTTGGAATTGCCATTTGCTATCATCTTCTGCACCAGTGTGCACTAAAATCCACAATAATAACGCTAGCATCTGTAAGTGGAATTTAAAATGCTGCTATGCAAAACTTTACAATAAATTATAATTAAGCAGATTAACAAGGGTGAAAACTTTTTGGCAAAAGCAACAAATTTTTGCTGACTTTACAGTGCACAATGGAAAAGTGCATCAAATTTCAATTAAATCGTGCACACATCAACACTTCATAAACTGGGCCTATAGTTGTGGCCCAAACCGAAAGATGCATTGGCATAATCAACGTGGTGTTGCCAAACAGCCTGTAAAATCAGTAGGATGCCCTGGTATACAGACTAAGAGACATTTAGACGGAACAAAATCATTGCACATTCAGTCAAGTTAAATGAACCGCATCTATTGACTATCTACACGTAGTGCTCATAGTACTGGTAATAGTAGAACAACGAGCTGCGGCTCTGTTGGGCAAATTTTGCTTTTTGGAAGGCAACATAAATTTTTCAAACGATTGACTCAGCAAAATGACCATGAATGTGTGACATCAGCAAAGAGGCAAGAGTTCAACAACAACAACAACATAATCATCATTATCTGCAACGAACTGAATTTGTACATTGCAGAATTGTGCAAAGGTCATCATCATCATCATCTTCGCAGATGCAAGGGTCAACATCATCATTATGTTCATCATTGTCATCACTACAAACATCATCTTCATAGACGACCTGTACCTGGACAGCGCAGAATTGTGCAAAGGTAAACACGTGCAATGCCAGGGCTTCCGTTATCAGTCAGATTGTTTGCCAGACGTAGAGCTATTGAATTGAGTATACGCCCTGCTGTCTATGTTTGTCCGTTTATTGACGCTTTGAAGTCCATAAAATTTGTACAATTTTGTCGGTAGCTACTCAGTTGGCTTGTCTTCAATGTGTGTGTGTGCGTGTGTGTTGCTTTCTTCGCAAAAGTTGAAAATTAACTTTCAAAGATTTTGGCAAGCAACAAAATTCGAAATTGTTTGACGTTTCATTTGCGGTTCAATGGGTTTTCCGGTTAGAGCGTGTTAAAGTTACATACACGGCGTATGCTTAATTTGATGTGACGAACTTGTTTAACATGTTCAACTCTTTAAGAATTGTTGCAAAAGAAGATGTTTCGAAAATTCGTTGAAAATATAATAGCTTCGCGGGAAATGTTTTCATTTATAAATCATTGTTGTCTTTGTTTATTTTTATAAATGTAATATAAAATTTGAATTTTGAAAATCTTCAAAACTACTTTTTAATTTTTCAATTCTATAATGCTCTTTCTTTGTACTTCTCTTAAAAAGTGCTTAAAATGTGTTTTCTGCTGCAACAAGTGCATAAGATTTTATAAATATTAAAAATTGCTAATTTTTAATGTACAGCTTGAGCATGTTTTCTTTTAAATAAGGTATTAAAACAAAATGGTGCTAAACAAATATTTCCAAAGTGCACCAAAATACGGTAAACAAAAGTTTTGTATACAAAATCATGCGCTCTATCATTATATAATCTGCGTATTTGCAGACAATAAACTTTGTACTTCTTTAGTCTGTCCGCTCGAAATTCACAAAATTTTATTATTATCACGCTGCACAGCTAATTTTGCACACACAAAAGTACTTTCCCCACCACCCGCCACACTCTGGCAACGACTAAAGAAAGAATTATATTTTCACAATAAACTTGCCTCCGAGTGGCACCACTCGCCTGTATACTGGCAACAATAAAAATAATAATAATAATAGTAATAATAATAAGATGCAAACAAAATGCCGCTGCAGTACGTGCAACACGAATCCTCCTCTAGAAAGTGCCACTCGGAAGTGTGCGGCATGAATGCGGCAGATACCAAAGCGCGTGCATATAAAGAAATTTACATAGATTGTTGCATCCTTTTTTTGCTGCGTCTTTTTTTTTTATTAACGTAATAAACGAAATGTGACTACAAAATCCAATTTGTAATGAGAAAACTAGTGGCGTGTCCCACAAAATATTGTTGCATATTTCTAGGCGTATTTATATGGCCCTCTTTTTACTTGGCGCGTGCTTAAAATTATGCAATACAATTACGTATGCACTCTATAAGTAGGAACCTTCTCCATTCACGATTTGTATGTCAAAACTGGCTTTTAGCTAAGCGAAAGCCTTAAACGTGACTTGTTTTGTGGGGCTTACTTCGGTTTTGCAATGGGAATTTGCTGGCATAACAAGTTTTGTGGTCCCAGTTGTTAAGAACAAGTATACTCTTCAGCTGGATATGCCTGAAGGAGTACACTTGCTTTTAGCTAAAATGAGAGAGAATTTGATTAAACATTTTTCCTCCTTATTTGCACATTACACAAATATAAAAATTTTATTAAATATTATATTGAAGTGAATTCGCCAAACCAGCATCGATCGCTGAAGTCATCATTACCCTTACGGCCTATTTTGTCCTGCAGGTTGACTAGTCTTTTTAACCTTCGATTAATGGAGTATTAGAAGTTTGGCTGTTCTTCGTCTAAGCTTTTTAATAGGGTGTTCTTTTAAGAGCCTTTTCGCCATCCTGTTGCGATGTCTACTTAGTTCATTGTAGCGGCGAGTGTGGTTGTTTAACCAGAGGTCAACAGTCTCCAGTCTGAGATCGTAGTGCAAGATCGAATTTCTTATATACGAAAAAGCATTATTTTGGAACGCCTGGATACGTAAGAGATTCAGGCGAGACGCCATGTTCCAGACTTTTGCGATGTAGAACGCTCTTTTACAACGTAGGGGAAGCGGGCTACGTTGATTGAAGCCCCTAAAACGACGGCTTTTTAGAGACTCACTAATGTGGGCTTGGAATGTTATCTGCTTATCAAGGACTACGCCGGGATATTTAGCTCCACTTTTTAAAGTGAATGGCCAAACTGCAGGTGATACCAGTTCTCAAGCAAATTAATGTAGTCCTGGATTATTTCAACTGCTACATACTCACACTTCGCAGAGTAGTCAGATCATTGGCGTATATAGCTATTTACATTTATCTGTTCTCTACAAGCTGGGTAGTTATGGAGTTCCATAGGAATTTGAAGTGTCAGGGAGTAAAAGTTGTAGAGTAGAGGCACCAGTATGATTCCTTGCGGGACTCCTGCTCTCAAAGGCCTTGCGGTAGAGAGAGAATTTTGTTATTTTTAATTTAGGACCTTTTGCACTCTAGATAGGATAAAAGCAGGCCAAATTAAGGGCCGGGAGCAGCCTCCTGACTTTGACCAGAAGACCGTCCAACCAATTTATGTCAAACACCTAAAGATATCGAAGTATACTTCGAAGTTTACTTACTTCACAAACGCACCTAGGATATGATTTGCCAACCTCTTAATCTGCCCGACGGTGCTACGACCTTCTCTAATCCAAAATGATGGTCAGGCAGAGAAGCTCAGTGATTCCAACAGCTCATGTGGGAGAGCTTTATTTGGTAAGGCACAAAGGGTAGCATGAAATATGCCTTTGACATAGACAGTTTTTTGATCGTCTTCTTGATCTCATCTTAGTGAACCGATGGAACAGGGAGCTCCATTTTGGGTTATGTGTTGATGATGTCGGTTGCTTTCACCTCTTCATTTGTAGCTTGGCTGAAAGCAGTGAATCGATCTCTTCTGTTACATCTATTAATTATAAACGTAGATCTACGATCTTTTAAAGAAAATGTAATCTTTGGCACTATGAGGATTTTTTTTTTTTTCAATTTTCATACCATATATTCATTCGAGGTTCTTTTTACGGTTTCCATTTGGATAATTGGATTTGGGTTGCTGCGAAATAACCATCTATCGATATTTTGATACCAGTTATGAACTACAAAATCTAGATCTTCGTTAACGTCATTTTGCAGTTTCTGAGAAATATTCATTTGGCGGGTTCTTTGGAACGACCTTATCAATTTCACAAAAAATCTTCGCTGTCATCAAAAAAATTTTATTCTGCGGTCAAACTTTTTCATTTAGAATATTTTATAAAAAGAATAAAAAATGGTTTCCCGAATATTGTCTGGTTTGTAAAAAGTTAGCTTTAAGAGAAAATTTGAGGAGGATTAAGCACTTAAACGTCTTTTGAATTGGAATTTCTAAAAATTCTTACGTTATACTCTTAAAAGTTAAGACTAACTTTCATTTCACCAGATTTGAATTTGTGTATGTTCTTTAAGGAAAGCTGAAAGCAATACCTTTTGTATGATATTTCATTTATCAACTCCTAGTCTGTACAAAAATTTCTAAAACCAAGTTTTTGACTTAATGCAAACCTTTGTAAAGAATATTTCAGGTAAAAAGGTTCACAATTATAACTCATAGAATATATTGCATAATATTTACATATTACATTTACATTTATTACATATATGTATTTCGAATAGACATTCTTGTCATAAATTTTACAATATATTGTATGAACACCATAACATTGCACTACTACTTATTTCCATATTTCTCAGGTGAAGAATTCATTTAAACTGCCAAACGGAAAAATATTCTTGCCACCTGAACAAAATATTCATACAAATCGAGTTGGATAGTAACATTATACAACTTTGCAGGAAACCATAAAAAGTAGCCATAAATTACTGTGAAAAGTACATATAAATCTAAAACTGATAAGTTTTTATAAAGAAATGGCTTAAGCAAACTTATTTCTTAGGTACAGTCTAATAGAATCTATCAAAATGAGAACCGCACTAAATTATTTTTAAGCTCATTTTCAGTTCATACTCAGTTTTAGCAAAGCAAACAAACTTAAGTTCAAGTTACCTTCCTAAAACAATATCTGTATCATCTGAATGTATTTAAAAGTCGGCTATAGCTTTTCGTATTCTAAAGAAAGTAATGCATGTGTTTCTTATAGAGCTAGGCCGAATGTTATTACATGGAAATGCAACGACAGATGAACAGATTAAATTAAAATATAAACAAAATTAGATTACAAAGTATTAAAAGGGCTTCAATGTGTCAACTAAATAAAAGGATATTATATTTTGCGGCATGCTCGGGTCTTAAGTGTGCACTCAAGTGGCTCTCACTTATGTGTGTCAATATAATTTAATCACAAATACTTTAAAAAATTTAACGATTGAACACCAGTTTGGAGCATGGTTTTTAAAGGTAATTTTTCGATTTTTTTTTTTTTAAGAAATTTTATTTTATATTCTAAATCCAAATATACATATTTATAAGTACAAATTTTGAGCTACAAAAATTAATTTTTCCAAAGTTTGAGTACATGATTTATATTCGAAGAGGCCTCCACGGCTGCAGCTTTTTGACGTCGCCATTGATCTGAAACATAAAAAAAATGTTTTCCTGTATGGACCAAAAGCAAGTGAACCACGTAGGGATTTCCAAAAATATCAATTTAAAAAAAACGACGTGTTTCAAGTTTAACACCGGGCCGAAATTTTTTTTTGGAATTAAACAAAGCATATATTTTTATTTTCGATAGGAATACTACGCTTGTTTAGGTTGTTTGCCCAATATAGTATTATTAAATTATTTTCATAGATTACTAATGACATCGGTGAAAATTGCTGCCAACGTCTGTTAGAACGCAAACCTAAAAAAATCACACAAAATAATACCCTACATAAGCACAAGGTCGTCCCTTAAAAAAAAAGCAGCAGAGATTATAATAAAGTTGTCATTAGCGCTTATATAGGGTATTTTTTTGGAAATATTTTTTATTTATAGGGACATATTCTGATAGCTTTCAACTGAATGGCTTTCAATTTTGTTCACAATTTTTTGATTAAGCATCTTTACAACGTTTTCAAAGTCGGCCCCATTAAAATATATATTTTTTTTTAATGAATTTTTTTAATAATAGTTCTGTGATAATATTATATTACGTGTTGGAATTTTCTGACCAAAAATATGTATATTAAATTGATTGAAGTTGAATTAGCCAATAATTAGCCTTATAAGTCAATATCAGCGTGCTCGTAGCCTTGATATATATGAAAATTTTGTTTTTGAAAGCTCCCACTTTTTAATCGTATAAATTAATTTGAACATCAGCTTAAAAATTGTACTTTTATTTTAAGTTAAACAAAAATTATTTAAAAAAAAAACGTACTTTATATAATTTGTTCAGGCAATAAGCGAATAAAAAATCTGTCTGGGCTTTTATTTGACGTAAAAAAGTTTTATTTAGTGAAGCAACAAACATTTAATAATACAAAAAAAAAAACTTGTAAAAAAACACCCTATATATGCGCCTAATTTACTTAGGCAACAATTGTTGAAATATATACCAAAGCATATTGAATAAATGAAGCCCTATGGATATACATTACACTCAATGAAGCTAATTAAATATGAATATTAAGTGTTGCAAGTTACATTTTGTATTATGAGCTGCCCCTTGGCAACAACATCAACAATTAATTTCCATCAAGCGGTCCACCCAAAAAAGTATGCTATAATTCACACGTTTCGCGCTTTGGGTAAACAAAATGCTTTGTTTGCAATTTCATAAGCAATTTGCCAGAGCAAACAATGTGTTTACAGGACATGGAGGCGCCTTAGAGCATGTTTCCTACGCACACGTAACTATAAGCAAAATTGTTAATTATTTTGTTGCATTTTTGCTACCTAAATAAACACTGGCCAATAAAAAAAAAAAAAAACAGTGTTGGAACAACGTTTAGCCTTCAGCTAGGTCAAAATGTGTCACAGCAGCTTTTGTTGTAGCTTTTTGTTTGTTTTCTGTTTTTTATTTTTTATACCCTGTAATTTGGGCACAGAGGTATGTAAGGTTTGTTCAACGAACTTTAATATATTGGTGAATAAAGTTGAGACATATACATTTTGAAAATAGTTTTTTAACATCTAGGTATTTCCGATATGCAATTAAAATGTTGAGCTTCAAGCTACGTGTATACAATTTTCTTTGATGTGCGGCATCCCGAGATTTAACAATGGTATCGACAGTACTCAAACGATATATTTCGGTTATCGCCATATGTTTTATTGATTTCAATAGTAACGATATTTCCTGTTCTTTTAACTCTGTTCATATATTTGAATTTACAAAGTTCTTACAGAACAGCATGGGAGGGGTTTAAAAAGAATTATACCACCCCCATGAAATTTTAAAAACTTCAGTAGTAAAAATTTTGATTGGTCTTTAAATACTTTCTTTTTTAACTAGCGTTTATATTTTATACGTAGTCCCAAGATCCAACAAAGGTATAGTATCAATAATATTGAATCGATTTCAATATTTTTTGTGCTTTAAGCTCTATTCACACTTTTGAATTTACACAGTTCTTACATTATAGAAATAATCTAAATCTTCCCAGCGAAAATTAAAAAAATATTTAGTATCTTAATATTACTTAAGGGAAGGTATTTAAAAATGAATACACTTATACCCCTGCGAAGTTTTAAGAAATTTGTATATTTTTTAAATACTTTACTTTTTGCTGGCCTTTAACAAATTTTCCTGCTTTATTCTTATTCTGTTTTATTTTGGGAGTTGGCCGCAAAAACCTCAAATCTCATTTAAGTGCCGCAGTTGTTGTTGTTATTTCTCTTTTGTATAATTGTTGTACGTGATTTCTTTTTGTTTTTTGTTTTCGCTGTTATTTTTGCACTTTCTCTTTCAGTTTCGTTGCTTTTTGTTGTTGTTGTTTATGCTGTCATTCGTTCGAGGCTACAAGTAACGCCGCAAAAAAATTTTACGGTTTATGTTAATGTCGTTTTTTTTTTTTTTTTTCGTTTTTTCTTGTTTTGTTATCTCCTTTGTTTTTGTGCAACTTTAAATTATATAACAAATTCAACTTTTTTTTTATTTTATTTTATTTTGTTTTTCAACACTGTTGTTGCAGCTGCTTTCAAAGGTGTCATAAAATGAAAATTCATAAATATTTAGCGCACGTTTTATTAGTTGAAACAGCGGGTGACCACTGCCATTATATAACCTTGGCCACTGGTCAGTGGGTTTTATTTTCTGCACCATAAATCATATATTTTGCTTTCATTTATTCAAGTTTTTACAATAGAATTTTTTAAAGAGTTTATTATGCACCATGAATTGCCTTAAAATGTAAAGCGCTTAAAAAATTAAAGTCAGCTTTTCTCCATAAAAAATTATACAGAAGTTGACTTTAGGTAATGAAAATTAAAATGGCTTATTAGAAAATCAAACTATTTGCAATATATTTGATTGGTTGCGTTTTATACTCTGTAAGACAGCAAGGATATAAACAATATTTGTTAGTCGAAAATGTGTCTCTAATATAGACAAGGAGATGTCGAGACTCACTATTTATGAACTAATAATGCTTAAATTTCACTAGATTTTCCAAATTTGGATGAATGCTAACTCTAGTAGAAACATTGAGTTTAGCACTTGCTCATTTCATGCAAGAATTGGATGCATAGAGTTAATTTGTACCCTTCCACGAAAATAATTATTTTTTTTAATAAAATAAATAATTTAAAATATAATCAAAAAAGATGTCCTTAAGTAATTTGTTCTGAGGCTTGACTACCTCAAATAGGAAAATGCAAAAACAAACGATGCAAATTCATTTCAGGATTTAATTAAGCAAACCAAAATTACAATTGAGTGACAATGACGTCACTAGAGATCAAGGTGTCATTTTGAACTTTTAACTTTATTAACGCCCTCAATTTTGATGAATATGTCTCTAAAGGCTGTAGGTGGTAAAATATCTTGAGAATATACATGTTCAAACTTTGCTTAAACATCAGTGCCTATAAATTGAAGAAATAATAGAAAGAGTACAATAGTGGCCAAAAGTATTTTGACAAAACTGTACCAAATATTATATCGCTTAAATATTAAAACTGAGAGAAGTAACGGAATCCATTTTACTTTCAAGAAAGAGAATCTATTATTAGCTTTCAGTGAGCAAAAAATTGCACTGATAATGATTTGCATTTTTTTTCTATATTATCTTAATGGTGAGATGATACATTTTTGGCTGGACAAAAGTATTTTGACATTGCGATCAATTGCAATTTCTTTGATTCCCGTGTGGTACAAGTAATGTGTGGCAATTTTAAAAGTTGTTTTTATTCATTTTGAAAAACAAAATCCAATTTTCTTGCCCTTTGTTTTTGTTATAATCGGCAAAATACTTGAATTCGGTCAACTTGTTCGAAATGAAAAAGTCACAATATATAATGACGGTTTTCCAGCGGAATACCAAATCAGATTTTGTAAAATGCATAGACAAACCATTTTCTAACAAATTATTAGGCAAAACAAAACTTATTCTATAAATAATACAGCCAAAATTTTGCAAAAAAGCTTTAAATACACCAAAAGCTTTTTTCAATTGAACTCAATAAACAGTATAAAACATTAGTTAGTAGAAAAAATGAAAGGAGGCCAGTTTTACTACCTTTGTAGCTCGTACCATCCTTGTATTTTATAAAAAAATAGGCTTTAAATGTTAACATTTGCTAAATAATATAAAAACAAGGCACGTTCGTTTTGGGAACACAAATTATGGACATATAAAGCTCCTTTGAATATCCTAGATCGAAAAAATAAAGTTTATTGAAGGTAATTGAACAATGTTTGGGAAAAACCAATGCCTGTATGGGAACGTGTAACTCATGGTGGAGGCTTGTTATCTTTTGAGTATGTTTAAGCTTGATTTTGTTGGACAATTTACTACCAATTGGTAGCACAATGGATATAGAAATATATTTAAACATCCTAAATGACCGGGCTTCCACTTCCGGTCGCAGAGTCATTGGACAATCTTTTATTATGGTACAGGATAATACTGAATGCCACAGTACCCATATGATCCAAGTTTTTGAGAGAAGTCAATACATTAAATTGGCCACCTCAAAGCTTGGATCTGAACAAAACAGAAAAGTTTAATTCACATCAGCCCATTTAATAAAAAAAACCGATGCCTAAATTGATCAAGATGGCGAGAAGAGACAATTGTTGAAGAAAAAAGGCGTTGGAAGGATATTTTACAGGAAACATAGAAAAAATTGTTAAAATCAATTCCTGAACTTTTGAAAAGGGTCTCTGACATCAAAGGAGGGTTTACTTTTTATTATTTATTTTATTAAATCTTAGGTTACAGCTTTTTTTCTTCATCCATCAGACTATTTTGTTTTGTCAAAATACTTTTGTCCACTAACATTTTTGAAAAATCGTTCTAATTTCATAAACTTTAATAATAACAATAGTACACTTATGCGTTTTGAGGAGCTTAATTTATCATTATTCTCAAAAATAATTTATTAAAAGTTTATAATATAAAAATAAATCATAAGAAATTTCCAAATCAATTTTTTTTTTACCTATGTCAAAATACTTTTGGCCACTATTGTATGCACAGAAATCGAGAAAGTGGCATTACAAAAAACTCAGGACTATCTAAAGAGGCCGCCAACATGTTAAAATTGTTTCTCATGTTCGTAATATTTTATATATACATATTCGTAAAATTCCCCAAGCAAGAGAAAACGATAGACTTTAAAATATGTTGACGGCCTTTCTAGATCCACTAGTTTATTTGCTTAGGCATAAGAGATCTACAAAGTTATTAACAATCAGCTATTATTCAAAAATGTTAAGCTACTAATATGATTAACATTTCTGAATAATAGCTTATTGTTAGATATTTCTTTCAATGTCAATGTAGATGCGAAAATTACGGAGCCCCAAACAGCCCGGCAATATAATGCGGCTGTCGGTGTGAATTCCACCCGCAGCGGCTTTGAGGTGATTGATGGGCCAATTTAATTCCGGGAATAGTGATAGCAACCGAGTTTTAATTTCATTATAAGTATTTTAATAAGTTTAGACTTCAAACAACGAGTTACAATTTTTATGCGCACAGCATGTGCATGTGACCTTATGGGCTGACGCTAACAGACTTCAAATAGCAAGTGGCTTGATTTTGCATGTTTTATACATAATTACTTAAGCTGAGCATAAGAACAGACGATAATAACTGTTGTTAAAGCTCGCTCACTGACGGCGCTATCAAGCGCTTAACTCGCTCTGAGCGCATTATCGCTTATCACAAGCAAGATCTCTGCCAGGGCTTTGCATCTCTGGCTGCAGCGATGACGTATGCGGCTCTCTTAAATCTTCTCCTAATCTTCATTAATCGTTCTTTATCTATATAAAAAATTATTTGCCCAGTTTTTACATCAAATAATGCTCTTCCAGAACATATTATGCAGCTCCTAGATTCGTATCAATACGCATTTTTTTAAAGATTTTTCTTTCAATAATAATTTATTTCATGGAAATATCTTTAGCCGCTAAAAAGTGATTTTTGCAAAGATTTTTGGCTGCTGTGGCACTGTGCACTGGAGACTTACCATTATAAGTAGCCTATTAGTTTTTCAAAGTTACAAAATGGCAGATCTAAGATATGTTTTTCGTTTTTAGTTTGGGTATGCAAGATTTTAGATGATTTACTCTCCGGCGCCCATCTTAGGTCCACCATTTTGTAATTTTAATATTTTATGCCCAGATTCGTGATTAGCGACCCCGAAAACCCATACTTGCATATCGTTTTTACATAGCCGCTTAAAAAGAATAAAAAAACCAAATTTTTATGAATTTGTAATTCTTATAGTTAAGCAAATATCGTTAATAAATTGGGCATCCGCTAATTACACTAGTTTACAGCAGTTTACATTTTTGGAAATTTTTTAAATTACATTCGAAGTTGAATTTTTGTCAAAAATTTGCTAAAAATTTAACTTTAATGTATAAATAGTGACCGAACCATAAATATGACAGTAATATGTTCCAAGCATCATTGATGGGTAATTCAATTATCTACAGACTGGCAAAAAAATAATCAAAATCAGTTAGGTATAACCAGAGATATTTGCTTTTAAGTAAAGACACCTTTTTTTAAATTTCGAAAAATAACATTTTCGAAATATTTCGAAAAGCGTTCCATGAAAAAATTTGTTGACTTAATTTTCGGTTTTAGCGGGCCATTTTACTTCGGAAACAACTAAAACATGTTGAGGATACAAAAATTTTTTTAAATTTGTAAACTAGTGTTATTTGAAATATTCAAACACTGTACAAAATTTTATTTAATTATGATCCCGTCTAAGAGGGGAGAATCAATAAATTGCATCTTAGAGCTCATATGTATTTATATTGATGTGCTTCTTATGAAAGCGTGCGAACGACTGAGCTCATTATCTCGCTCTCAACAGCAGCAGACACTTCGGCATGTGTTCGGTGTGAGCAGCCGATTGTGTTCGGCCCTTTTGCGGTCACCATTGGCAATCATTGTGCTTATCTTAATGGAACTCATAGTCAATCTGTTGCTCAGATGGCTCGCTACTAAATGGTTTACTTGGGACTCATAGCTTTCCAAAGCATGAGATGGGGCAGAGATCTCTTTTAAAACTGAACATAATTTTATTTGTTATTTAGTTTCAAAAGAAGTAGGGTGTCCTCCAAGAAGATACGTTGAAACGCAGTTGAATGCCTTATGTCCAGAGCATTGATAATATGGCCCTGTACAGAGCCAGTTTGCAGCAGCGTTTTGGTTTGTTGGATTAAAATTTGATAAGCCAATGAACTCTAGACACCGTCACTTCTACTGGGGTCATTTAATATGGACACGTCATTTAGGCGTTCTATTCATGTTTAGGCTCAAGTAGATTATTACGTTGCGTTAAGTGATGAAGATGCTCTTATGACAGCGAAGGTGTTGTAAGCGGATTTATTCGCGGTCATCGTAGTGTGCCATTCTCAAGGTACGCTTTGTTGTTGTTACAAGGGAGCTGCGGTGTTAGAAGGGCCTATGAGGCCACAAGTTGCTTCTAATGACGCACCTGCCTGCTCTTAGGAACAATCACATAATCTACGTCATCATCGACACCCCAAACTTTAGAAAAATTAGGGTAGAGTTGGATGGATCAATTCAATATATAAATTTTTTTTTTATTTTATTAAATTATTTGCTTAATTTTCAGTCTGAGACTTAATGCAGCGCTGACCACTTTCCGTACTATATGTGGTGACGACAATAAGCTGATCTCTCCAAATTTTTACTAGATCTCTTCGCACTTAATGTCATTTCACGCTGAATTTCATAGTCTATTAACACTAAAAAATATAAAATTTAACTGAAACAGTATATTACCTAATAGCAAACATTATACACCACCAAATAAAAGTTTTACAAAATGTTGTGGCTGCAAACCTTTGTGTTGCTCTGTAGTGTTTATTTTATAGGCAGCGAAAATATTAGTTTAGATATTTTACCCAAAGATGTGGAACCGCTGCACTATAGAGTTAATATAACAACGGAACTGGGACGTGGCAAAAGCAGCTTCAAAGGCATAGCAAACATAACCCTAAAAGTTAATGCCGTAACACGAAGCATCACCTTGCATGCCAAGGATTTGGTAATATACAACAAAATATGGTTTGTAAGAAAGTTGTCGGAACTGCGCATATCGATAAATTCTACAATTTGGCAGCGGAGCAAAGAGCGTTTTAAAATCGAGTTCAACAATCGATTACGGTTAGGTGAAATTTATAATCTTAGGCTGTATTTTAGCGGCAAGTTGAGCAAAAATAAAAGTTCTGCCTACTATAAGGTGTCCTATAATAAACATGGAAACTGGTATGCACTGACACAGTTTGCGCCGTATAAAGTGCGCAGCATTTTTCCCTGCTTTGATGAGCCCAATATAAAGGCCATCTATACGCTAGTTCTGAAACATCATAGGAACTACACGGCTGTGAGCAATATGCCTATTAAAGTGATTGAGAGTCAGTGAGTAAAGATTATATTATATCGTAATATACCATATTATATCATATCATTTCATATTTTCAGCGACAACTTAGATAACTTTACGGTCACAGTGTTTGAGGACTCCCTGCCGTTGAGCACTCATATGCTTTCCTGGTGCATACATCAGCTGGAGCACAAAAGTTTGGCTGAGCAGCCCACCAATATCAGCTTATGGGGTCGCCAGCAATATCTAGAAAAGAATTCCTCCGTTTTGCTACTTTCCTCAGTTTTGCTTAAAATGAGTGCTGAACTCATTGGTTTACCCACTTACATAGCGTATCTCAGAAAGATTGATCAGCTGGCGCTGCCAAACTATGACTCCCCAGCTGTGTCATATTGGGGTCTAGTAGTGTACAGTGAGAGTGTACTTCTACAGGATCAAGGCAGCATGACACTGGCAGCAAAGCAGCACCTAACCGAGCTAATTACGCAGCAGTTTCTACGTCAGTGGCATGGAAACATAATCGGCATGAATGAGCAGCCCGCAGAGATACTAAGCAATGGCCTGACAAAGTTCTTAGCCATTGAGCTGGTCAGCAAGCTCGTACCAGAGTGGACGTACCGAAAAAAGGAGCTTCTAAGCAATACCTTTGAGGTAATGTATCGTGATGGTCTCAACCCGCTTGAGCCCTTGGAAAACAACAAACCAGATCCGAACGTGCTGCAGATACTGGTTAAGAAGATGAGCTGCTTCTTCAATATGCTGCAGGCAGCGTTGGGCAAAAAAGTTTTCTACCAAGGCTTGCAAGACTTTTGGAAAGAAAATATTTACAAATTTGTCAACCTGACGCAGTTTCAGACAGCGCTGCAGGAAAATGTACAACGCTCACATGCGCTCCCCCCAGGTATCAGAGTCTGCGAACTGATGAAATCCTGGATGCAGGGGACAGGCTATCCCTTGCTGCGCGTGGAGCAAAATGATGCTGAGGCTACGGTGACTATTAGCCAAGGGTTCTATCAGCTAAATATGGACAGTACGAACTCGTCCAATCATACTGATCCCTGCTGGGTGCTACCCATTAGCTATACCACACTGGGTGCACTTGATTTCAATAGCACTCGACCGAACGAGTGGCTAAGCTGTGAGTTGACCAATCTGACGCTGCGGCATGTAGTAGTTGCACCAAATGAGTGGATATTGTTTAACCTTAAAATGACACAATTTCATCGGACAATCTATGATGTACATAACTGGCGTTTGTTGGCGCAGTTTCTGGCCTCGGAGCGGTACTTAGAGATTCCTATTGAGAATCGTGCTCAGCTGGTCGACGATGGTCTGAGTTTAGCCTGGTCGGACTTGCTTTCTTATGAAGAAGCACTTGGATTAGTTTCTTATATAAAACAAGAAAAGTGTCCTGTCGTCTGGCATGTCGCTATACACAGTCTGGAGAAGTTGAATGATATAATGCGAGCAACGACGGGATATAGGATCTTTAGGGTGAGTGGAGGGGTAAATATGGAAAAAAAGTAAGATTTTGTTTGATAGGTTGGCTAACCATTGCTTTATAGAAAACTTTAAAGAGAAACTAATTTTGAGACAAAGAACTATACCTCATTCTCGTTGACTTTTTTAAAAGTACACATAAAATGCTTTACTTACCAATCCAAAATTTTGAAAATAAGTTCCTCACTTTTTCGAAAAAGAGGCTGTTAGAAGTCAAAGTAAGACAAGATAGGAATGTTTTGATTCGACGATAAGAGGATCCAAAAATTAATTGAGATAATTTCAAAAGCTACTTGTTCTCATCACATTCCATTTCGCCGCAGGTCTATATGCAGGGACTCATCCAGTTCGATGCTTTTAATGACAGCTCTGTAGCCGAGCAACCGAACAGTACTCTATATACGCTTATCTATCGCATGGCTTGTCTCGTTGAGATTCCAGCCTGTATAAAAGATGCCCAAAAACGCTTTTCGTCCGAAAACAGAGATGTCATTAAAGTCGAGCTAAGAGAGATCATATACTGTATTGGCGTGCGCCTTGGCTTGGAACAAGATTGGACTCAACTATATTATCTATACAAACAATCCAACTCGGAAAAGGAGAGGCTTGTGCTGCTAAGAGGCATGGCTTGCAGCACAGAGGAGTGGGCTCTAGGCAAGCTGCTACATTGGACATTTAATATGACCAAATTGACAAAGCCTACAGCGTTAGAGTTATTTAGAGCAGTAGTAAGAAATCCGCTGGGCTATTACTTGGCACGAAAGCACTTGGCCAGCAAAATCGATATGCTCAAGAAACTGTAAGTGTTCCCAAGGACTTTTGTATATTACTTGCAAGCATTTTTCTTTTAGAAATGACACACAGTTTGTTTTGGAGCTACTGCAGCATTTTGCAGCGTGTGTCTTTAACGAGTCGGAACTTCAAATTCTAAAGCAATTTATGTCAGAGTTATTGCCCAGCTCCACGGCGCATCAGCAGCAGCAGTTACTAGCTCTACCCCTGGGCAATATCCAATGGCGTATGCGAAACTATTATAAACTGCTGCACGCTATACGAGATGTGAAGAAGGCTGAGCCCACGCTATCAGCAGATTCTAATCCAACAACAATAACAACGGCTCTGATGGAGTCCACGTTAACAGATGATTTCCTCACTACTAAAAAAACACCCACAAACAACATGGCTCTGATGGAGTCCACGTTAAAAAATGATTTCCTCTCTACAGAAACAAGACCCACAAACAACATACCTCTGATAGAGTCCACGTTAAAAGATGATTTCCTCTCTACAGAAACAAGACCAACAAACAACATGGCTCTGATGGAGTCCACGTTAACAGATGATTTCCTCACTACAGAAACAAGACTCACAAACAACGTGACTTGATGTAGGTGCACATAATTCAGTAGCTCTGATATTACCGGATACTTTAAAGTATACACATACACCAAGTACAATAAAATTTAATTGCAAAACGCAGAGCTCTCAAAATTCTCTAAAGTCTCTAGTGTAAGGCGTCACTGAGAAGTCTCCTGGGTAAGCTAATTGCAGACTCGCTAAAGTCGTTTCATTGATTTATGGCTGCTAATTTCTACGCACGACATAAAAAGTATTAAATAATAAACTCGTCCAACTCCCAAGCCCGCCGGATATGCCCAGAACGCCATTCGACAGTGTTGGCGCCATGTTACATGAGATACAAGATGGCTGCTTGATTTTACAAGTGTTTTCCCTCTATTTTATGGACTACAGAGCAACATTTTACTCATCGTTGTTGTTCTTGTTCTACTTGTTGTTGTTATTGTTGTTGTCGGCTTGTAATAAAATTAAAGGCGTAATGTAATACAGCTGGCAAAGTTTTCATAGCGTTTATATCCTTGGCCTGTTTCTTTGGTCTGCTCGGTTTTTTTTTAGACAGGCATTAAATTTAATTAATATCTTGGCGCTTTTTTTTTGTATTTTTTTTTTATGGCAGACAGTAAGTAGAAAACTGTGCCTTGTTTATCATTGTTTAATTATACTATTTTTTTTTTTAAATTTTCTTCATTAAAACAAAAAGTTTATTCTTAGTAGATTTTATTTAAAGCGTTGTTTAAGTGCAGGTCTGATACTAAAAAAAAAAAATTAAAGGTTAAGGAGTTTCTGAAGGGCGTGTAATCGCCGTGTCTCGGAAAACTAAATCAAATACATTTACCTCGTTTTCTTTTTTGCGTGTTCCCAATTCTACATTTTTTGCTGTGTATGCTATTTTTGACTTGATTCTGAAAATAAATAATCAAAAATAAATATCTCACTTGAAATTTATATTAATAGAATCTAAAAATATCAAAAAATATTAAAAAAATTGTATTTCAGTTTAAATTACGTGGAATTTTGATCCTATTTTGCCAATTTCTTTTGATTTCTCTTCAAACCACAAACAAGCACGGCGGATTTTATCAAATAGAGAAGAAATCGAATTATTGGTACAAACTGTCTGTCTTTTTTTTTCGACATTTTCACATATTTAATCTTATGCTCGAGTTTTCCACTTGTTTTAAATTTTTTGATATTTATACCTTTTACACATACAAACTTTAAAAACCATACATGGACTGGTTGGGAACAGTGGTTTCCAATGTGTTTGACCTATTTTTAATTTTGCGGCTTTGACTCACAGACACCCTTACACTACTGACTTACAGTGATCACTTTGAGATCGATAATGGCCCAGATTCCGGGAATTCCAGCCCAAAACCAACATTAATAAATTCTAAACGGCACTCAGCATATCTACCTATCTTTCCTTACAGATAAGACAGAGATCGCCGTACCCTATACTATCCCTGTCGCCTAATTTGCACTCACGCATTTGCACTAATACCAAAAAGCACGCCAAGCTTAAGGCCGCTACACTTTTACTAGTATTGGTGAGAATAGGCGTGCTTTCACCGCTACTCTCACTAAGCAGTTCAAGCAGTATCATTATTACCCTATTGGCAAAATGGGACCACTGCTGTACGACGGCAACTTGTCCCTCACAATATGTTTATCTGTTCCTTCCTAACTTTTCTGCCGCTTGCCGCATTTTGACAAATGAGGAATCGTTGGATTCGCATTGATTTTCCTCTGGTTATAGGTAATGTTTAGAGAATAGACGTGGGCATATGCCACCTAAAAGACCACGACTATCTTTTCAACAACATTATAAAAAAAAAAATTATGTATTGAATTTATACCATTTTCGACCACTGTGCAGTGTCAACTTGTTTTAGTTCTTGCTTTGCTTTTGATCCTGAGTTATTCCACTGCAGAAAAATTGTGTTTATTTGAGAGTTAGTAAAAGCATTCGATCCACCAAATATATAAAGATACGTTATGACGCAATAAAAGCTATGAAAAATTTCTTCACATTTTCAAAATTTATGAAAAAAAGCGTCAGAAAAAGTACATAAAAATTATACATTTTAAAAAGCTTGCAGCTCAAAAAGATTTATTTTTTGTGACTTTCTTTTATTTTTCCAACAACTCTCGATTTGAAATACTGAAAAATTTGCAGAGGACCATTGCTTTTGGTACATTTATAGCTCGGAATATTGCTCTAAAATTGAGTTTAGTTTATATTTATTCTAAAGGAAATTGTTTAATTGTCAAGAAAATAATAATAATAGTAAATACAGTTGGGAACGAAAATTTCTTTTATAAATTTAAAATAAGCATGGTTTCTTTTGTTAAGACTTCTTGTAAAATAAAATCTCACTTATTTAAATGTTTAACTACAATATATAAAAATGACATAAAAAAAGCTCTTTTTAGTTTTATGTGTATTGAAATCAATTCCTAAAAAATTGTAATTGACTATAAAATATGAAATTTAAAAATACGCACAACGTAACTATTTACTTACAAGGAACTCTTTAAATAATTTTATAAGTTTTCTAGCATATGTATTATATAAAACTTTAATTTGCAAAACAAATTGAAAATTCTTTTGCTACAACAATTATCAAAATCAAATTACAAAATGAATATTTCAATGAACCAAAAAAAAAAGGTAACAAAAAAAAAAAACCACCAATGCTAGGGCAAAACCAAAAAAGTTTGAGATTAACAATTGAGATTTCCAACAAAACAAAGAATAAAGTTTTTATTTTGCGACCTGTTAAATTTTCAATAAAACCGAAACAAAATGAAAATATTCTGTACTGATTACACATTCAGACGCAAAAATGGAAATTGCAAAATTTTGATGTTTTTGCTGCGGCTTGTAAGGTTAAAAAGTAGTAAGGTTTACTTTCAGCCTTTGGAAGGTGGAGCACGTTACAAAGTTGCATTCAATGCAACTGAAATATGATATATGCATCACTGATTTTCAAAGAGCTCCTCAGAAAAATGTCCGTGACTCTGGGTTATTGAATATGTTGATGAGTTTCCAAATAAGAAATGGATGCTCATCAAATGAATGTATGCATATGTTTTGCTGTACAAGTCACAAATGAATGCAGGATTCTCAGAAAAATTGAGTGAACTTTTATCGAAAAAGCAAAAATGGAAATAGTAAACCTACTATTACATTTTCGAAATTAATGAGAATTTGTTTTTACTCAAAATGTAATGAAAGTTCTTCAAAGAACTTATAAAAGCCTTTAAACATACAAAAGATAGTATGTATGTATGAGTAGAGTCTGTAATTATGTATATTGCTGACGTTTATATAGGCTTATATAACTTATGCTCTAACAAAAAAAGAAAAAAATGTGTATAAAACGTTGAATTTTTTTCTACGAAATTTACTTAGTTTGTAGGTAAGCTGCCCTTACGCAGGAGCTTAAAAAAATTAATATATTAAAAAAAATTGTATAAACAATTTTAACATAATTAATAATAAAATTATAAAATAATCGTCACCTAACGGAAATGAGTTATTTTTTTTTAAACAAAATTTATAATATGCCTTTAATTAAATTTTTTTTTTTTTATTATTTACATTGAAATTAGTATTTAATAAAAAATTTTATATAAACAGAAAGAGTGCGAGCAACAAGGCCATCGACTCAAACATTCAATATTTTTTTAAATAATTATAAATTAATTATAATTTTTATTATTAATTATAAATTAATTATAATTATTAACATTATAATCTTTTTTATGTAAATTACAATTTTGTGTGGAATTTAAAAAAAAATTTATATCATTATGTTAAAAACTTCAATAAGCTAAATGATAGCGAAATCGTTGTGTTACGAATTGGGGTACTTTTTTTAAAAATAATTTTTATTATATTTAAATACAAATTTATATACACAATAATTTATATAGGTTAGGTTAGGTTGCACCGGTTGACCCCCGGGGGGGAGTCACACATAGACTAAATAGTCCTTAGTGGTTCCGGATGGTGCGGCTGGTGTACAATGCACGTTAGTCGAGTATGCGCGTGTGCTTGGCGAACGCCAGAAGCTTTTGAGGTGCCCTGTCGGCTGCCTCTTCCAGTGAGGTAAGCCAGGGTTTTTCTAGATACTTGAGTCTCGATGTACAGAGGGCGGGGCAGCGGCAAATGAGGTGCTCTAGAGTCTCTCTGACGTCTGTCTCCCTACATTTCCTGCATTCGTCGTTGTTGGTAATGCCTAGCTTCTTTGCGTGAGTTGCTGTCAGGCAGTGACCAGTGAGTATGCCCACCATAAGTCTGCAATCTCTTCTTGGATGTTCCAGAATATACTGGGCTAGTTTGCTGTTTATTTTCTTGCACATTGTGCGAGCCGTCTTGCAGTTCGTTGTGGTGTACCACCTTCTATCAGATCTAACTGCAGCGTTCTCTTCTGATCTGTGGTTGAACGTCCTTAGAGGAATCTTCAGATCCTCAAGTGACGTCTGACTCGATCCGGCTCCTTCCTTTGCGCGCATGTCAGCTTTTTCGTTTCCATCAATGCTCTGGTGGCTGGGTACCCAGAAGATGCACACCTCTTTCTGGGTGTTTAGTGCATCTAATGCGTCCCTGCTTGCCAGCACACTTTTGGAATTGATGCTGAATGCTTGCATGGATTTGATTGCCGCCTGACTGTCAACAAAAATATTTATTCGGTTCTGCTCAAGGGTGAGCGCTAATTCTGCAGCCTTCTTTATGGCGAATACCTCCGCCTGGAAGATGCTGCAGTGGTCTGGCAACTTATAGGACACCTCCGTGGGTGGGTCCATACAGTATATTGCGGACCCAACGCCAGACTCCATTTTGGATCCGTCTGTGAATATTTTTATCGCTTGTTGGTCCATACCGATTTTCCAATCCTCTGGTCCCATAAGAGTGAGCGTTCTGGAGAAGTTGTTTACTGGGGTCATATAGTCTGTGCTATTGAATGTCACCCCTTCAACTTTATTGTGCCCGTAGTTCGCAAGGGCATATTCCCTGCTGCACAAAGATATTGAGCTGTCTTCTGCGCCAGCAGTTTGGCTTGAATATCTAACGGGTGTACTCCAAGTATTGCTTCTAAGGCCTTGGTTGGAGTGGACCTTAGAGCCCCCGTTATGCACATCAGTGCACGTCGTTGCGTCTTTTCCATTAATCGTAGGTATGTGGTTTTCTCTGTGGCTCTCCACCATACCAGAACTTCGTAGAGTAGCACTGGCCGCACGACTGAGATGAAGATCCAATGCATTAGTCTTGGTGATAGACCCCACGTGCTACTTAGCATCTTCTGCGATGCGTAGAGTGAATTTGTGGCTTTCTTCACCCTTTCCTCAACATTGGGTTTCCAGCTCAGCTTGCTGTCCAGTACTATTCCTAGATATTTCACGCTCATTTTGGGCTTGAGCGGAGTGCCGTTAATCGAAGGCGGAGTCCATCGCGGTACCTTGTATCTCTTGGTGAAGAGAATTAGGTCCGTCTTGTCCGCGTTAATACTGAGTCCGGCTTCTGTAGCCCACCTCAGTATTTCTTTTAGCGTAATGTCGATGACCGAGCTGAGTGTCGTAGGACATTAATTTATATAATTTTTGTTATAATTTTCTTCAATAACTCTTTTGAACACAAAATTTTTATAATATGCTTAATTAATCCACAGTTTTGTATATAATTTTTTTGGGAAACATTTTTAATAAATAATTAATTGATATACAATATTATATGAACATTACATAACTTTTTTATTATACATAATGGTTTGTTTAAAATATATTTTTAGTTACTATTTGGTACATTTATTTATTTTAATAAGTGCCTAATTTATGTATGAAAATCACAATATTTTGTAGAGTCTTTTAAGCTTATTATTTTGTTTATAATTTTAAACAAATTAAATTACAATAAAAACGTTACATTACTCAATGGGGAATTTTTACGAAAATAAATATATTATATATTTAAATTGGGGGTTTTCTATACCATAATTTTGGTAAATTACACTTTTGTATCCAAATTTTTGTAATGTTCTAAACTTACAAATAAGTGAATAATTTAAGACTAATGTTATGTCAAAAATTCTTATTAATATATAATACATTTTTTTTATAAAATATTAAATGAACCTTATATAATTTTTTTTTTTTTATGTAAAATTTTTATGGAAATCACAATTTTTTGTACAATTTTTTAATAATATTTTTATATTAATAATTATTATTATATTAAAAATTGTAAACAAATATGTACAATTAGAGTAAAATCCCAAATAACGAAATGCGGTATTTTTTCTTAATATGTTTTTTTTTTTTTATATATAAGTTTATTTTTTATAATTCAATTAATTTTTTGCATTTAAATATTTTAAAATAAATATTTATAAATATTTTTACAGCTTTAAACCAATAAAATGTAAATCATTTTTACTAAATATTTATTTTTTATAAAAGATTAATTGAACTTTTGAAATTTTTTTGTTCATTTAATATTGCCTTTTTTTTATATTAATTTCAACGAATAAATAAATCCCTTAATAAAAAAAAAAAAAACTCGTTTCTAATTTGCAAGTACTATTTCAATGGAACTTAAAGATTATACTGGAAAGCCGGGTAGTTTTTTAATGTAGTTGCCAGAGATGTCTGTCAAGCCATCTTAGTAAGGCAACGTTTCATTACGACCCAAAAAAAAAAAAAATATTAAACACTAAGCATAAGTTTTTCATTGCTTTGAAAAAAGGCTTATCTATTTTTAAATCAACTTTAAACAATTTTTTCAGGTCAAGTAATCTTAAATTGAATGATTTTAATTAAAATGCAGAACTTAGAAGTAAACAAACTATAATGCACACTTGGCCACTTTATTGTTATTTAAATAAATATTTGTACAGCAAATAAATTAAATTCAAATAAACATCAAGTTAGCCTCAAGATTGTGGTCGTCATATGGTTGTAAAGAAAGCACATATACATACATGGGCTGGCTGAATATAATACATAATATATATTATATAATATATAATACTAACAAGCACAAGTACGCCTTTTCCGAAAAAAAATCATAATATACATATATTAACAGAATCAAGCAATTAATTAATCGATTGTCTTTTGAATTTGGCTTTCTTTTTGAAAATTTTACTTAAAGAATAAATCTTTTAACCAAGCCATATCTTAAAATTAGATTATAGGCTCAGAGAAATTCGCGGAAATGAGTTCATGTGTGTCTTAAATTATCATAATGGAGTAAAACTTTTTTCATTGCCAAGTGCGTTCCATTTTGTTTTAAAAGAAACGGCTATAATATAGGAAATATTTCTGTTGTTATTGCAATGCCGTATTCTGAGCTATCGATATAAATTTTGTTACTTCAAAACTCTTTCCCTACAACTTGTTGGCTCAAAAGCTCTGCTTGTCCTGCTTTGTTATAATTAATGATTGAAAATTCCACTGCTTGGACTGTTATTTGATTTCTGGTACACATAAAACACTAAGACTAGAAATACAATAAAAAATGTCGACCAAAAAAAGATTTCTTTGGCTAGCGCGTTTACTTTTCAGCCTACCCTCGCACATAATTGCAGTCCAAAGTATTTACAGAATTCAGTCAAGTTATGTTTGGTCAATAAACTAAGACTTTGACAGCATTTGAAGTGCAATTAATGCGAAATTTCATTTGAATTGAATGATTTTGAAATTAATGCTGTTGTCTAATTATGTGCAAATGTTAAGTTGATTTTAAGCCAAGTGAACAGCCAACTTACCAAAAGTAGTTTATTAAGAAATTTGTTAAATTCTCTAAAAGTTGCATATACACGAGTATAAACAATACTTTGCCATGTCATAAATGACTTAAGCCGGCATTTAAATTAAAAACCGGAACTCATGACTTTGCACAATTGCTGCCTAATTTCCATGGCTTTAAATATGGCTTATGTGCATAGGCTACACTTTCATACAAAAGTCTGCGTATAGTGCAAAAAAAATTAAAACTCTAAACAGTTCCATGGACATCTCTGGAATATCTACAACATAGGATAAATCAATGATTAGTAATATTCAGAGATATGTTTAAGTTCATAATTATTAAAGAATACGGCAAGGTAACAAAAAGGATTCTAAAGATAAATGATTCTTTAAACGGAAAAATAACCATTTAGTCCCTGTTTGAGCCATTTGAAACTATGTATGAATATAGACCCGAAAAGGAGGAGCCCATTATTTTGCAGAGAAATAAATTCTTTTTAAATTCCAAAAGTTTTGAGACGTTCTTGCTTTACTAAAGTTAAGAAATAAGATATAATTTTAATGGGAAAACTACAATACATATTGAAGAATCTATCTTGCTCCCTGCTAGCCTTAAAGCTTCTCAGCAAGTCCGATTCCCAAAATAAAACTTATCTATTTGGGGGTGGTTCCAGCCGGTTTGTATCGAGCATTGAGATTCTAAGCTTTCCGAAGAGGAATAAGGATCTTGCTAAGAGCGTCACAACTTGACAGATTTACTTTTGAATTTTACAAATTCTACGGGTGTTAGAAAATGTTATCCCTATTTTGGATTACTTCCCATATAAAAGCTGTCAAAACATGGTCTGACTTTCTAACACGAAAATTATTATTTTTTTTTGTATTTTAATTAATTAAAATCTTTCTAATAACGCAGCGCTTAATTCAAAAAATAATAATACTTTTCATAAGACTTCTTAATTTTTTCGAACTTGATCTCACAACTAATTATTGAAATTAAATTAAAACTTATATAAAAATTGTACGATTTTTAAAAATTTTTATGATTTCTTATCTAACAATTTTTTCAAAAAATTTAAAAAAATATAATCGGAATTTTAAAATTTAATTGCATTGCTTTAAAAAATAAAAAACTAAATTGGCACTGCACATAGACTACAAATTTAAAAATCTACGCGCAAAGACGTTTTGCGCATTTTAGAATTTTTTCTTGCACTGTGCGCAGACTTATGCGCAGGAGTGTAGATACACATGTGTATATAAGTACATACAAACGAAAGGCCTGCAACTTATCATGCACAGCCGGCTGGTAGTACAAACAGCAACAACAACTACAACAAGAGCAACATGCAACAAGAACAACAACGACAACAACTACCAGGAAGACTCTGGCAACAACAAAAGTTAGAAACACAAATGGCTAAAACTTCAATGCAGCAACAACTGACAAGACATGACAAGACAACAAGGACAAGGCTAACAACAGCAACAAGGTGGCAAGAGAGGCGTGGCATGTCTAAGGGGGCGCCACACAGCGTAACCGTTACAGCACTACAAACAAACAGACAACAGCAACAAAAGCTCAACTGGGGTGACTAGAACTACCCAAAGTTCTACAACTAATCCTGACTGATGTTGCAACAATATATATATATGTACTAAATATATGTATCATGTACATACTATATACATATATGAAGAAGCACAACATATGCTCCAAACGTTAGCAGCTACGCTTTGCTGCCTTCTCCTTTTGCCTCTGCCAAGTCCTCCATCCCACCTCCACCAACCAGTTTTGTTACCAAGATTTATGCGTTGACGCAAAACTTACATTACAAATAAGTGTGGATTCAAAGGGAGCACATGCTTGGAAACATATTTATCCTTAGAAGTATGTAAGTATGATGTAATGTGTATTTTGGGATGCTTATTAGCAGCCCAAGCTTAGCTTTTACTTGGAGTTTTAATTAGAGCTTAGGAAAGTATATTTTATATACAATAGCTTATATGTTTTAGATACTACATGCTTTCTTTTCAAGCGATCCACTGTTACTTTATTTGGAAATCTTACTTAGATAAGTATTCCTACTATGTTTTCGATAACTGAATATTTCGATAGACATTTATTTGAGAAGCCATATTTTGTGAGTGAAAAAATATATCTGTTTTTTTTTTTTAAATCACATATATAATAAAGGGTCATCAATCTTGAGGTTTTTTTTTTAATATTTTTTTTTTATATATCACGCGTGAGTAAAGTCAAGTAGCCATGTGTTTTTTAATCATTTTGTTTTTCCTTGTTAAGTAATAGCATGCATACAAAATTTGTCCTTCAAAATAGAAAAGTTTGCATGTTAACTGCTTTGACTTTTATTTCCGAAAGAGCAGGTCAAAATTACTTAATTGACTTAAAATGTTTAAGAAACTAGTCAAATAAAGAGTGAATCTTATCTGAAGTATTTTTTTTTCTGTTTTCTACCAGCTGCATCCCAGAGTTATATGAACTTCTTAATATATTGTGGCTCTAAAATCATACCGTTTTTCTTGCTTTAAATAATATTTATCTTTTTTTTTATTATTTATATATAATAACTGATGATTGTTAAAGCAAAGTGCGATTACGCGTTTGGATTAAAAAAAAATAATTACATACTTTCAGGGGATCCTTATTAATTGAGATTGTGAATATTGAGAGATGGGCTCGCAGATGGAGCACTACCTTAAGCTCATCACCCTGAGAACAAAGCTGTCAGCTGCAACATGGTTAGGAAGCAACCCACTGGCCATCCAAAGATAAGCTAGGGGATACCTTGAATAGTCGGCTAACATTTGCCAATGCAAATTAACGTAAATGTACAGGATACTTAATTACCACAGTCCTCTTCTACTTCGATGTGGGAGTTACTTCTACAATATGATAGTGAAACCAACCTGAAGGTACGCTAGCCATATCTGGTGTATAGCTCACAGAACAGGGCACTAAGCCTCATCACTGGAAGGGAATAGTACGTTAGGATGTGGAAACCTGCCAAGTCATGCGATGCACTTAAGGGACCCTGCATGAAGTCCATTGCAGGAGACGGCTACAGCTAGGGCTCGTCTCGTAACTCATCAGCAAATTTCTCCAACTGATTTGGCGATTTATCAATTAGATCACTGCAAGCAATACAAATTTTCAAAGCAGATTATCTCGAAAACCTCATACAATAAGATCCAGCAAATCCCATAAATAATTATAGTAATACATATATATGTTCTCGAACTCCTGGCCAAAAGAAACTTTTTTTTTGTGAAAAATATAATTCAGAATTCAGATTACATCAAGAGTCTGAAATATAAGGCTGACGAGCAAGATTAGGAAGAACCGCCAACCAAAAAAGTTGGCAAGCAATGGAATTCCTAAAATGATTCGCTTTGACAAATTTCTCGTATTGGTATTACCTCTAAGTATTTATTATTATGAATACGCAGTCTATCTAGGTAACTTCGAGATGCTCTACTTATTTTGTCCCTGACGTAGGGCACACTTAACTATTTCCGAGTTCTCAGTTGCTTACATACCAAGAAGCATATGTAATCTTTCTTAAAGTAGCACATTGAGTTCTATTTAGCAGTTCTTGAAGATGAATAGTAAAAACTACTTAGCATCTTTGTACTGCATAAATATATTTTTTTCTTGTTGCACTTACTTATCACTCACATAAGATTATCTGTAATTTGGTGCTTAAAATTAATGCACTTCTTGCATGAAAATTGAACGCAAAATGCCAAAGGTGTCAAACTAGTTAAAAACCTTGGCTGGGAATTTGCCGAATCCCTGGGGCGTATACGTAATATGCATAGCAAGCATTTGTCGGAACCGCAAAATTCAATCAATATAATTGCTACACTTTAGCTAAGAACTTTGCGAGCACAAAAATGCCAAAAGGCAACAAAAACTAAAACAACAACTAAGAGAGTATGTATCTGTGTGCACCTGTGCGTTAGTGTGCGTACTAACATGTAACTATGACAAAGTATGTAAACAATGTAAAGCGTTTCAAATTTATACGTCAAATCAACCACCCCAAAACGCCATCACTTAGAAAAAGTTTACCTCCTGGGATGCAAAACAGCAGCAGCAGCAGCAACTGAGATCTGGGAGACGATATCCGAAAAGTCTGTACGAGATGTGTGTTTGTGAAGCAGGTAGTATATACGACAAAAGCGTTACCTTGATTACTTCAGCTGTGTCCTTGTGTGTGCTTTTGTGTGTATGTGCTCACACATGTGTTTATACTTAGAAGTTTATGCACTTAATTAAGCCTCTAAAAACTTACGTGTGGCAACACTTACACATACACGCAACACATATGCCACAACAAGAACAAAAAAGTTTTATTTGTTGGTATGAAATATCTTTGGGGCGTCTTGAAATAGCAGACATGTGGTTTGTCAATCTTAAATGTGATAATTTTTTGGCAACTTCAAAGTGTTTTTATAATCGTTACCATTGAGTTACAGTTTTTATGGAATTAGTCCAAATTTATGAAAAAATTTTCAGCATTAGCTACAGTCACAGGTTTAAGGAATAGAAATGTAGGAATGCAGGAACACAAAAGCTTGGAAAAAGTCTCCTAATTTGAAAGAAAGAAATATTCCCAGATACACACGCAATTTTTCTCTCCAACTCTGGCTCTAAAATTATTAAATTTTTGTTAAAGCTTGGTTGGAGTCAGGCAAGCTTATGAATTAAAAAAAATACAACCCAAATACTGCCTTACATACTTACTTTCATAGTAGTAGTTTGTTATGCAAACCATGTTAATGAATTTATAGACCTTATTTTTTTATTTAATGCTCATTTAAATTAAATAAAAATTTACTTAATTTATGCGCAAACAAATGCTTATGTAAATAAATATAAATTAGCTAATTTTTGTTTGCCGCTTTTACGCCTGATTATTAAATCCAATTAGTTGTATTTTTGTGGTTGTCAGCATTTAATTTTTAATTTTCGTTTTTTTTTTTTATTAAAATGTCACCAATTAAAGTGCTTGCTAAAAGTGTCACAATATTAATTAATATTAAAAAAATGGTATTAGTAATTAAAATATGTCATTGATTAACTTTAAAAGTTCAGATTTTAATTGTTAACAGGAAAAAAACGGTTTTGTGTTGAGTGTTGAAATTAAAATTTTTGAACATAATTATAATAATTATCAAATTATTAGAAATACAATATTTGTTGGAAACTTAACTTGTTGAAATAAAGGCTTTAAAAATTCTAAAATAAATAGTTTAATGAAGAGAAAAAAAGTGGAAAATAACAAAACTATAACAAAAAAAATACAATTTTTAATTTTTTTTGTTTTATATAAACTATTTATTTTTTTAACTAAAATAAAAAATATTTTTTTTTAATCTGAAATTCAAAATTTTATTTTAGAAAAAAATTAAATATTAATAAATAAATTTTTAATTTTATTTATTATTTATTATTTATTAAATTTTTAAATTTATTTATTTTTTATAAAATTGTTAAACGTATTTAGTAGGTACTATTATTATTATTTTTTTTTTTTTTGTATAAAATAAGTTAAATAATATTTTTTTTTATGGGTTCATAGTTTTATTTCATATTATAAGTATACTAAAAATGTTACATTTTGTAGTTTTTTAAAAAACCAATTAAAAAATAGTTCAAGCAATTTTTTTTATTATTATTATAGTATAACCTATATTTTTCTTAAAAAAAATACTTTCACAATATCCATCTAGTTTAAAATCTTCTTCAGCAATTAAAATATTCAGCTTTATACACCAGAATTCAACTAACTAGCTCCTCCAAGCATTTTTTATTGCTATTATAAATATTTAAATTTTTTCTGATTTGCTTTGATGCTTTACTGAATCTTGTTTACCCGCAACACTACAAATTTATCACAAATTTTCACAAACATTAAACAGCTTTATTTAATATGTCATTTCATATTTGATTTTGTTACATTTTTTATATAAATATTATTTTTACAAAGCCAAATCATAAAATAATTAAATTGAAAAGTTCAACAAAGCTTTTTTCTTACTAATTTTAACAATGACATTTTATTTTTATATTATTTTGTCATATTTTTAAACAAAAAATTTACTGTCAGTGTTCATAACATGACACGACATGACATTTGGCTAATTTATCAAACAATGTGATATAACTAAATGTTTCTTTATAGATGTTTTTATGTGGCAAAAACATATCAATGCTTGCATGAACAAAATTTTTTTGCATATTTTGTAATTTTCTAATTAAAATATTTTGTGCTTTATATGTTTATATAGTACATGCCAGAATGGCAATGACAGATTCCAGCTGCTTATGTAAATACCCTTGGTGGGCTGTGCAAATAGAAGTGTTTGTGTGTGCTGATGCAAAAATAATGAAAATACATATTTTCAACGCCAAAATGCAAAATATACTGCAAAAACAACCCACAAATAACTAGGAAAATAATAATTTGCATATTTTTCAGCGCGGCACACTCACAAACAATATGGCGGCTGTCTGTTCTACAGTTGCCTACATGCTGCGCCCTCCGTTGGGCGCTGGGCCACATGTAGGGCGCTCGTGTAGCTTATTGTTCTCTTCCGTCCGGTGCTTGCTGTCGATTGGGAGCAATAAACAAATAAATTAACAGAATTTTGCAACAAATCAGCACCCATATTTGGTTAATTTATAAACAGGTATACATTGGGCATTTGCAAATCTCCTGCTGCTTTAAATAACAGTTTGTCAGTGGTGCTAACAATTTTTTTGTAAAGGGGCTGTATATTATAAATTTTTTAATATTTTTAAAATTTTTGAAATATACGTCTCTGTATTTGGAATTTTCTGAAGTGCAAAAAATATGTCATCTTTAAATTATGATGGTCTGAGCCATGTAGAAGTCTTAAATAGCAACAAAATGGGATGTGTTGTTTTAACAATTAAAATTAAATCATAGATAAAATTAGAGATTATGAATTTAAAAAACAATTCGCTTTCTCAATTTATTTTCTAAATATGTATTATATGTATAGGTATGTAATAACTCTGTCTATGAATTTGCAAGATTTTGGCTTTGTATAAATCTTTCAAGTGTCCTAAGGCTTGGCCTTAACCTAAATTAGCCTTTTAGAAGTTTATAAGTCTATAATAGCCAAAAAAAGGGGTTAACCAGGAAAAAATTGATTGCTGGAATTTCTCTTGCTTATTGTATTAAGGACCATCCAAGAAGTCTAAAACTAAAAAGGTGACCTCCTCCCCCCGAAGGGTTTACCATTGGGCTTGAGCCCATTTATCTCGAAGTCTATAAGTCGTACACAAAAACTTCGAAGGCAAAAAATGTTCAAAATGCTTGTTTTTCAAGGCGTGGGAAGACTTTAAAGCTTTATAACGTGGAAACTACTAGAGATACTTACATGATTCAAAAACCATTCTTGTGAACTTTCTACAACGTTTTGATACACACCAAAAACAAAAAGGGCAAGGAGGTGGGTGAAAATACGAAAAACTGCGTTGAAGTAACTTTAGCACGCTCTACCGCCTAAAATATGAACTTCTGGGTATATCTTTTAAATTCAATTTTGAACATTTTTTGCTTTCGGAGTTTTTGTGTATGACTTATAGACTTCGAGATAAATGGGCTCAAATATATGTCAAAATAATGGTAAACTCTACGGGGGGAGGAGGTCACATTTTTTGTTTTAGACTTTTTAGATGGTCCTCAATACAATAAGCAAGAGAAATTCCAGCAATCAATTTTTTCCTGGCCAAAACCTTCTTTTTAATGTACTATTAGGTGGTAGGTAGGACTCAGCGTCCCAACTCACTTAGGCCAAGTATAGGCCAGTTGTGATACTGATAATGGGAGTTAGTGATAAGGATATAGAATAGACAGAAAAAATTAGGGGAATAGGAAAAGTGGAAAGTGCACGACCATGCTATGCTTTACGTGGGATTCGAACCCCCCTCTGGGATGATAGCCTAGTGCACTGCCTCTAGACTATCGACTCCGCTATACAGTATTAAGTTTTTGTGTTTCAAATTTAACTTCCTAGGATTTTATATACATTTTTAAGCTAGTAATAATAACTTGCGTAGCTCTGGTTATATACACGAAATACTAGTGTTAGACAAAGAGGCTTTTTAAGAATTACTCTTTAATATTTTGCTCTTACATTTATTTTCGTGACTAGTACATTGTTCATCAATATCTATGATGCAGAATTTTATAAATTGTTCTACAAAAGTTATTTTTTGTGCTCTGAATCTCGAAAAATTTCTACTTTATAGGATTCATAAAATTTTTCCAGCTGGAATCGCTTTGATTTTTTAAATTCGCGAAAATTCAAAAGAAAAAACTTCAGGGCCCATTCGACAAGATTTCTGGTAGAAATTTATGGACTGAGTCACTTTTGCTCGCATTGGAAAAACCTTTAACAAAAACAAATATGCCTTATATGTCACTTAGGGTTTGTGATACATATGAATTTATTTATTCCTGTTTGTGTTATTTGAATGAGTTAGTTTTGCATAGCTATTGAAATACCAAAGCATAGTAAAGGCTTCTAATCGGTGCATTGATTCCCGCTTTCTACGCCACTGCCGCCAATTGTAATGTGCATGTGTGTGAGTGACAGTATTCCATGCCAACGCTGTAAAGTATGCAAGCATTTTGTTTAATAGAGTGCTGCAGTATTTAGGCAAACAAAATCATTCAATTGGGTAAATGAGTAATGAGAACGTGGGGAAGGGGTTCGGGAGCTTGAGCTAGTTTCTATAGAGAATTCCTTGGTATTTGCATAAGCCGCAGTACATATTGTGATTAACAGCGTCCAAATTTACACACGCAAACACACATTGCAGGAATACCTACCATATATGTACGTACATATGTATGTATGTTAAAATGTCCGTGGGTATATGTTTACCGTAGTTCATTGTATGGCTCAATAATTACATTGTATTTATTTGTCAAGTTTTGCCGATTTTGTTTTAGAAGCCCGCTGGCATTTCTAGCATATAATTATTCCAATTTATTTCGTTCAATATCGTTATATTTACTATTACACATACAGTGAGAGCAGAAATTATTCGCACACTTTTTAAATTTTACGTTTAATGCTCTGTAACAAGGCGTGTGGTTGTAAGAGTAAAAAAGATTTTTTTGATAGTTAGAAAAATGGTATTCTTTTTCTAACTATTTAAAATTTTTTTAAATTTTGCTTATATTATTTCATCAAAACATAAATTTACTAAAAAAAAAAATATCAATTCAAAAAGTCACAATTATACGATTAAAAACTATTTGGTCAATCGAATAATAATAATTTGGGATATTTGGTAATTAATATTTGGTAAAATTTGTCAAATCTTAAGAACCAGGTATCAAAGTTAAATGGATATTTTTAATGTTAACATCTAAATATGAAACTTTCTGACAAATTAAACGCCATGCTATAATTCATGAAAGCTAAAAATTTAAGGGCGTGCGCATAATTTCTGTTCCCACTGTAAAAAATTGTTGTATAGTAGTTTACTGCAAATTTTCAGTTACTTTGATGTACTGTAAATTGCATGTTACAATATTTGATTGCCATACGCCCAACAAAATCTACCTAGTATAGTTTGTGGTAAGTACTAACCTCATTACTAGCTGGTCAGCTAATCAATCAACATTGTTGTTATTCCAAAATGCATAAAAACCCATTTGGTTGGTAGATTTTAGGCACAGTTTAAAATTTATTTCAACGTAATACTTTGTTTCTGGTTTCAGTTAACAGGTTTTGCAGCTTTAGCTGGCACATGTATAAAATAAACTGAGCATGTTGATTAATTGTAATAAGATTTTGTTAAGCAAAACTCTAAAATTTTGTAAGAAAATAAGCTATTAGTCATTTTGTAGTAGGTTGTGATGCATCCTGAAATTGATATGAATATTTATTTTAAGATTTCACTAAGCAATATTATCTACATCGTAAATGGCTAAATCGAGGCGGCTTAAAAGTTGGTATCTTTTTCTTTTAAAATAGTCCGTTCTCGGTATCGCGTTACGACCTTCATCTTATATTGCACTACATTCATCCATACATGGAATCCTTGCCTTTTATTGCACTTTACTCATCTTTCGATGGAACCAAACAAAGTGCCTCAGTCTCAGCCTTGTATTGTGATAAAGATAAATATCAAGTATACGTTGCTTTCAAGTGCTTACAAATGAAAAATTTGGTTTGGAAAGCAACGAGGCTTTTAATCTGAGTAAGCCATTAACTTTTCAAATTTTTTAGTCACTCTGAAAAGTTTCTCATTTATATAAAAAGTATCTCCATGCCCAAAAGCTGGATTTTGATATGATTGCCACTAGATCCAAAGTTGTTAGATATATAAATAGTTCATGGAAATATGGTACTTTAAAGCCATTGATTATCATACGACATTTTTTTGCTCACAGCGCTAGACAATATATTATTAATAGTACCTATATAAAAATTAATAATAGTATTATATAAAAACATTTTTATGAACTATATATTTTCAGCGGAAAACAAAAAAAAGTTCGAGCCACAAAAAAGTGACACCTTATCCTTTTTTTTTTTTTTTTTTTTTTTTTTTTTTTGTCCATTATTTAAAAAGCCAAATCTTGATAAATGGTCTTAAAATTTCATGCTCGAGATCCGAATGCATTTATTCAGCTCTTAAAATTTTCTTTATCTTATAGTGCCATAAAAGCTTAAATATTATAGTCTCCAATAAACACTTTTCGAGCACACGTTTTATTCCTTAAAACATATAAATGTGGTTAATGAACGAGTTAACGGCTTATATATAAGTTTAAAAGCCGAAAGAAACCAGCGCAGTTTATGGTACTTTTAATTAATAGATCTAAGGCCATATTAAAATATACAGATAATAATAATAACTGCCCACAATGACTTTAGTATTAAATTTTTGGCGCAATTTTCAGTTAGTTTAAATAATTTACAAGCTTATACTTTTCTCAGCTCATTTTAAGTAATATCAATTTTTTTTTCTTACAAAAGTTAGAAAAAAAATGTAATACATATTTATAAATTGTATGGTTTGTTACGCAGTAAATGTCTTTTTAAAATTGCGCCCAAGCATTTTGATAACAATCAGCATAAAAAATAAAAACGAAAATAAAATTTGCTTCAGGCGGGGTGCTGACCGACCATGGGATACCCTACATTAATGAATTGAGGCCTTGGGTGTATTTAAGGAAAATGGTTTGTGGTAGAAAGTCCACGGAGCTATTTTTTTTAAAGATAAGTCTCTGTTTTTTTGTTATTAGCCTCACATGCGACTGAATGCAAAACTTTGTAATGTATCTAAGGGAAGTGAAATTATATGCCATTTTATAGGGGAAGAGTGCTGGAACTGCTGCAATAATATCTTAGATATTTTTGGTTAGTAACAAGGTCCAAAGCTGTGCCAACCAGTTAGTCTAAGTTGATACATTATTCATATATCTTATGCAGTTTTAAACCGATCTTGAAAATATTTTAAGAACTAAGAAATTATCCCACGTTGATATGGGACCAATTAACCATATGAACCGACCAGCTTTAACAGAGCATCTTTTGGTGAAATTTGGCACAGTTTTCGTCTAAAAGGTGTTCATACAGACAGACGCTTGTAATTATTGCAAAAATAAATTATGGTCCAGCGCAGCTTCCACTTCCACCATAAAACTATAATGCCCTTATCGCTCTGAGTATATAGAGTATAAAAAACAATGTAAAACAAGCTACATACAAATTGGCTACAAATTTTTGACAGGCAATTTGCTCATATATACGCAAAACTATAAGAGTATGTGAGTCTGCTGTGGGGGCAGCTGTATCTAGGGGATGATGGCAAAAACTGGCAATAATAAAAACAACAACAATAACAATGGAAACGGGCACATTTTAACATTTCAAATGAGCAATTTTCACATATTTAGATGGTGAATTTTACACACACACACAAACGAATGCTCTCATAGATACTGGCACTTCCCATACCAATGCAACTGTAGCTACATTAAGTCATAAAAATAGATAGTTAGACACACTCACACTTGGAAATCTACACACACACACATACGCTCGAATAAGCGAGGGCTGCTTGATAAGTTAGTGTTAATTTGCATGCAAGTGGGAACCGATAATGAGCATCGATAATGAGCGAGTAGTCTATCGAAAGTAAGTAAGTATATTAAACGAGTAAACAAGTAAATGTCGCGTACACAAAAAGACAGTCGTTGCCGGTTTCTCCTCCTAATCACACGCACACGTAATATCCTCAAAGTAAAGTACAAGTTTAAGCATCATTGATATTGTTAATATTTAAGTAATCATTTTAATCCAAATAAACAACATATTAAACGTCGTCCCTGATTAATTTATTCACAACGGATTAACGGGGGCCACATTCATTCACATTTTGTTCGACTTCACCATCCACGACCAGATCAGCTTAGTCGTGCGTTTTTCTTTAAACTTTTTATATACATACATTCATCAGGCCTTAAGCGTCAACGGTTGGACTCTTCAAAGCTGTACGCCTGTTTCTACAAGCTCTGTTGCATTTAAAGTAAGTCTCTAACGCATCAAACTGCCCTCGCCTACACAGTGAACTAGGCAGTTATAGTCAAAACATAGTCATAGCAACGCCCCAGAAAGCACTCAGGCAATTCTATGGAATTCGCCGAGGCGCTGCGACAAAAACGGAAATGAAATGTATGCGCACGTCTCTCCATACATATGTATTTCCTTTACAACAAACACACACAATCAAAAGGAGAGCAACAAAAATCATAATGATGATGAGGCTGACCTAGCCAGGAACCAACCACACCCAACATTTTCAACTTTAGTCGCCTGCAAGGCGTTGACTTTTCCGTATGGGGCGTATGCGCAATTTCATTGTGGCTGGGCGTATATTTGTGTAAGTAAGTGTAAGTGTAGCTAGTTTTCAATAGGTGTTGTAACTTGCCTTGTCAACGACACTTGAGACCGACTATCTCTAAGTGTGTGTGTGTGTGTGTGTGTATCTGTGTTTGTGGCGGGACACATTTGAGTTCAAATGACAAAAAAAATAATAAACATACAAAAAGAATTTAGAAAATGCAAAACAGGCCGGCTCTTTAAATATTAAATAAGACTGGTCGGCAAAACTTTGGGACACTTTACAGCACTAGTTTTTCGCTAGTTATTTAACTTTAAGTCATAGATATTCGCAGAGATTGCTTTTAACACTGCTGAGCATCTACATATTTTTGCTACTTTAATTTTTGAAATATTTTTTTAATTTTTCAATTTTTAGTTGCTTTGATTGCTCTATGAGCATTTTAAGTGTGCCTTTCTTAACATTGGAATTATTGCGAGGCGTTTAGTCCTTATGCGATCAAATTACTGCGCTCCTGAACAGTCTGAAGATTTTTTTTTTTTCCTTTTAAAGAAAAGTATTTATCTTTTGATAATCTTTTAAATAAAAATCTTGAAATTCTGAGTGATATGAAACTTAATAAGCCAATGAATGAGTCTAATCTTCTTAGTACCAATCATGAAATTCATGTTCCTAAGGTAATTAAGCAACTATAGAGTTCATTAAGAGAATATTTGAAATCTTTATTTGAGTCGATACTTAATATTTAAAGATGATTTCATGTAAATGTTGACCGCGGCTGCGCCTCAAATGGTTCATACGCTGGGTCAAATTTTGGCATACTCTTTCCAACATATCAGCTGGTATCTCACGAATAACCGTTGCGGTCTTGTTGCTATAGACATGAGCCTTAACATAGCCCCACAAAAAATAGTCTAAAGGCGTTGAATAGCACGATCTATGCGCCCAATTGACCGGACTCCAAATGGGAAATAAAGTGCTCACCAAACTCGCCTCTCAATTGGGCCATTGTTTCACGTGCTGTGTGTCATGTGGCACAGTCTTGTCGAAACCAGATGTCAGGCAAGTCCAGCTGTTCCATTTTGGGCAAAAAAAGTTCGTAATCATCGCACGGTAGCGCTCGCCTTTCCAGTAATCTTCCTGCCTTCGTCGTCTTTGAAAAAGAACGGGTTTTGGGGATGCATTGGCAGTTCTTGTAATGCTTCTGGCTGCTCTTCACACCAAAAACGGAAATTTTGCTTGTTCACGTATCCATTCAACCAGAAATGAGCTTCGTCGCTGAACACAATTTTCCGATAAAAAGGTGGATCTTCATCCAACTTTTCTGGCGCCCATTCACAAAAAGTTAGCCGTTGTGGTGGGTCGGGTGGCTTCAATTCTTGCACCATCTGTATTTTACATGGTTTTAAACCCAAATCCTTCCTCAAAAATTTTCCACGTAGTGGAGTAGGTTAGGTTAGGTTAAAGTGGTTGCCTGTCTTGTAACAGCCCAGACGCACATAGGCACAATAAGGCCCTTTGTGATGCCACAGGTAACGCTGTTCGAGAGCTGACCAGGAATGTCTTTATAACTGCGTATAACGGCATTCATGGTCAGCACCCGGTCAGCTCTGAAGAAGAACAGGCACGACTATTCAACCATATTATTGCTGAACCAGCCTGAAAGTTCAATGAACCTGGCAATATCTCTGGGACAGAGATTTGAGAGGTCAGTAAGGTTGTTCAGAAAAGGGGACCCTAGGGTCCTTAATCTTCTTCTTGATAGGGAGGGGCACTGACACATAAAGTGTAGAACGGTTTCCTCCTCCTCCTCGGATCCGCAGCCGCGGCGAAGTCGTTGAAAGGGGCGCGCATTTTTCGGCATGCCTGCCCATAAGGCAGTGTCCTGTTAGAATGGACACAGTGGTCGATAGGTAGTTGCGACTTAATGTGAGCAACTTATGGGTCTTGTTGCCGTCCATGTTTGGCCATGTAAGTCTTGAGGTGCGGCAGGAGTCCTCATTTGACCAAGCAGTGCGGGCACTTGCCAAAAATTTCTGTTTGTGGCCAGTTTGACTGTGGCGAGGGGTGTGCCGATGTCTATGCAGTTATAGACGACGGGCAGGGGGTGCCTTGTTTTGCAGTTCATCCGCCACACAGTTTCCGGTATGTCCCTATGTCCGGGTACCCAAACGAGGTGTACCTAGGGGCAGGGATAACTGGTTTGGGGCGAGTTGGCAAACGGCACGAGTTTAGGTTGGCATTGAAACCTGAGAGGGATTTGATTGCGCTTGACTATCCGAGAGATGGTGGTGCTTGTTGCAAAGATTCCACCCTCCTGTAGGGATTTCGAGCATAGTAGATAGCAAGGACTTCAGCCTGAAAGACGCTGCAGTGGTCTGGTAGTCTGAGGGACACCTTCCAGTTGAGTTTGTCCGAGAATATACCGCTGCCGACCCTACCATTTAGTTTGGATCCGTCGGTATATATCTCAGTGGAACTTCGGAGGTGATAAGATTGTGACTCCATTCCTCCCTGCTCGGGATAGATAGGTCAAAACCCCTGTGCAGACTTGGGTATTTATTGACGTAGTCAATAGAGTTTGGGACTGGTGGGTCCATGTTGAGGATAGTGGCGTGGCCAGGTGGGAGCGCCAGTGGGAAATTGTATGAAGTCGCGTTGCTGCGATCTTGGCGGATTGCCTAACCAGAAGCCCCGAAGGGAGCCAATAAAGCAACGCAAATAGGGCCTTAGTTGGGGTAGACCTGAGGGCGCCGGTTATAGAATCGCGCTTGTCTTCTGATTTTGTCAAAAGTTTAAGGTTTTGTACTTTATCAAGGGCTTGCCACCAAATAACCGCACCATAGAGAAGGTTGGGTTCAACGATGGCAGTGTACAGCAATTCGACCTGTGGCTTGAGGCCCCATCTGGAACCTACTGCTCTTTGCAGAGTATAAAGCCACGTCGCTTTCCGCACGCGCTCGGCAACGTTAGCTTTCCAGGTCAGCTTTGAGTCAATGATGAGACCGAGATACTTAACCTCCCTACTAAGGGTCAGTCGTGTCCCGTCAATTTGTGGAAGGGAAAAGTGGGGAATTTTGTACCTCTTTGTGAAGAGTACAACTTCCGTTTTCGATGGGTTAATACCTAACCCGAATTTCCTGCACCAACTTTGGATGGTGTGCAGAGCGTAGTTGAGCTTGTCGGAGCTTGTGGAGTAACAGATGCCCAGTTGCTGCGAATGGCGCCGATTCAATAATTCACGGTCATCAACAACACTGGCGGATACAGCTGCGATATTTTACCCTGTCCGCACTCTACGTATGCGTATTGTTGGTTTAATGCCCAATAATGTACATTTGATGCGAAGAATAGTCACAACATTCCGAAAAAACGCCTCAGAAGGTCGCCCAAACTGACCGTAAAATGGAAGGAGTGCATGATGAACTTTCTTAACCGAGCATGAGTTTTGATAATAAAATTCAATAACCTGCAACCGTTGTTCGTTTGTAAGTCGAATCATGGTTAAATTATAGACCAAACTGATCATTTTTGACAGTAAAACAAGACACAAAAACAACTGAGCTGGCAAAAACAGTGTTGCTGAAAAATCACCTTTCCATGCGAAAGCCTTACGTAAATTCGAAATACTTGGCATTTATTTTGCTTTGGTTTTTTTTTTAACATAAATTAAATGGTTTAGAAAAAAAAAGTAAATACGAAATTGAGGGAATGGCGTCGGTTGTACTTTGGTGAGATGTTCGTTAACCGATACTAACTTCGATAAAGAGAGTCAGAACTTTGAAGAAGAGCTTTCACAGTTACTGGGTGCGTTATTTAAGAAGAGCAGGGCAGTCACATAACAGGTGTTGAAAGCATACTATCCCTTCCTATATATAGATTTTTTCCGCCGCTGCAAAACATCGAGGCACCGATTAAAATATCGGCAATGAATTCCATGACGATACATTCGGCCGTGCTGCGGAAAACGAATTCGAACATTTTATTCGGATTTTTTTTTAAACCGAATATTTGGTGCTTCCAATATCACAAAAACAAATTTTTCGTACAAGAGGAATTCAAACAAATTGCCAAAATTGGTTCAAAATGTATGCATTTTAATCTGATGTAATTTTATTAAAATTCTTTTTTATTCTTAGATTCTATTTATTCTTATTTCAAGTTAAATATTCATTGATTCATTGATTTTTATTTATATTTTTCTCGATCAGATGAAAAAATAGCATGCACAATGCAAGTCGAACTTTTTTGGGACAAATTGCTTTATCGATAACTAATAGCTGCGGCAGGGTTGTTGTATTACAAACAATTATTAAAATTTCCATTTTAATCAAAATATATTTTTTTAGTGTAATTTTATTTAAAAGACAGAATACCAAAGTACTAGCAATATTTAAATGAAAATAACACGTTAACAATGTAAAAATATAGAAAGGTGCAGAGCTGTGACAACCATATTGAAGTTCGTCAGTTGTTTTACATCCAACATAAACAATTTCGCGCCTACAAAACATGTGAATTTATTGGAAAAAATAAGGAAAATAGTCGACTTTTTCAAAAATAAAAATGTAAATAGGCGAAGTTATCGAAAGCAAAAAATTCGTTTTCCGGAGCACGCCAAAACGAATTCGAGAAAAATTGTTTTCGTTTTCCAGAGCACGGCCTATTGTCGTTTTTATTTTGATTTGTGCTTATACCTATTTCATCACGTAAGGGGGAAATTTCTTCATAGATAAACTAAGTGTGTAAAATGATTATAATTTTTCATACATTTTTTATCTCGGTGTGGTATAGTTGTTGATGTTGTTGTTGGTATAGTTATTGGTAAGCTTGAATCGGAATTAAATATTGAAGACAAGTTTTTTCGTAGAAAATTCGTTTAAGGGTCTTACTGTAGTCACCTAGCATTATTACCCAGAATTAGAATCATAACGAGCTCTTGAAAATTTTAAAATAAATAAATGTTATCTGCGCTAATTTACCAAACTGTTTAGAATTCGATTAAAATACAAAGACTTGAGTTTAAGCGCTTTAACTGCACATAATTAATATAGAAATAAACACATTTCTAAACAGCATCTTATCGAATATGTCGCGCTCTTAAAACCAAAGCATCTTAAAACAAAAGAAAAACAAAACTTCAGCTCTTTCAGACCAATTAAAACTAAAACAAAGTTTAATAAAAAAAGTCAAGAAAACAAAAAAAAAAAACAAAAATGAGTAGAAATAAAGAAAGCGCATACTTTCTTAAATAAAATATGAAAAACTTGCAAGAGTTTGAGGGCAAGTTTTTCAAAAAGTTTTGTTGTCGCCGCCCCAAGAGGCAAACTGAAATCAACTTTGAAATAATCCTGTTAGCAGCAACATCAAGCGCAATTTCCCATAGTCTCAATGGAGTTTAGAACTAAGGGACCCCTCACAATTAATGAATGGTCAAATTAAAATGGCGTATGCGCTTTCAACTTTTTGCAAGAAATGTTTGCTCCTGCGTTAAAATATAAATGCAGCAGCAGGCCACAGTGAATCCTGCAGTGCTTTGTCTTTACTATGGTCGGGTCTATTACTACAACTACTAGTACTTCTACTCCTTACTAGTAATAGTATTTTTTCATTTTTTAATCTCTAGCAAACAATGCAAGTACCAGAGGGTAGATCTTGTTAGAGGTTGCACAATGCACTCCCGCTCCAAGCCCCTGACCAACACACGTTTGATGCGGAGCAATGTCAGCAGTGTAACAGGATAACTGTCGAATGAATTGATATTGTTTACTTTTAATTAAAAACAATTTGCTTCGCTGGCTTTCTTGCCAGAGCTTCGATGAACGACAAAGACGATGACGATGACGATGACGATGTTATTGTTGATGATTACGATGAAGATGATGATGTTAACGTTGAAGATGATGACGCTGTTGCTGCTGCTACTGCTGCCGTCGCTGATAATGATGAGTTTGCAAATGACGAACTGGTTTCATCTCTTTTAGTAGTAGTTGATGCTGCACTTTGCTGTAAAATAAGTCAAGTGTGTGCACTGTCTGAACTGTTTGCTGGCTGGGCAAGCTTCTGTTTTCCACTCTGGCTAGAAACCACTTTACCACTAGCTACCACTCACACTCCTACTGCACTTCTCCACTATCATTTTGATAAAAAGTTTGCGAAAGGATTGTCCGTCCTTGTTTTAAAGTCTTTGTTGTTGTGCTTGCTTTCGTCATTGTTGTTCCTGGCGCTTTGGTAATGAAAATCAAACTGTCTCAGAAACGGCGCACATCTGAAATTGACAAGCGCATCAAGAACTTGTCAGACTATTTCAAATGGCTAGAAACAATAATTAAAACATCGAAACACATATCTTATTTTCTATTAATAGTTACCAGCTTGGCGGGATTATGTAGACGGCTGCAGACAGAGGTTCTCCTAAGCGCCACAAACCCATAAAGATAGAGGGTTACTAAGTCTACTATAGAGAGCCAGGTCTTTAAGAAGCAAGTTTGCCAAAGGTCTTTAGTCAGTTAAATGTCATGCTTTCAACTAACAAAGCAAAGAAAATATGATAAAAATTCAAGATGGCGTACTTTACAAAAATAACGTATACTATCTTGCGCCTTTATTGGAGCGCCCTATACACTTTAGCGTTTTAAGTTTTAGTAATTTTTTAATACACTTACTTACCACTTAAATATACGTACATAAGCAAAAATTAAACAATACCTATGTCACAAAGACTTGCTATCTAAGACTGCCAGCCATACACAAAGACCGCAGCAAGCTCTGGAAAACAACAGCAACAACTTAAAGGGAAAGGAATATTAAATACAAAACATAATTCCTAAGCCGCTTAAACTAATACGCCACAGTCGCAATACAAAAGGAAAACCCATCAGGCCAGAGAGGGCAGCTTTATGTTGGGCACGAAGGGAAACTAAGGGCTAAACAAAGTCAAGACGGCATTGGCAAAATATTAACGAACAGCGAATCTCTAAGTCTTCTTTCGAATAAAAAAATAAAAAAATAAAACAAAACTTTTATCGACTAGACAACAAAAGCCAAACAAAGATGTGTTTATTTGTTTGGAAATATGTTGGTTCAGAAGACCCATATACACAGTGTACATTATAAGGCATAGTAAAGTGCTTAAAATGGGTTGGAAATGGTACTTTAATAAAGTTCAAAAATTAAATTAAAATAAATAAAATTTGTATTATTAATTAATAAAATATTAAAGTCGGTTCGAATTGCTCATCTTCTAAAAATTTTCCAGCTGAAGTCTAGGTCTAAAATGCAATCAAAGTGGGTATTAATATATAAGGTTTAAAAAAAATTTCCCATATTTTTATTTGCCCAAATTCGAGTCGTACCTGGAAAAATTAATAACTATTGATTTTCGGTATTTCGAAATGAACTAAATGGATTTTTAATTTTTCGTTTACATTTATTAAAAATAAATTAAAATAACTTTGATTTCAGCTTGATACCCAAAATACTTCCAGAGCGATCATTATAAGCTTATCTTCTTTTTCCTTAAAGATGATACCTTTTAGATACGTTTCCATTTTTTTAAAATAATTTTTGAATTCTAATTCTTGATAAATTTTAATGAACTACACAAATATGAAAAATTCTGTGTTCAAAGACTAAACCATATATACAAAATGTTTTTCTGATCGCTGAGCCTGCGCGTCAGATTTGCGACAAAATCCTAAAAAAAACAACCTAAACATTTTATTCGAGTCCAAAGGTCCGATGATGCAAATTATATGTTTTTGGGGCAGCTTAATCCGAATATATGGTCCAAAAAACCTCAGCATGCCAGACATATGGCATAACCTTCAAAATATCATGATTTATGGGCAAATTTTAGGTTATGACCTAGGTTTTGGATTGAGCGACCCATACACAGGGTCTAATATCAGAACCCAAAAATTTTTATTTTTTTTATGTGTATAACATCAAAGTTATTATAAGAATTCAAAAGGAAAATTTTGCAGGTTGACCCAAAAAATAGAGTATGCCATATTCGCTGACAAAGTTCCTATCCTACTTTTAGCAGACATTTCTGTTTAAACACATACATACAGTTTATTTTATGTATAAAAAAATTTTGAATCGTTTAAGGTTGCTATCATTGAGTGCTTACAGAAGGCTTAAGATGAAGACGTTGACAGCGTTCTTTGCTCCCGTTCAGTTACCTTAATCCGCTTTGCCAATTATTATTGGCCACAATTATATGTTGGCATTGTCGACTATCATGACAAAGACATTATTATCATCAACATCCTTCTCATCAACATCATCATTATCGTGTTCATCAACTTGCCTTGTCCTTGGCTCAATTCAATGACTTTGGATTTAGAATTTCGAACTTTTACGCCACGCACAAGGTGAAGCTTAATTTTGAGATATTTATCCGCGAAGAAAAGCGTTTTAATTAATTTTCAAATGCTGCCATTTGAAATGAATGCTAAACTTTTGGCCCTTTATCTTTGGTACAAAACTTTAAAGGCTGTTGAAAATTGCAATGGCGGCTAACTATGTGTCTATGAGTATATCCTTGGTTACCTGTACTACCTTGAGCCTAAAAACTTTGGTGCCTAACTTGGCAAACATAAATTGCTGCCACGTTTCCGTTTTTTTCAACACCCAATTGTACCTCCTACCTGGTTGTAAACTTTCGCAGGACATTTAAAGGATTTTACAGCTATTTAATTGGATGAAGGCATAAACTATGCGCCTGGGCTTACAACTTTATGTAACACTGGAACAGCTACAATTGGCTTTAAATTCATTTTCGAGGGGGGACTAAAACTGCTACAAACAGCTAATAAAATGAGTTAAAATAAATATAAGTTGCTTAAAATGAAAAACTCAAAATTTAAGACTTTATTGTGAAGTACTAATATGCTGAATTATTGGGCCTTTGTTAATTTTTGAATAAATATAAAAGTGAGTTTAAAGGAGTAGCTTATACGATAAGTGACTTCGAGGCAATCAGCACATCCTAAAATGAGGCACTGTGATCCAAGTTGATTTCTTAGAAGGCACCAATCTTTTTGTTGGCAACATCATATAGCATATGCATAGATTACACTGACCAACATGGTTTAGTTGTTGGAAAGCTATAGGTCATTTTCGAAGTAATTTGCAGCGTAGAATCTGAATCCGGGACCAGAATTGGCCTATCACGTCAGGATTATGAGATATTTGAGGTTATTTATCCGAAAAAACGGTATTTTTTTCCTACTTTTGAGGTTATGTACAGGGTGCAAAAAATTGTTGTGGTCTGTCACTCCTGTTACATCATTTAGTACCACTCTTACCCTTTAATTTAAGAGTTCAAGCGATCATTTACGATTTTTTTCGCAAAGTTAGGGCTATTCGAAGTAACGAAGTATATCCCTCGACGTCATAAGCATTTGCATTAAGCCTTTGAGACAATAACACAGGCCAACATGGTTTAGTTGTTGGGAAGCTAAGGGTCATTTCCGAAGTAATTTGCTGCGTAGAATCCGAATCCGGGTTCAGAATCGGCATATCACATCAGGACTTTGAGATATTTGACAAAATGCTAACGATAATTATTTATAGCAATATTTATAATCTGATTGTAAAAAAAATTTGGGAAAAAAAAATCTTAAAAATCGTTGTCTTTCTATTGATACCAAACTTCATAATAAGCGGATCATAAATATGGGGTTACATGCAATATCATATTTTAAGGGCAGAGTTCCAATGGCCTCAGTGACAAAAGTATAAGGGTAGCTGAGTTAGTAGAGCACTGGCGATGGTTCGATTCCCTGTAAGGCTAGTTTTTTTTAATTTAAGTGCAATAGTAGAATTGAAAAAAATTCTCATAATCTTTGAAAAAAATATTCAAATGGTTTAAAAAATATATGTGAAAAAAATTGTGGATATTTTTAAAGAACAAAAGAAAGTTTGATATGGTTTTTAAGAAAATAAAATACATTTAAATATCTTTATTATCAAATAACTATTCGATAGAGTAGACAAGTAAGATATGCATTTTTTAGTTTCTCTTTTATCGAGGTGTCGAGGTACTAGAGGTATTCGAACTAACTGCGTTACTTCGTTGTACTTATATTTTACTTGCGATATGTTGGCAAAGATATTTGCCGAGAACTTTGAAAAATGTTGTAAATCAATTAATTGATAAAAAATATAAATTGTTCGATAAATTTCAATTTTTAAAATTAATTTTTTATATGTTTTTTTGACAAAGTTATTCAATACTTTGTAATCATTTTTTTTTGGTGTCGCTTTACAATTTATACAATATTTTAAACAATGACAATGGGAACTAATTCTGGGGAACAAAGTAATTAAAGCCATAGCAACAAAGTCCTTCAGGCTGAGGAATTTAATGGTAATCAAAATGATTTGGTTATTGAATTTCAGTTTGAAAGCTTGTGCTTACTCATACTTATTGGTAAGATAGTTTTCGCTCTTTTTCTTATAAAATTATATTTAATTATTATTTAAATCAACTAATGAGTTTTGTTTTATAACAAAAAATTAAATAATTTTATACATTTTCATTCTGCAGCTCTTTACTTACAACTTTATTCGAAATTTCCTTTGGCAACTTTGTTTAAACAAGGTCCCTTATACGATATTCCTTTTTGGAATTAAAATTAATGCACTAGAAAAGTCTGCTAAGTGAAATCCTTTGGGTTAGCCCAACCACTAAAGGCAAAGAAAACTTTACTTTATGACATACTTTGACACTTAAGAACTTTGAAACAACACGCACATGCCCCACTCCCTGCGCCACAAATGTACAATGGAAAATATTCAAAAATTACTAAACTTTTACAATATAGTTGGTTTGAGGTTCAAAACTAATGAGTATTCATAAACACACACATGCATATAAAGTTAAATAATCAATTAGTAGCTTGTTTCGAACGTATCTGTAAATTATGATGAATGAGCTGCTAAATGTTAAAACTTAAAGTTATTTTAAAAGCTAAACTTTTCTATTTCAGTTGTTGAAAAGCCACCAGACAATTTTCAAAGCTATTTTATATGCTTATCATGTTTGTATGGCAGCCATTTTCTATTTTCCTGACTTTGCATTCTATTCCTCTGTCTTGCATTTTTTTCTCTATTTTTTTTAACTACTATAATCTTTGCTCTGCTCTGGCGTTGGCCTTTTTTATGTTCCCTTGTTTTGCATAGAGCGCCTGGTATCAGTTTTGAATTTCAATAGCCAAGTGCACTTTGGGTGCCTCAACGAGCCCGAAAGTAACACTCGAGGTATTATCAACAACAAGCTCCAGCCGGCTGAAAAGTCAGCTAGGAGCAGAGGTGTGTTGGTGTGCGTCTGGTGGCACATAGCCAACCTGCCAGCCAGGCAACTTGCAACCTGCGACACTTGCCTGGATCTAAAAAAAATTTATGAAAAAAAAAAGACTAAACAGAAAATATTCAAATGCTGCCAGTTGAAAGTACGTTAAACATTCCCATAGCATAAGTGTTATTTAAAGGTGTTTAAGAAAAGATTTCAATATTTTTTTAGGAATTCACAGCACTTTTATACAAAAATCAAAATTGCTACATTTTCGTCGTGATATGCGCAGATGGGGGAAATCCAACGCACCTGGGCTTTGAAATGGCGACATGTCACCTAAGGCATCAACGCAGTTTATTGTTTTGTATGGCCGTTTGAGTTTGGACCCAAAATTTCTCCAAGCGGCCCTGGATATATTTTTGAGAGCCACGTGTCTGATGCAAGGTACTACTTTGCACTACTTTGAACTTTTTCAAATTAACATTTTTAGCAATTTTTTTTTACAATTCCGAACTATTTATGTTTTAAATGGATCAATTGGAAGAAAAAGAATTATTTTTTTTTTCAGTTGCCAGAACTGCAACACTCAAAGCAATCCTTAAAGGTTGCCATCAAACTAAGCGACTTGATGACCTTCTTTTCATAAAATGTTGATTATAAAAAAATTTTCAGAACCCTGTAGTTATTTCGGGAACTGCGGTATTTCCGTGACTATGAGAAAACCCCATTTATTTTAAAATCCTTTCCCGCCCCTAACTCTAGCAGCTTTTCTTGGCATTCACGTTCCGATCCTACTTCTAGCATGTACCCTTAGTTGTAAACTAATCGTTAGTCATGTTCATTCTTTCATCTTATGTTAGTCTTTAAAACCTTCTTCTTAAAGCCAGACATACATATAGATATATCTTGAAGGCATGTCTCACAGTTAGATATGTACTCACTTGGCCAGCCATGTAATTTGCTATTTGAACAACTTGTCATTGGCGACATTTTGGCACCGAGCGAGTTCTGAGGTCCGCCCGTCTAACGAACTTCCTGTACATGGCTGATGAAATGTATGTGCCAGAGCATCCTCTGCAGAAACAGCAGAACATCAGCAGCATCCATATCACCTCCTCTTCAATCTTTTGTCTTCTCTAGTACACACAATTCCATTGAAATACTGACAACAACAACAACAACATCAACAGCAGCAGCAGCAGGAGCAACTGAAGCAGCATCATCAGTTGCAGCAGTAGAAAACAAGTTGCAGCGGCTGTTCATGTTAAGTTGCTGACATTGGATGCGTTGCATGCAACGGCTAGAAGGCCAAGCAGCATGCCATCAAATACACATACAATAACAAATTTTTGGTGCTTGTGGGGGCTAGATGGGAGTCTTGTTAACGCACAAGGCATTGTCATGCCACAACATTGATTGATATGCCTCGATCCGAACGAAGTATGTTAGTGGATGAATTGTACTCGTGTGCTTTGGGACTTGGTGGATTTGTTTTTGGAATCGCTTGGGTATAATGCACACACATGGAAAGTGCTGTAAAGTGAAAAATTTTCAACTATGAATGGGTATAAAATTTTTGAGAACTGGGTTGGAATGACAAGACTTTAAGCTCAGGCATGTTCCAAAGAGTCAGTGGCGGAATCAAGGGTAAAGGGTCGGATGAGTTTGTGTAGATCGGGCGCTGTACTGCGGTGATTGAAGCTCTTACCTATCCGATTGAGATGAAAAAATGTAAAGCCATTTAATTATTTTTTTTAACACTAAGATCGTCACTCGTCTAATCGACGAGGCTGAAATTGAAAAGTGGTGACTGTCTGCTTGAAAGAGGGACAAATGATGTGAGTATGATCTGCGGAATCTTTTTCGAGTTTAACCATACGTAACCATACGCATTATTGCCGCTGATGTCCTGAATATTCGTATGTCCTGTATATAATACCTTGGAAAAATACCATTGAGCATCTTCATAGACTTTTTGTTCGGTCGAATTGTTACCAGTTTGTAGATTCTTCAACATTCGGATTCTCCCCTGCTTGCTTTATGGAACTAAAGCATTAAAGATGACGTATCTTTATAAAGATGATTTTTGTGTTCGATTGAAGAGTACTCTATAAGATTTTTGGCCTTTCACAAGTTTTCATTTGATGGAACAAATTTCATATAGACACGCATATAGAAATGGACAAAGCAGCTACAGAAGTAAACGCGTTCAGAGCCTTTTTTGGAAGGACCAGGTGTAGCTACCATCACTTACTAGATTATATTTTATTAGAGCTTGTATAACTAACGACACATTATACTTTTTTTCAAATTTAAGCAAAATATTGACAAAGCTATTTGGTGACGCGTACAAATTAATAGCAGAAGCAAGGTAAATACAAATTCACTTCATGAGTAAATATACACAGATACGTATACGTATATATGTACACACAGGTACACCTGCAGTCACGCACACAAACACGATACCTACACAAACGCAGACTTAACACACAAACGAGGTTGGGCTGAAAAGTATTTGTTCTTCTTTTTTTTTTTTTGTTTTTCATGAAAGCCTGCTTAGTCTTGGAGTGGGTCTATGGGATCCAACTATAACGAGTTCTTCAAAAAGAATAAAATTATGGAAAATATTTTCTACCAATATGAGGCATCCCTCCTACGAAGAATGGCTGCAATTGCTTAAAATCAATAACAGTGGCTATAGGGGAACTAATTCATGAAGAAAGTTGAAAGTTTTCTTACCACAATAAGCAAATTTATGTGCCATTTCATTTCATGGTTGGATCCATTATAGAACCATAGATACTGAGAAATATTCCCAGCCGTAGATGTCTTTTGAAGATTGACACCAAAGAAAATAGAGCCCAGTACTTTGGCTAAGAAGGTGATAGGGTTTGCAGGATTTGCCATTCAAAGACTTTTACCTTTAAACCAAAAAGGTAATGGCAATGATTCAATCTTTAAACGAAACTTAAAGAAATATCTTTGTGAAAAGGATTTCTTTGAATTTAATTGGTCAATAAAACAAAAGTCTATTCTATGGACTTTGATAAATCCAGCCTCTTAAAAGTTATAAAAAAATTGTGACTACCGAAGAATTCATTGGAGAGTTTGTTGTAAACATTTTTTTTTTTTGCAAAACTGTTTACTTTTTAGTTAGACCAAATACTTATCAACCTCACCTCGTAGGTTCACATTGAGTTGTATTTAAGCACTTCAGGCCATGAATTTTCATATGCAACTCGCTCAGTTCGGTAGTAGCTGGGGCGCTCTTTGGCAAATCTCTTAAATGTTGTTTGTATGTTTGTTAATTTGCCAACAAAGATACACAGGCACACACAAAAACATACATGTGCACACCTTCATATGTGCCTATACAAACACATATACATAGAGCGCCGCTGTACAAACAAGCAGCCGCTGCCTGCACCTCAACAATACAAAAGTATCTCTGAGGTAGCTTTATATTTATTTACGCCTTTGAGTGGTTTACGCCGTGTTGCATGTCTCAGCATCGCAGTTGTTGTTGCTTTTGTTGTTTTTTAACACTCTATAAACACACACCAACACACATACGCAGTGTGACCGTGCTTAAATTTCTATTCAGTGTCAGTGTTCCCCCGCTAGACAAAAATTCCTTTTCTTTTACTTCGTTTGCTTAATTTTTGCTAATTAGTTTGTAAATTTAATTTACAGTTTAGCCGTTCTTAAAGTCCCCTAACTCTGTTCATTAACAATTTTAGTTCGTTTTCTTTGCATATCATAAACTATAATCCATTTTGCCACCTATCTGACAGGCGTCAAGGTAATTAAGCACAGCACGTTGCATATTGAAAAGAAAGAATCTCAGAAAGAAGGTATCTTACAAAGGTAAAGGGGTCGCTGCACGGCATTGGGTCAGTCCACGGACCAGTTACTTGGTTCATATTTAACAAAGTTTGTACAAAGTGAAAGCAGCGCGTGTTCTACGGCCAGACAGCCACTAATTAATTAGTCTAGTTTTTTTTTTATTTCTTTTATGGTTTTTATACGCTTCTCTGTGGCGGAGTATGTAGGAATTGGTGAGCTTCATTCGAAGGGATTATTTATATGAATTCCAAAACTTTTTCTTTAAGATTTTTTTCATTACAATTTTGTTATCGATTAGATTTAGTTACTTAAAGGTATGTGACATAAAGAATAGATGAATTAGAATTCAAATTGATTTCAATTTATTATTAAACTTTCAAACTAAACAGCAATCTATGATCTTTGTGCTGCAGAAATCAGAACTCTCGTTGCGGGCTTGCCTCATATTTTAATTTTAAAGGATCTGGGTATCAAAAAAGTATACTTAACGATTTTTAATAATTTATGTTGCAGTTCAATCTTCTAAAAAATTCACTCATTAAATTTCACTTTTTGCTTTATATTTTTAAACTAGTTTTATAATTAATTTCAATATATAAGTCTTAATGGCAAAATAAAATATTGTTTAAATTTGAACGATCACTTATTGCTGTATAAATTCTAAAAGTTTGTTCTATTTTTTTTTAATATTTTCTACATTTTAGCCAATCGAAAATCTTATAAAATATATTTTTATTATAATTTCGGCTGAATGGATTTCGATATAAAATTTAAGGTTTTAAATTTTATTTAAATTTTATTTAAATTTTATACTGATTTATACTGAAATAAGGTTGAAAGCAATATGTAGCATATCGACAATCCTTGCTGAGTTACAAAGTGGTTTGGATTTTCGGCAGATTTCGGTTTTTTTTTTTAAAATATAGGTTTCCAGAAAATCTAAAGCGAATGCACATACTTACTACTCAAATTAATACACAATTTTCTGGTAAATTTAAATAATATTATACAAAATTACAAAATAGTGAAGCTAAGAATGATTTTTAAGGTTTTCGGCCGCCATATTATGTGCGCCATTTTGGAATTTTGAAATTCTAACCCCAGATTTGTGATTAGCGACCCCGAAAACCCATATTTGCATTCCCAACTCGAACTTTAAACACAAAATTGAAAAACACATCTTAGGTCCGCCATTTTGAAATTTTGAAAAAATAATAAGGTTATAATAATCAGTTCCACAAACGTATCTGAATGGAAATTTAAAGGGTTTGCAATAATGTTTTTCTGAGAATAAGATAAAAAATGGTTACTTTGCTTTGGCGGCCATAGACTCTGCCATTTTTAAATATCAAAAATCACTCGAGAACACGAAATTGTTAAGCCCAAAAACGTTGATTTATCTTAAAAATGGCGCGTATATAAATTTTTATAGTATAAAAAAAATAGTACAAAATTTGCTTTATTTCAAATCAAAACAAATTTATTATTTACGAGATAGGAGCTATTTCAAATAGTCCACTCAAATATTTATCGATAAGTCGATTAATAATCAGTATAAATAAAAAAAATAAAACCAAAAACTGTCAAGGCATAATACGTCTGTTAGAGTATGTTTCAAAATATCGTCAAGCTTGCAATAGTTCAATGTATAAAAAAGAGTATTCAAATTTTAGCAGATTACTTTTATGCCTTAGTAACTTTTATATAACTAAAACTTTTTTAAAACTTTACTGCGCCAATTTTTGGGTCAAACTTGGCTGCTAATGAGCTGTAAAAATTTGCTGCATTTGGACTGGCCGGGCAAACTAGAACTAATTAAATTTTAATATAGGTCAATTTAATGTACCAGAAAAAATTTTTTTTAAATATGTAGAAATTTTGTTAAAAAAAGCAAACGTCATCTGGTGCACAATTCAAATAACAAAGAATTTAGAAACATTTTAGAAATGCAATAAAGAAATATTTTGCAACATATTTCATGCAAATTTCAATAGCATAAAAACTTTCTCTTTATGTTCTTAGTTATTTATTTTTTTATTTTTTTGTACTCGTATTTAGAAACAAAATCTATAACATGAAAATTGTTAAATTTATGCACATTTTTTTATTTGCTGCTGTTGTTTTTTTATTTTTTATTATATATATTATGCAAGAAAACACTGCAAAAACAAAAAAACTTCAAATATTCGAAATTACTGCAAAATTTGCTAACAACAACTAAAGTAATAACAACTACAACAAAATAGACAAAGTGCCTTCTCCAACAAATGGAAAACAACCAAAAAAATCAAATAACATAAAACAGCAGCTAAACAATAAACTTTTGGCAGCGACTGTGCGCGTCGCTTGTTTTTGTGGCCGCACCTGTTAGTACAAAAACAACAGGAACAACAATAAACATTGCAATAACAAACCAACAGTAGCTGCAAAAAAACAACAACACACGCTGAGCAACACTTTTCTCAAGTTTTTTGTTTTTCTGCAGCAACTTTTGTGTGCTTGTCAATGCAAAATAGAGAAAAGGTCTGTATTCAATATACGAATATGGAATGCTTTAAAAAAAGCTACTTGGTTAAATATATGTCTTTATATAACGCACTTCAAAAACTCTTACCTTAATACCCCCACGGCGTGATACGCGTCACGTTGCTCCTTTCGCTTATTATTCTTTCAATGAATATGAAAAGCTTGAAGAAGCTCTGTGAATGGCAAGCAGAGACCCGGAGCGAGCAGGAGCGAGTCTTAAGATCGTAAACGGGGAGGGATAGTAAACATTTGTAAAAAACGCACTGCGACTCGAAGATAGATACTAGGAACAATAAATACTAGGACAGAATTTCTGTAGCGTAAGGAGTGGTGGAGTGTCGGTGGCACCAACTGAGCGTGGTCATGGGGAGCCCTCTTAAGCGATCGATATTTTTTCAAGTTGACTGCGGGCAAGCGGTGAGTCAGCATGAACCTGTTAAGAAGTATCGAGCCGCGCTACACCATTAAAATCTGCGTCCAAATCCAAACCCTGGAAATGATCAAGGACCCCAATGGGGATATTGCAGTGGCGAATCCACGGGCCATTTTCGGGTCCGGACCCCCAAAAGTTGGGAAACTGGGTTGACAGTCTTCTGCGAGTTCTGGTATATGTACACTTCGAAGTGAAGAACCCCCTAAAACCAAATCCTAGATCCGCACCTGCGATATTGCCATGAGCCGCTCAACAGTGTTCTGAGTAGCTGATCAACTTCCTTCAACTTACAAGTCCAGTTAAGAAACTTCATTCCAATAACCGGCGGATATTTTCGGTCGGCTTGTCGACTTGATATAATAATAATTTCCCTGACTACAATTGCGTCAGTCGCCACTGGGCGGGGCTGGGGATCTCTATTAATAACTGTTCAAAGAGAACTGGGACCTACAGTTTATAGCCGAATCCGAAAGGCGGTGTCTTGAATTAATAGAGATTTTCTTGGACAAATAGCGTCTTTGAGCTACAGATGCCAGTGCTAGGCAAATGTACCAGTGCTACTGCGAGGATTTGAACCACCGACCTTCGGTTTGTAAAGCGACGGCCACTTGATATAGCAATGTTTATTTGCCTGTTCGTTGGTCTCTTCGCATGAACAAAAGAAACTCAGATACTATGGAGATCTAAAAAATTTTGTAGCAAAATATGCGCATTGTGTGCAGACAAATCTCAATCATAATTATTAAGCCTTGTGGTTTAGTGAAGTATGCTGCCTCAGTTATTGAAATCCGGTTAAATCTTGAAAAGTTATAGATTCAGACCTCATCCCTAAACTGCTCGAATATTAAGCTATTCGTAAAACATTTTGCGAAGAAGCTACAGTGAGCAACATTAGGAATGTCTCGAAATCGTTATAGAAGTGCATTTGATGCACTAAGCACGCAGGAGGAGGAGGAGCCCCCAGTTATGAATATATTAGCGATGCGGCATGCAACGCTTGGAATCTATTGAGACTCCTTCCAAACTTTAAGCATCTCGGCTATTTCAGTGACATACCAGCCGGGTAACATTCTGGTTATCGATTTATAAATGATCAATAAATTTAAATAAATGGTTATTGTTAAGATTCCGAAAAAATTTCACATAAAGTTTGCGAAGTTTTTTTTCTACATTTGAAATTATACAACCGTCAAGTTGTTTGGACTCGTCCAAAGTTCTTTTACATCACTCTTATTGTCCTAACAGATGTTAATAATGACATTCTTATGGGTTTCTTAGCATCGTCCCATGCTAACTACTACATGAGCGGAGACCCATCTAAGGGATGCTTTTTTATATGAAGCTAGATGGGATTAATTTGGCTAGGGTTCTCGATTATTGCAAGAATAAATCCTTTTATCCCACATCCACGATCATCTATGGGTTCGCATTTTTATGCAATTTACTTGCTTGTTGTTACTTTCTTGAAAGCCTTCGCAAACACTGCCAAAATTCGAATATACCCTTTTAACAAATAAAAATTTTAGGTCCTTATATATATTTATACATTATTTGTCTATAGCTTTAATAATACCTCATATACCTCACAAAAGAATAAATTGAAAACCTATTTGCATTTTATGAAATAAAGTTTTATTTGTTGATTTGCCATAAACTTTTTTTATGAAAATGAAAGCTTGTACTACGTCACAGCCGTTTCAAGAAAGTGTGTATCTCCTAGAGCAATATACAGGAGGTAGTTAAGAGGTGTATACCCACGCGAAACCCCATAGATATGTCTTGTCATCTAGTTCTTCAGTTTCATTTATCTGCATAAGCTGGGAAAAAAATTTAAAAAGAATTTTAAAAAAGAAAAGATTTTCAAGTGTAAAACATTATTCGCGTAGGTCGCTAGTTACTTTTCATGGATTTTTAATCGTTCGGGTCTCTCCAGCGTTTATGTAAAAACATAACCTAAAATGGGCTTAAAAAAAGAGAAACGTTTGTTACATTTTGGTATATTCTAGTATTTTGCTGAATCAGGGCAGTAATTTAAGAAGCTCAATTACACTATGTTTTTTATTCTCTTTAAAAAACCGAAACCCAGTTATGCAAGTTACATACCCTGAAATAAAGAACATCCTTGCAGTTCCTTACAATATTCACACTCACTTCACATCTCCACACAAATTGCTCCTGTCCAAAGCTCAAGTACAAAACAACAACTAAGTCAAGGCAGCAACCTTCAAAGCAACAGACGTCCTTACTCCCTAACTAACTCATATACAATAATAACCATATCAAGCTCAATCTTGATAACAAAGTAAATAATAGAAATTTTTGCAATTTTTTTGTAATTAACACATGCTAGAAAAGCAACAGCGGCAAAAAGAGAAGCACAAACAAAACAGACAAAGAACAAACATATGTGTTTAGATACTTTTATACTTATGTATATATGTATGCATATACATGCTCGGGAGTGTGTGCATTTGAGTGAGTGTTGACTGAAAGCTTGACAGGATTGCGTGCTGCAGGCATAAAACCGAAACCGAAAAGGTTGAAGGCAACTCTATACAAAAGTGTTGTCAGGCTAACATTTTTATGTGCGCTTGTTTGATGTCACTGTGTGGGTGCATGTGAGAGGGCATTTGTATCTGTGTGCATGCAACCTGTTCGCTTGTTTGTTTATGAGCTCATGTCAAGTTTAAGTGGCAGAAGTGCCGCTCCAAGTGTGCACGTCATGTCATTATCTTTTAACACTAAACGATGCCTTGTGTAATTTATAAGCACTAGGTAAAGACAACAAAAAAAAAAGATGAAAAAGGATTAAATACTTGTAGCTCGTATTCAGAGGCAATTAAAACGAAGGCTAAGTAAACTTTGTCAGATGCATTTCAAAGCAAAACAAATTAAGGCGTAACACAATATAAACCTTTGCCATGAAATAGGAAATTGCGGCCACGAGGCGTCTTTTCTAAAAACGGTCGGTCTTGTTGTTCATCTCAAGATTTTTGAAACTAACAAAAGGGCTTCGACTCTTTCGTTTATCGTACGCCAACCTCTCCCCAGCAATTTTTTCTCAGCTCTTATCGTTTAGGTAGATCGATAGCCCGAAATAAGATAAGCTTCCTTACAAATTGTCACCCTTGGTGGCCCAATTATCCGAAACATTTAGTTCGATTGGAAAAAAAAACCATAGAGCCCACTGTCCTCCTAGGTGCTACCTACATCAAAGCAGCCCATATAAGCAATCATTAGTCCATTTTTTTATATCCACAAACCGAGATTCAAGTCGACGAATGAAAAAGATTTATAGTCCCTTTGCGACCACTTACGCCAAAAAGGAGAATGTTACTTTTCATTACTTCACATATGATATACCCAGAACGAGTTTCTAATCGATCCTATGATAAAATACCATAGATTAGGTTAGGTTAGTTAGGCTGCTCGGCACAAGGCCGAGTTCACCCGGAGAGCTTACAGGGAAAAAGTGAGAAAAGGAATGGTTTGAGGGAAGAGCGTATAAGTGCGTCGTATGTGGAGGGTAAAATAGTGGACGCTCTAAGTTCCGCCTAATCTTCCTGTTTGCTAAGCCATTTAGAGGATTCGATCAAAAGAACCAGGTCCGCTATGAGCACAGGTCAAAGAAGGGCTTTCCCAAATGCTGGATACGTTTCCTTAAAAATGCAGCGCAGTCGCATACCCGCAGCTGCGAAAGAAATCGTTGTGGGAAACATGCATCCCCTTAGCCAGTAGTCCAATGGCTCATGCCGCGTTTCAACTTCTGTCAACATCTAGTAGAATCGCAGAAGTTTGGACCTTTGCCAGAGTGTTCAGGAGATGTGACAACCGAACACATTGTCAGTTTGCCTCGGTTCTGACTTTCCTCTTGATTTCCAGCAGAGGTCATTCTATATCCGTAACTGCGAGAGCCGCTGTTAGCGCTGATTCTAACCTAGCGCACTCGTCCGCCCCCTCGTTGACAGATATGCCAGAGTGACCAGGTACCCAGCAGAGTGACACTAAGCTCAGATGCAAGACATTCTTATAAAATATCATTGTCTCTATATAAATGGATAATATGTCCTATAAAAATGGATAATTATTTCTTTGTGGCTGAGTTATTCAAAGTGTTAAAAAATTGGTCAATAACATGAAGAAATAGTTATACAAACAAAATTATGCCCAAGCCCACTCTATTTGTAAGAAAGTTGTGAAGTACGTTTTTCCATGTTCCCAATCTTCAATCGATTTATAAAAACAAAAACTCTCCACATACAAACTTTGATCAGGGTCGGAATTACCCAAAATCCTCCTTGGCCTTTGGGTTGATCATTCAAAAATATTCAAAATAATACTATATATTCAAAAGTCATGAAACATTAAAATACTATGCGTATAAAGCGAAAGACAAGATTTCAACCACTTTTTATTGTCACTCATGTGACGAAGGTCACATTGTCTTGGTTGTGTTCGCTTTCCGAATCTGATAAACATAATCCATCTCTCAAAAAATCTTAAAAAGTAACACAAAAGATAACGATACGTCGCTGCGACGCATGTATTTTATAAAACAGCTGTAAAGCTACAGCCTTTAAAAAGCTTAAGATACCGACTAAGCAAACTAAGAGAAACAACTTCGTACAGTGATGATCGTGAGAGAGAGAGTGTAAAAGAGCAAGAACATCTACGTCATGCTGACACTCTCTGCACAGAAATAAAAAAACAAGAAAAGAAATGTATTTTACATATATTAAACCATTTTTTCTTCTTTAGAATAACCATGTTATTTAATTTTTAGTTACCTCAAGTTACACATCCCATTATCCCTAATAAAAGTATTACAAACATCCCCACATCATTGTGCTTGAAAGTTGTGAAAGCCATTAACACGTTCCATAGTTTCATTTAGTTCATTGTAACAATTCCCAAATCTATCTAACCCCCAAGCAATTAGCAGACCATTTTCTTTCATCACCAAAATATAAAATGTTACTATCTAAGCTCGTAAAAGTAATTTCAAACTAAAAACTATTGAACTTTGACCTGTCACACAAAGTACACGAATGTGCAGGAAAAATTTCTCATAGCAGGCGTATTATGCAAATATGGAGACTTAAAGTGGAGTTTTTTTTTTTGTATGCATTGTGCATGGTCCGGCACAGATAAGCAATAAATTTTATATGAAATTGATTTAATTCACACTCATATATCTACATTTATGTATTTGTATAAACATATTTACAAACACATAGAGAAGCTCACATCAACACTTTATGGCTCAGTTGATGATTGTTTTACAGCGAATGGCTTTTAATTTGGTTGTCATTTTTATTGCAATTAATTTATGAGCATGCATGAATGAATGAATGAATGCATAAAATAAATGTCACAAATTCAGAATGCATTCATCAATCAATACACAATCGTAAATTTATTAAATATAATTATTATTTATATTATGTCGAACCTATTTGCATGTATCCAGGGGCTCTGATTTGCTTATGTTAATGAAAGCTGTAAATTAGACGTAGGTAGGAGTTTCAGAAAATGCAATTCGATTCCATTTAACTTAAGGGTACCCCTGATTGGAAGCTAAGGGTAGCTCTCTCGATTATTAAGTTTGACAGCGGCTCATACTGCTTAACGGTTGCGATTACTATTCCATTTCCAAAGCTTTGTCCTGAAAGACCAAGAAGAAAAAAGAAATGTCAATAAGCTGTAGTAAGTCAAAAATTTTTGGTTCTTTTCATAAGACAATAAAAGTAATAGAAAGTTTCGAGGAGTTAAAAATAAAATTGAATTTTTGTCCATTGTTTTGTAGAAAAATCAAAACGAACCTGTACATTTTTCTCTCTTTTTTAGGTGCCTAAGAAAACGTTTTAGAATTTTTTACAAACAAACTAAAGCCAGAAACATCTGTAAGCGGTTTGAGTGCATTTTTTATCATTTTTATATAATTTTTCGACTTGTCCCCATTTTATTTATTCTATCAGTAAAAGAAAAAATGTTTATGCAAGATATTTAAAAAGTTATATTTTTAAGAAAATTTTCATAGATCCAAAACCAATATAACAGTCATCTTAGCATAAATTCTTGGAATGCAAATATATATTCAGCTTAAAAAAAGTGCTTAAAAATATATAAAAATTAACGTGACCCCAAAAATTCAAGGTCAAAGTACAAGTAAATCGGATTTTTTTATGCAGTGCTTTAAAATAATTTTAAATATGCACTAACATTTTTTAATAGCATTAATTTATTTATAAAAAATTTTGAATATAAATCCCATATATGAATAGACAGCACTTTGAGTAAATAATTTAAATTAAAAAATATAACACATAAAAAATAAACTTAATCGCTAGCCCACGTTTTAAATTTTGCAAGTTTATAAATATTCGATACATTTTATGTGTTATTTAAATAATGAAATTAAATAGACTAAAAGCCATTAGCTTGCAATCAGACACGTCTGATAATCCATAAAAGTAAAATTATGTTGCTAACTGGAAGCCCACAAGCAAGAGATACAGGATACGCAACACCAAACAAATACCACATCCCAAACCCTTGTAAGTTTACACGTGTGCATATTATATATTTACCAAACACGTTCAGCATCTAGAACAACACGTACGCAATTTAGTTGCACATACACACACTCACACGCACACACACAATTTGCGCAGATACTAATACTTGGCATACAGATACAGCTACCGATTTGTAAATGTTTACTTTTTTGCAGGCAAAACAATGCGAATGCAACAAATATTGGGCAGTAGTGACTACAAGTGTTTGGCTTATGTGTTAGTAGTATGTCCAATATATATATATACCAGCAATTGTCTGCAGCATAAGACAATAAATAACACGCATACGCACACGAACTTTGGCAAAAATGAACAAAATACACAAATTCTAAACGTGCGAAAAGTTTAAAATTTCTTAGATACATATTCTCTAAATGTGTCACTTGGCTCATATGATAAGATTTGTACAACTAAGTTGTTTGCAAAATCCAAAATAAGACTTTCAAAGGTCATGAACCAGAAGGTTGTGACACGTTGCTCATGCGCCACGTGTTGCAGCATGATTTGTTTTGTCTTTGGGCTTTTCCACATGTGACAAATATTGCCTCAAAATGATTTATAATCAAAATTTGTGTATTCATTTTCGGCAGCAAAATGGATTCATCAAAAAGTGTACTACAGTGAATTCATTCCGGCAATTTTTAAGGCAAATTTGAAGATACCCAAAGTAAGCAAATTTGTAGCTGGGCGTCAAGCGACTGTATGTGGTCAGAGTAACCTATCTCGTTTGAAGTTATATTCCACATTGATATCCTTTGGCGCCTCATTTAGCAGCTTTTCAATTTTTTACTTGGTAGTGCTTATAAAGAAATGATTTTCAGGCATTTGCTTGTACAAAAATATAAGCTATCTTAAAATTCACTTATGGCAGCATTTTTTCATTTAAGTGATTTTGAACTTTCTGAAAGAGAGAGATGAAGAGATCAGATACAGATATTTCAAAGAATTTTTAAAAACACTTACAAAAATTTTAGGGTCTTAGTTGTTAAGCAATACTCTATGCACAGGGTATAAAAATATTTAAACTTAAGATCCATGGGACCCATTGACGTTTATCTTAAATACTCGTTTTTAGCCTGAAAAATTTGTAAAAAATTTGCTAAGAATATTAGGTTCTTTTTGTGCTAATTACAAGTAAGATATTTATCGATAATTATTAAACAAATTTTTTTTCAAAACAAAAAATTCGCTGTATACGTATATACTTATAACATATGTAATAAAGTTATGTTCCTTGTTGGGATGGACTTAACTATTATGTGGTAATTAATACTATCACATACTATATAGCTTCTACCACCATAAAAATCTAAAATAGTTGAACATTTTTCTTTTGGAAAATAAAGCTCTTGTAGCGTATTTGTAGATTGTAATAAGAAAGAATGGTGGTAACCCTGCGCAAAAATATTTGAACTATTTGTCATTTGCGCCGATTTTTCTTGACTGTTTAATTTGATAATTTTAAGTTAGCTGCCATATTTACACAATAATTTTCTTTCCTTCCTTAACCAAATTATTACCCTTGGCATTTAAAAATATGCACATCACACCTGTTTCTTTTAGTTATTGCTTGTACCTCACCACATATTTGTAGCAAGCTCCTGTTTCCTTGCGCTATTTATCAATTTTGTTGACCTCTCCCAAGCTGTTTCCAAAACTGAACTTGTTTCTCCTTACGCTGCTTTTTTCGTCCCGTTCCAGTTTTAATTGTGATTTGCCATTTGGCATTGTTTCTATTGTCTCTACAGACCCTTTACAGTTGTTTTTGTTGTTATTGCTGTATTGCTTTTGTCCTTCACTTTGCTTTGCTTTCGCTTTGGTTTTTGGTTTGTTTACTTTTGTTTTTTGCCCTTCCATTGGAAATGCGCGTAAATAAATTTTATATCATGACATTTATTACTGACCCTTAAGCCAGCAACAACAGCAGCATTGCTCAAAATGGCATTCACCCACACACACGCGCACACATAGTTGAAGAATACAACTGTAAATGCATGTGGGCATGCAGATTACGATTACATGGCCTGAGCCACAGCAGCGGTTACAATTTTCATTTAAGAAGATTTTGTTTTGCTGTCCCGGTTTTCACTTGTTGGTTTCACTCTTCTCTGGGTTTTTTTTTTTTTTTTTTTTTGGTTTGTGCTCTTCCAATGGATTGCAGCAGCATTTTGATTTATTTTAGCACTCAATGGTCGGGAGGACCACAGAACAAGCCACTAGCTCTATGGATTCTACTGGGAGTTGCAATAAAACAAGAACCTGCGGCGAGGTCTCAAAAATGTGCGAACAATGAACGCCGTGGCCAAGAGCAACCTCATAAATGAATGGAATGGTATAAAATGGAATGGACAAACAAATGAATGAATGAGGAATGAAGAATCAAGCATGAGAAATGAGTGCTCTCCGGCAAGTGGGCAGAGGAGAGTGGGTGCAGGCTCTATCCACAACGTCATGAATGAAATGCTGGCAAAATAGCTTAAGATTAAATAAAAGTGGGACAAGCGGAAAGCAAGAAACAATTGTAAATTGTAGTTAATTTACGCGTAGAAATGCATAAGAAATTAATGCGAAGAAAAACGTCGAGGGAAACAAATACGATGACTGGGACGCGGCTAGCAAATATCCCAGTTACCCATTGGGCAACACGTGGCTCTCTGTTACCGGATCCTGGGTACGGGTCCAGGGTCTTCATATCTTTTTATGTTTACTTGACTGTGAAATAGGCACTGAGCTCATTGTCTTTGTTGTTTTGTCTCTTTGTTTTGGGTTTCGTGCTTTTGAATACACTGTACCGAGTGAAAATTTATGACGTCGTGGAGTTGTTTGACCAGCGATGTTTATTATGATAAATATGAGTGGCCTTGTATTTTTGTTTTTGTAAGTTTTAAATCTAATGTTATAGTTAATTTGACTGAAAAAATATCCCAAACTGAAAGGTTTTGCATTTAAACTTCAACTAAGAATTGTGATCAATCGCAAGACTAAGCATCAAGCTTATGCGTTTTATTAGGTAACTGATGGTCAGGAACGCTACTGGAAGATAAAACGCCAATAATACGAGTTATATTGAAGGGTTTTATGCCAGCAGTCGGTGAAATCGGCATTCTAATCAATACTAAGAATCCAAAAAAGGAGTCAACTAATTACTTCAAAATAGAAGAGTTTTTTGGCTCGTTTTCTTATGCTCCTTGTTTTGCCTAATGGTTTTAAAATGCATGGCACTATTTGGTGTTTGACTTTCTTAAGAGAGCGGCTTTGAATTGCACAAATTTAAAGCTACGCTGGCAATGCCTCACCGACATTGGCAATACTATAAGTATACGTTGATAGCTTGGCTTGAAATGTTGTCAGACTGTGCAGACTGTAATTAGAAATTTGACAGTTGTTTAGAGCTGCTATATGTGGGCTAGATGGACTTTAAATCAATAAGATTAGACTAAATTAATTTTATATCCAGCAAGTTGCAACTGACTAAACTCTCTCTAAAGTATGTTAAAATAATCAAAGCTGAACAAGGTTTTTCCTTCTCACCTTATAATTTACACGTTTGTTTAAACCATCATCCCACATTTTTGTAATTTAGACTTTAATAAGAGTGTTCCAGTTTCTACATGTAATGGTCATATCTCACTTTCTTATATTTCTTTTTGAACATAATTTATTTAAGTTTTCATTTTACAAAATAAAGAATGGCAAAAAGAAATACAGCAAAGAAAATGCCTTTTCATAGCTTTTGACATAATAGGGAAATTTGCTGTCTGTGAGGCGGAAATGCCTACAATATCCGATGTAAAAAGCAACGGACAGATAAAGCAAGAGAAAGCGAGAAATAAAAAGCAACCAAAAACAACAAAGAGGCAATGCGAAAAATAATTACAAGCTTAATAACAAATTTAATATTGTACCCAGAATGCTGCAGAACCAAACGAAACAAGACCCGCACTTTGCTGTCCACCATTTTATTTATTGTTTATCCTTTTATTTTTTACACTCGTCCGAGGACGAGTCCGGTTTAACTCTTGATTTTTCTCAAATGCGTATAAACGCATGTGTGTGTGTGTGAGAGTGCGTATGTATGTATCTGTGAGAGAGTGTACTTTTATGCGTTTTAATGAGACTGTTGTCCGTCTGTTTGTTCTTCAATAACAATGAGCATGTGCTTGTCCTTGCTTTTTTTGAACTGACCCCTTTAACGTGTACTTCCCATAGCACTGTCTACGTCATTAAAGCATGCTCTCTCACACACAAGCTTTCTCTCTCCCCTTACCTATTACTTTTAGTGAATGCCTGAAACCGTTTCAAGATGTCTGCTCAAGTACTGCATGTTGTTGTTGGCCTTGTAATTAGTTGTCTGTGCATCTCTCAATCTTCAACTCTCTTGTTCTTCTGGATAAGCACATAAGTGTGTGTGCTTATACGCTATAGACCTTTATGCATTATTCATCTGCCAAGTACCTGTATAAATATGCAACAATTTAGTAATTGTTGCTTTTCTTCTGCTCATTATCAACTCAAAAACTCTCTTGAGAATTGTTTAATAATTTCAGCTGCAAGAAACTTGAGAGCTTACTGGACAAGTTCTTGGTCAGCAATTGGTCAAATTGCTGTTTACTAAATTGCTATTAGATTAAATAAAGAATTGTTTGTTTTTACAAATTCCTGGAACTGCAAAAATAAGTGAAGCGGGCCACTTTTCCCCAAACTTCTCAGATTTTGATGATTTTTACATATGTGGGAGAGCTACTAGCCAATAGTAACCACGTCTTTTATTGCAAAATTTCGATTATTTATCGAGTTATCGATAACTGAAAATTGGGTTTTTCATTTTTAGACTATTCTTTGACAAGCCATATCTTCTATACGAGTAAAGATATTGACGCGATTTTCCATGATAGATAAAATATTAAATTTAAAAAAAAAACAAATTTTATTTATTTTTAAGATCTTTTATTATTTTTAGTTTTTAATTTTAAAATTCAAAAGTGATCTCCCACTTTAAAAAAAAAAGGTGTTTATATAGGATCAGTACAAATTTTTTGCGACAAAGGCGCTTTGCGATTTTAGTTCCATGAAACTTTGCCAAAGAAACCAGAGCTCTAAAATGATTTTAAATCTAAAAGAATATAAAAGGACCTTCCTGGCAGAGCTCTCAAATAAAATCCTTTTTCTTTATGTTTTAACAATTTTTTTTTAAATTTTAAAATTCAAAAATTCACTGCGAAAAACAAAAAAATAAAAAGTGTAACTCTAAGAATTGTGGAAGTTATGCTTTTTTTTTTTTTTTTTAAAGTATGTTTATTTAATCTCACAGCCTTTATACGATGCAGGGTGACCATATTTGTTGCAGAGGACACAGAATAACTTTTCTTTATTACCTTCGTTTGGGGCTATCGAGGTACAGTCTTTGCTGCTGTGAGCACCGCCGCATTTGACACACTTTGAGACCAAGAAACAATTAGCCGCGCTATGAAAGAAGCCTTGGCAGTTGCGGCATTGAGTAATTTCTGGACGTTTCAGAGGCTCCCAATGTACACATCTATACAGCACACTCTTGATTAATTTAAGCTCGTTAACGTTGCTATCAGCTGTAATTTGCACCATAAAAATTGGTAGTGCGTAGTTATTTCTAACAGAGTTTTTAGTCGTAAATGCACCCACTTTTACAAATTGTATGGTATCGGTTTGACTTCGTTTAAGATCTTCCAAAATCTCTTCGGCATCGGTATTTGAATTCAGGCCCTTCAACAAAAAGGTCTTGAGCTTTGTTTGCTTTGGCGTATATGTGTAAAATTTTACTTTTGTTTTTATGAGGTAGGCTTTAACTTTTTGCGTATTTGTCCATGTCTGGTAAGAAAATAGTTTGTTTAGTATTACTATTTTCTTTTATTTTGAAATTTTTTATGTTTAGCCCCTTGGTTAAAAATTCGATCAATTTGTTAGCTTGAATTTCATATGTGACTATCGGAGGAACTTTTTTATTGTTAACTTGAGATTTTGCTTGGCTTTGATTGGATTCATTTCTTTGCATTGAAACACCTGCTGATGTAGCTGTTTTACTAGTAGCTGTGGTTATTGGTAGAGTTTTGGTCATCTGACAATCAGATACGTGTTTTGCCAATTCATTTAGATATTGTTCATCACACTGCAGCTCCGATTCGTCGTCAAGGAGAGCGTAATAATTGCTTCGCGACTGCTTCACTTCGTTATTTAACTGCATAGCCACAATTTTTCTTTTTCTATTCAACTCGATGTTTGAATTTTTATGTTTTACATTGGTGTTAGAGATGTTAGCTTCTTCTTCATTCATTACGAGATTTTACTTCTTTTTTTTTTTTCTTAAGTTACCAGTGTGTGCACACACAAACAGTGTGTACACACAGTACAATGACAAAAAGTGCCAGAAAAGTCTCAACAAATTTTCACCGACACTGTACAACTTTATGATTTGTTTTTTAGGTTTTTAATTGTTTAAAATATAAGTAACCACATGAGCTTTTATGCTCGAGGGTGAAGAAAGATATGCCACGAATGGGGACTTGTCTATAAATATAATAATTGCAATCTTTTACTTTTCACAACCGGAATAAAATTTTTCTCGTCCGCACACGTGCTAGCGCTGCCAACTCCGACGATAAAACTGTCGTCTGAAGTTATGCTTTTTTTGGTAATGGTCGCCATAGTAAAAATTACCTCGAAGAATTACAAAAAAGCATAATTCCTAGGAATTGAAAGATAAAAGGTTCAAACTTGATATGAATGTTTAGGCGCGCAGCTTAAATTTAAAAGTTGTGGATACAGTAGTATGTCACCGTATGATTAAAATATTTCCTTCTTGTCAAGATAGTTTAAAGAAAACTAGTTTAATCAATTTTTAAAATATTATATATATAGTAAATTATCCCGAAAAACTTACGTGATAGTGAATAGAAATTCAGTTTCAGCGAACCCAAAAAGATTGAAAAAAACGTGGTCTTGTCTGAGAAAGCACTTTTTTTTTTTTGATGCTGTATAATCAATAACGCTGTCATATCTATTTCTATATATTTCCCTTTAACAAAAAAGTATTTAAAATCAAAATTACTCCATATCAATATTAATGACAAACTAAAGCTATTACTAATTTGCCATCACTATTTTGAAAGCTTTAAACATAATCCAAAAACTTGCTTATAAGCATCATAAATTCCTTTTATAAATTTATGTAAATTTAACTTTAATTTGCCGGAACTTACACCTACACTATATTACGGCCAAGCCCAGCGTAATGCCTGGTGCCACCCACATACCGAGATCCTCTACGCCCCGTTAAGTTGCCATTTGCTTGATGTTTCGCGCACGCACACATGCTGCGTTTGCATGTATTTGTGCTGTTAATATTTTGCAATGCCGGTAAAATCACAGCATGTGGCACAAAAAGCATAGCATACATTGCGGCGCCGCATGCACAAATCGGGCAATGATGATGATCATGATGATGTTTATGACGATGACGACAATGATGATGATGAGGGAGAAGGTATGTGCGCTGCTGCTCTGGCTCTGGCCAAATGTCCCGCGGTGTATGTATGCAAGAAAAAATCTGTTGCATACTTTGCGGTGCAAACGAAATTTTCTTGCTGAATTTTTTTCTCTTTTTACATTTGTTTTAACGCGCCCGCTGTGCCAAGTGTATAAAACGCAACATGGCGTTTAAAAAGGATGTGAAAGTTAAAAAAATAAAAAGAAAAAATATATATATTAGTAAGGCATTTTAGTTTTGATGTTCTATATATACTTTTTAAGAGCTGCTTAAAGTTTTAAACTGCCGCAAGCCTTAAAGCCTAACAAAACTATCAGGCTACATATAGTTATATTAATGCCACAAAAAGTTATATGTACATTTATTTGTATATAGTACAGATGCATGCATGTATTTGTGTCTTACACACTAGGCTGCCAGCGGCAATAATTTAACTTCAACGCAGCAAGACATGCAATTTAATTTTAACAAAACCTGACATTATCACACCAACATTGCCCAACACACACTCACATATATGTACAGTCACATATACACAAACACATGCATACATACGCATTGCAATGTGCAGTTACTTTGCAGCATGGCCGCCAGCAATGGCGGCTTGCTCCAACACAAAGTTAGTAACATAATAAGTAGCAATTTTCGGTTTCCGTTTTCCGGGCCAAGCTGCAAAGGCGGCAGCTTCAACCTACCATAAAAATACATAAAATTGTACAAAAAAAGCAAAAAAAAAAAAAAACAAAAGACAAAAATACAAGAGATAGCATTAATTTTGGTTACAAAGAAGTTTTGATACTCTACATGTGCGGGGTCTATGTATAACTTCAAAGTAAATGATTTGCCAAAATGGCGTTTTGGACCTGGATAGTTCTGAGACATCCTGAAACTATGTATGTTCAATAAAATTTTCCACAATCAATAAGTGCAAAATTTATCGGGGCCTAAAGATTTTTATATATGCAGATAGATAGATTATTAAAATTCGTATTTTTAAGATGCTGCTGCGTTTTTGGTGTAACTGGTAAAGAGTGGTTTACTATATAGAATCAACAATTCGTTTTATGAACTCATACGGAACGACAGAGAAGGCTCTAAAAACGGAGGTGGAACTGCAATCCTGATTAAAAAGGGAATTAAATTTAACAGCTGCACTGATCTAACAAGTTATAAAATCCGAGGTCTAGAACATTGTGCGATAAAACTTCCACTAGCAGCGAACCAGTGCCTATTCATCTTAGCCCTATACCTACCATCAGGAACTTATAATGGATTTAAAAACGACCTGCAACAGCTCTTCCAAGCATTTAAGTTAGACAAAACAGAAAACTATTTCATAATGGCAGGTGACTTAAATGCGAAACATAGAAACTGGGGAAATCAAAACAATAATTCGGCGGGTTGCACACTAAATGACTGGATGGAACTTAACGAAATTAAATTTAAATGCAAATTGTACGCATCAGCTAAACCATCATTCCCCCGTTCCAACTCATATTTAGACCTTTGCCTTGCAGATACAAGAATCGAAATAAAACGAGAAAATCTATCATTAAACGGTCTAACAACAATTGATTATGACAGCGATCACTGTGGAATATTAATCCCAGCGGAGCTGCAAAATAAAGAACCAATACCTCTGTTCACATCTATACAAGAACAAAAGTACAACTACAAAAATACTAACTGGCAAAAATTTCAAAACAAGCTGAGCAGGCTATCATCCAACGATCCAACTATCCCTAACAACAGAAACTTGAGTAACAATGAAATTGACTTTTATATTAATAAAATACACGACAATATAATTAAAACTATTGAATCGACAGTGCCAAAATTTGAAGTACACGACCCCTATAAGCCGTTTAGGAACCAAACAATACGCAAACTACAAAAAGAAAAGAATAAAACGCTAACTATGATAAAAAAACACAACAGATTTGAATGCATCCTAACGCAAGATGAATATAATTTCTTGAAATGCAAGCTCAAGCTAATTAAAAAACTTATACAAGATAATATAAATATTGAAATGAATAAACATATTCAAACAAAACTCTCAAAAATAAACCCGAAAAATCCAAAAATGTTTAAGCAGATCAAAAACTTTTCAGCATTGCAAAGATCACCAACAGATCTTAGTTTCATTGCAGTACCAGAAGAAGACAAGCAATTGCTGACAAATGCGAATATTGATACACAATTTCTGGAATTTAACACGACAAAAAACAGCTTCATCTTAAGAGACAAGGAACAAATACTAAACACAATCGGTACCTACTTGCAATCCGTACACTCATCTACTGTGAGTGCACAAGATAACGCTTTTCACCGTGATGTAAGAGACAGCTTTGATCAGTTTTTAAATATCAAAAACGACTTTGAAGCAAACCTCGGCTCAATCACGGAGTTTCATAGTAGGAAACTAGCTAACAACATAAATGAAGAAACTGACGAGTACTTTATAGCTCAAGACACAATACGACAAATATTCGCACACCTTAAAGGAAAGCTCTCAACTGGATACGACAACATTCCAAATATCGTTCTTAAAAACTTGCCTACGAACGTTATACTTGACTACTGCACACTCTTCAACAACATGCTGAATAACGCCTACTTTCCACCGAATTGGAAACTCGCTAAGGTTATTTTAATACCCAAAAAGCCAATAGCAATGAAATAAAAAATCTTAGACCAATAAGTCTTCTACCAAATATAAGCAAAGTTTTCGAGATCTGCATTAACAAATATATAAATAAATTTTGTCTCAGAAACAATCTAGTTAGTGACAGACAATTCGGTTTCAAATATAAACACTCAACGATACATGCAATCCATCTTTTAATATCAGAGATACAATGGGGACAAAACAACCAAAAAAGCACTGGAGCCTGTTTAATCGACTTGCAGAAAGCTTTTGACACCGTTTGGATAAAAGGATTAGTACACAAGCTGAGAAACTACAACTTCCCTACACATATGGTTATTATTATTTACAACATGATAGCCAACAAAGAATTTCGAACTAGCATCGGGAGCACTAATAGCTCTAATAAATTTTTCATGCGAAACGGTCTTCAACAAGGAACAGTTAACTCGCCAGTATTATTTAATATATTTATTCTGGATCTGATCAGAAAAATAGACAATATAATTGCGTTCGCTGACGATATTATTATATACAGGTCGGAGAATTCTATTAGAGAAATAAACGAAAATCTTCAAAAAGACTTCAATGCCATTGAAACATACACAGAAAACTGGAACCTTAAATTAAACAACTCAAAATGTGAAACTATTTTATTTCGACCCGCAGTGGCGAAATGCAATGCGAGTATAAGAAAACACTGGAAAGAATTTGGAATTTATCCTCACCACTCAAGAGAGCCAGTTCCTAATAAGAAAACTGTCAAATACCTGGGCATTTATTTGGATAATTTTTTGTATTTTAATGAGCATATAAACACCCAAATCGCCAAAGCCAAAAAGCTTTTTTCGCTAATAAAAAACTATTTTATTCAAGATCGATAATGGAAAAAACAAAAATAATTATGTACAAAACACTAGTTCGTCCTATTATAACCTATGGCTGCCCAATCTGGTTTAATATCTCGCCGTCTTACATGGAACGCATAAGAGTATTTGAAAGATCATGCTTGAGAGCTTGCACTATGTGCTTCAGGGACCCTAAAAGCGATTATATAAAGTTCATATCAAATAAGGTGCTATATGACTCAACCAAGATAAGCAGAATTGACAACCATATTATAAAACTTATTAGGCAACATATTCTTCAATGCACATCTGATCAAGAAAACAATCTCATCAAAGCGCCATACTATACCAATGAGGAATACCTTCTGAGAAGTCTAGAAAACGGTTTTCCCCTCCTGAAGCGTTCATTGCTTTAGATACTAGGGGTTTAATTCAAAGCCAAAACGGAATCCCTATATTCTATCATCAATATAGAAGAGCAACTGATAAAAAAATCCAAATTAACCAAGAACCAAATCTCAGATTTAGTACGAGCATCGCGCAAAACGATGCTATCTTAAACAACAACAAATTCTGGTGGTTGTAGATATAAACGGAACTTGATTCCAACATTTCTTATTTTATAAAAATCAAATATTAGACTCATGTTTTTGTAAATTTTTTCATGTGAAATTCAATATATTTATACATTATATTATGTTATTATAATTATCAGATTCCTTCATTAGATAATAATTATAAATATTGAAGTATACTCGAGATCTCGATAGAGACACTGTATAAATAATATCACATAAAGCTTCTTGTTTATTAGAATTAAGGAAAACACTAAATAAAATAAAAAATAAAAAAAAAAAAAAAAAAAAAAAACAATTCGTTTTTGCTAGTCATTAACAATTCCGCTAAAGAGAGCATTGCCAGCCAATAACAATTCGTCTTTTAATGAGAGCATTGCCAGCTATTAACAACTCACTTAAAGGCAGCAATGCCAGAACAACAATCAGAATATATTTTAAGAAGTTTTGAAATTTATTAAGGAGAGCATTGCCATCCATCAAGAATTCCTTAAAAGAGATCATTGCCAGCCATCAACAACTCGTTTAAAGGTAACATTGGCAGCCATCAACAATTCATTTAAAGACAGCATTGCCACCCATCAACAGTTCGTTTAAAAATAGCTTTGCCAGCTATCAACACTTCCATTAAAGAGAACATAGTCATTCATCAAGATTTCTTTTAAAGAGAGCATTGTCAGCCATCAACAGTTCGTTTAAAGGCAACCATGCCAGAAGAACAATCAGAATATATTTTAAGAAGTTTTTTTAAACGTCTATATAGTTTTATAAACGGCAAACACAATTTTATGGGTAGAAGAGCGTCCTATATCAATTATGAGCATGGCCTTGAAATTCTACAAAAGTCAAAACAGTTGAACAGTGTTTAAAAGTACCATGGGAGAACTTTTTAAAAAAGTGTCAAAGTTAGGTTTCTACTTTTGACAATTTATTAACTCCGAAATTATGCATCTTTAGAATAATAACAAATTAGTCGATGAAGTTATGCAACTCTTCAATGAAGAGCATTTAAAAGCAGCGAAAACTCCAAAAAGTGAAGCCAAAGGCAAAACCAAGTATGGTGGCAGCCTGTAGGGCTCCAAAAGAGGGCTGGACGATGCAATTCCCTTCTTTTTTGTATTTTTTATGCTGGCTGCCAAGAAAGTAGTTATGTATTCTAGCATGCAGAGTAAATTGCAATTTTATAGTTCGAGTTCGGCTTCCTTTGGCAAGGAAGAGAGTGAACCTAGGGGGCAGCAGACAGTCAGACATTCAGACCAGGTAGCATCTAGGAGTATTCAGCAGCATTCAACATAACTGTTGAAATGAAGATGCTGCGTGGACGATAAGGCAGCCAACTAATTTAGCTACAGCTCGCTCTCTTTTCGCTTTCTACTTTTTCGCTATTTTTCTCTCTTTTCTCTCTCTCTCTCTCTCTTTTGCCTTTAGCCTCGCAGCGTGAAAGCGGGTTAAAAGTCAATGCTGCTTTTCACTCAAAGCGTGCCAACAACAAGGTAAAGCTTACATCGTTAGCATTTTAGCATTTTACAACACTGTTGTCTGTTTGCCATTGCAGTCAACTCACGTTTACCAGCACCAGCAAAAGAAATATATAATGCTGCAAATAAGAGCAGCGGAGAAGTAGGCGCTAGCCCCCCCGCCAAGATGATTTGTGACCAGCTGCAGTTTTTTTTTTTGCTCTTTCCATTTTTGTTGCTTTTTTTAATGTTGTTCCCCGCAGCCATTTTATATTTTTTTTGTGCCTGCACTTGCTTCCGCTTCCGTTTGACTTGGCGCACTGTGTTGCATGTAAATTTTTGTTGCAGCATTCGCTGCCGCAGTCTCCCTTTTTAGTTTTTTGATCTCCTATCACACACACACACACACAAATACAAACAGGGTCCCGCATGTCTGTGACTTTGTTTTTGATAATGCTGTAGGTGTATCTGTGTGCAGTTGTGTATATCTGTGGTAGTTGGCCGGGACTGGCTGATTTTTATCTTTGTTGCTGACTTGTTGACTTGTTTGGTTGACTGTTGAAATGTTTATGACTTCATTTACGTAATAAAAGATATAATTTTTATTATTATCATTTGTTCATGAGGGTGGGTTTGTGTGTGTATGGATATGTCACATTGTCAGAGCATTAACCCCTCAACAAACTGCTGTAGTTTTCCCATCAATTATGTGCTTTATTTGTTTTACTTGACTACTTTGTAAAATGTGCACTTAATGGCCACAGTGGTATTTGGCTTAAAAGTTTTTGAGTTTAACATTTATTTGAGTCCCGAATTTTTTTTTTTAGATTTTTCTTTGATCAGCTTATGAATATTATTGAATTTTTTTATGTAGACAGTGCATATACAGCTACATTGCGTATGCGTTGTTTTCATTTAGGAACCTCATCATTTTTAATAGCTCACTAAAAATATTGAGAGCAAACGAACGAGTCGCTTTTAAAACTAGAAAACAAATTGTTGAAAATTATTTAACAGAATGAAAATTTTTGGAAATCCGCTGTCACATGCATAGTCATGTGTTACAATCGCATTTCCAAAATGTATTTAAAAGCCATGCCAGTAAGCATGCAACCAATTGGCGAATCAGAAAGCATATTCGCACCTTATCCAACCAAGCCCACCTTTTCGTAGTTCCTCACCATACTTGCCATAATCATTTGAGCATTTCGAAACTCTAACCGCTGACCACGGTTCTCCCACATTTGCCGCCTACAATCCCTCACAAACCACTTCCAGCCAAACAAGGCGATTAGCATACATTTGAAACCTACACACAAAAGGTACAAAAAGCTACTAACGGCAGGCCGGAGCTGGTAAACCTCAGCAGGCTGCACCTGGTTCAGTCCGAAATGCTTGAAATCAGCAGATCGTGTCAAAAGCATCAACCAAAACGCGACGTATACGCAACGTATTTCGTACCACAAGCTCTAAAACCGAATGCGTTGCGTATACGCAGCGTGGATTGGTCAACGCTAATGCGCCGTGAATATGCAAGTATGGCAGCACTGAACAGTATAGAACAGCACAGGGGCCAGGGCCAGAACTCTGAATGTTATCATCATCAATGCACGATTTTTGGGGCCAAGCTCAAATGTTTGCCAACGTCGTTGTCGGTTGTGCTAATGTGCGGTTGATGCGACGACTGACAGACAGACAGACAGTCATTCACAGGCACTGAGATTAGCCAAGCATAGAGTTACCTGTATCCTTGCATTCAGTTACCTGAAGAACAACAACAACATTGAGATTAACGAAGACAAGAGGAAAAATCAAAATTCCAACACGCGCACAGATTGTCTGGCATTTTATTACTTACGTCGGCGGCGTCGTTGGAATTTTGACGCTTCAGTTGAAGAAATGATTGAATGACATGCCGTCCTGACAAAAGCAGACACACACACATACATATACATACAGAAACACTTTATGCAAAAGAATTTGTAAAGATGGCAAGAAGGCGGCAAAGGCAAATCTGCCATTTAAATGCAAAGCATATTTTCAGTAGCATAAGGCGTAATAAAACTGAGAAGTTTCTTGAATGTTGGATACTCTGTATTTAAAAGGTCAAGAGTACAATCGATTTGAGCAGTGCTAAGGACATTGGTAAGCGTTATAAATTTTGATTTGCTTGTACTAAAATGCTTAGCAAAAGCTTAGATAGCGATTGAGCCACCTTTGTCTTCTGGTTCGTCTGTGTGAACACCTAGATCTCATAGACCTAAAGCGCTAGAAACAAAGAATTTGTACTGAAAGATGCAGATTGAAGTGTGAAATATAATATAATATTTTGGAACATTTTGAGGAGTCTCGGGAATTTTATTTCTGGGTAATAGTGATAGGGGAGTATAGGGGAATATCTTGCGTTTCAAACACACACCATAAAAAATTACTCGCTTGCTTTGTAGGTAAAAAAGGCACTACAATTTATAGAAAATTTAGGAAAACATTTTTTATTTTAAGATTTTTTTCTATACGAACTGCAACAATGTTGCAATAACTTTCTGTAAGATACATACAAAGTTATCTAATATCCTATGCATACTTATGTGAGCCTAATAATCAACGAAATGTTGATAGTTCCTTAAAATTGCCAACTGCTCCCTCTAACCCGTAAACATGAAGATACAGATACGATCATTTTTTTTTTTACAAAATTGAATGTAGTGTATTCCATAATAGACCACATCCTCGTCTGATTTAAACTTTTTTTTTGGCGCAGGGAGCAGGCCTTTTCACACCTCCTCAAATAATCAAGTTGGATGTTGACACGCGTAAGCGCACACACAGATACACAAACACACCAATACAAAGTCACTTGTGAGAAAAAAAAAAAAAATAAAATTAAGTGCCCCTTCCAGAAAATGCTGCATGACTTTTGAGCTTGGGAAAAGTTTTTGCTGCCAACGCACTCAAAATGTCGCTTTATGTCTGTTTGTGTGTGTGTGTATATATGTATCTATGTGTGTGTGAGTATACGTGTGTGCTGTCATCGAGCTGTTTGTCTTTTAATTGTTTGCACTTAAGTTGTTTGTCTCTGCTTTTGTCTGTAAGAACGTGTGTGTATCTGTGTATGTGAGTAGCTAAGTGTGTGTGAGTATCTGTGTGTGTGGGGAGATTATGACTTCTGTTCATGAGAGAAAAGTCGTTAAGCAAAAGTCGCTCAAACAAAATTACACTAACAAAGTGCGCGCGGTGGGAGTACTCACTTACAGTACTTATATCTTATAAGTTGAGCAGCTGCTCTGAGATTTTTGTGCCATCAAAAATTTATATTTATTTTTTAATTGCCTTCATTTAAAATTAAGCGATTTTTATTTTTTTTTGTATATGTATGTGCATGGGTTACATATTAAAAAAATAACGATTTGTTTAGGTATTTAGATTTTGGCATAAATTCCAAAAGTTTATTTGTGCTTTTGTATCAATTTTTTTGTGGAGCTGTGCACCGATCACCAAGTGATCCATTAGATCATTTTAAATGACCAGCTACAGCTCTGAAAATAGTGTAATAGTAAACATAAGTAAATATCTAAAATAATAACATGAAAAAAAAAAAACAAAATTTAAACTATTTTTTTTTTTTTTTTTTTTTTGAGAGATGTATAAAAAAAAAAAAATTTTATATTTATTATAATAAAAAAAAAAAAAAAAAATAAATTTTTTTTTATTTATTTTTTTTTTTATTATAGGAGGAGGGGAGGGGAGAGGAAGTTGATGTAATGAAAACCCCCCCCCCCCCCCCCTCCCCCTCCTCGGCCCCCCCCCCCCAACCCCACCGAAAAAGGGAAAAATTAACAAATAAAATAAAAACACAAAAAACCCCCCCCAACAAACCCAAGGGGGCCCAGGGGGGCCCCCAAAGGCAAATATTATAAAGGTAAGTAGGCCCCCCCCCCCCCCCCAGGGGGGGGGACCGAGGGAGGAAAATTGGAGAAGGGGAGTAGGGGGGAAAGGGGAGGGGGAAAAAGGGAAAGAAAAAAAAAATGAAAAAAAACAGGGAAAGAGGAAATTAAGAAAGGGGAAGTGGGTTTAGAAAAAAAAAAAAATAAATTTCTCCGTGGGGGAAAAAAAGTAAAAAAAAAAAAAAAAGAGAAAAAGGAGAAAGAAGAAAAAAAAAAAAATGATAGGGGTGGGGAGGAGAAGGAGGAAGAAAAAATAAAATAAAAAAAAAAAAACCAACCACAGGGCCCAAGGCAAAAACAAAAAAAAAAAAAAAAAAAAAAAAAAAAGAAAGAAAAAAAGTGGAGGAAAAAAGGAAAAAAAAAAAAAAAAAAAAACAAAAAAGAAAAAAAAAAAAACAAAAAAAAAAAAAATAAAAAAAAAAAAAAAATAAATAGAGTTGAAATGAGTGGGGTTTTAAGGAGAGTTGGGGGTAAAAAAAAAAATGGGGAAGAAAAAAAACAACAAAAAAAAAAAAAAAAAAAAAAAAAAAAAAGAAAAAAAAAGAAAATAAAAAAATAACAATTTTAAATTTAAACATAAAAAAAACCAACTTTTTTGCATGGGTTTCATGATCCGAAAAAAGCATCCGAATGTCTTTTTGCAAAAGGAATTAGAATGAACTGTTAAAATGTTTTCAAAAGTAAACGCATTTTTAACAGAAATATTATAATTTTTTAAAGTATTCTTTAATATTTGTATATTTTATTTATGCCTATCTTAAGTTAAATAGTTGTTGGCTAATATTTTGAATTATTATTTTCTGAACGAACCCAAAAAATAGTACGTTAATAACTTCCCTCGAGTGGTGTTGGGCTGTGCTAACGATAAGTAAGGGAAATAAAAGTAGGTGGCGACAGCAAAAAATTTAGAATTGGGAACACGCAAAAGGGAATCTGAATAATATTGTTCGTTTTTTAATTTAATTTTCCGGATGACAGCTGATTACACTAGTTTACAGCAAAATGTATCATCAACATGTTTTAGTCGTTGCAGTAGTAATATGACATGCTAAGACCTAAACTGAAGCCAACAAATTTTTTCATGAAACGGATTTTGAGATATTTCGAAATAAGGAAAAAAGTGTCTCTATTTAAAAGCAAACATCTCTGTTTGTACTAAACTGATTTAGATAAATTACAAATTAAAATACAAAACTGTAGATAATTGAGTAACCCTTCGTCAAACCCCTTTTTGTCAAATTTATGGCTTTATCGCAATTTACGCATTCACACAAAATTTTTCGTCATTTTCTGCAACTTTTGAGATAAATTCCATTTCGAACGTAAACTTAAAAATTTTTAAAAAATATTATTGATACCTATTTTTTCATGTCTCTTAAGGTTCGATCGATTACGAAAAAAATCGGTGATTGCTTATCAAAATTTGAGAAAAAATATAAAAATAACGGTTTATTCTGTTTTTTGGATATCGGGATTATAATATTATATATAGATCTCATAGGGGTGCTTCAGATGAACCTCGAAAAATACTAAAAGTTTTAGATGAATAACTCGCTTTTTTACGTAGATATCGTAATCAAATTTGGCATTCCGAAGTTTTTGGAGTTGCCTAGCTCTGTAACAAATTTTCTCAAAATCGGTTGACTATATCAAAATTCATTTTCGGTCTTAGAATACCATTTTCTTATGGCAACGAATAAAACATGTTGAGGATAGCATACTTGTAGACTAGTGTTACAAACTTCAAAATTGCTCTGCACAAAACAAATTTCTTTCAAAAATGGTGAAACAATCTCAAGTTATAAAATTTAAAATCAACTCGAGTCGAAAGCAAACATTTGACCATAACACAGTTCATTCCAATAACATTTGCAATGCTGATCCAATCCAAACAAGAATATATCGCCACAAATACGACTTGCTCAAGCAATTGCAAATTTCTTATCTTGTGTGGTCACAGAACACTATGAAATGTCTCTAGATGAGAAACCCAAAAATATATATACCATGATATACCACGATGTCATCCATTTCTGTTGCAGCATTCAGAGTTCAAAGTGCAACCATTTGGCCACATTCTCGGTTAAATTGATACACACATCAAAGTTGCGTTGCAATAGCCGCAAATCTTTGCATAAATCAAACAAAATGCAAATCTTTGTAGAACACAAGATGAAAAACAAGTAAAACAAAAAAACAAAAAATAATGAAACGATTGCAAAGCAAACGAAAGAAGAAACCGCAGAAACCAAAACAAAAAAACAAGAAAATGAAAATTTTGCAGCTCAAATGGCTTGGCTAGAAAATGGTGAAAATGTAGAAAATGGTTGCCAGGTAGCTTAAAATGGACGACAAGGACAACCATGTTGTTGGCCGCAAAGTATGCAACGTTTGGCAAAAGCAAACTTGCATGGAAAACCTTATTTATCACACGTAACGGTAGACCAAACCATTGACACACACACACACACACACACGCACAACCCATTGGAAATTTTGGTTTTTTGAAATCTCATGCGAATGTTGGCCAATTGGATTTGGTTGGTTTGTTTGATTGGTAGCTTGAGTGCTGGCCTGTGCAACGCAATACTTCTTTGGCAACACCTTTCGCATCACATTCCCTCTATTCCTTTTCCCAGCTAGCGTATTGCATTTCGCTTTTGCTCCGTTTACCATGTCAGATGTGTTGATGGCGCCCTGCAAACACTTAATGCCACTTTTTGCCACAATTTGCTAAATTTTTCGCGGTCTCTGCTCATTTTTTGCTTCAGTCTCCTGACATTTGGCATGAAATGTGACGCCGCCTGCTCTGCGGTTTTGGTTTTGGTCTACGATTTCATGTAGTTCTGTAAATTTTTTTTTTTGATCTGGTATGTTCACCGAGTTTTTGGTAACAAGCAGCAGTTACGAGTTGTTTGCGCCAATTACTAACAACAATTTTGTTGTCTCAATGACTGGGTTACAGAGTTGTTTGAAATTTTTGAGGTGCTTTGTAAACGTAGAAAATGGCTTAATTGTATGTGAATATCAAAAGCTATTATTGAATGACAGATGGAGATGTGATTTTAGTAAGCCCTAAGGACGTCGCAAAGGGATGGGAAAGAGCAGCTTCGTAACAAAGTTTTAGGGCGTGTGGCTGTACATTCACTTGCTCTCCAAATTCGAGCCTTAGTCAGAACCTAATAAAAAATTCCATCAATGTTATTACCCTACATCCTCAACAGAGATTTGAGAATCTCAAAAAAGTTCCCAGTTCTGCTCAGTTAAATAGATTTTATGTGACAGTCAAAATAGTTTGCAAAATGATTTTGAGATTTTGATGTAAAATTTTGATTTTGATAGAATTTTCTAAAATTTTGTAGAATGCAGCAGTGCAAGGAAGTGAGAAATTGGCGAGATTGTTAAAGATGTGTTTTATAAAAAATTGTTAAGTAACCCCTAACAAGTCCATTTGGCCGATAGTTCCTATAGCAGCTACGATATAGTTGAACAATTTTAACGATCCTGAAAATTTGTTTGTTTTAATTGTAAAAAAATAATGTTAAAATTTTCAGATGCGTATAATTATTTTTGGAGTATCTGCCGAAAAAATTGAGCTGAAGCGGAATCCCAACATTTCGAAGTTTTTTTTCTACCTCGGAATTCCAAAAGATTTTAATTTAATTTGCTATGCCGAATACATACATTGCTAGCGAATTTGTCTTTTTTAGGAAGCTGACAGCCATTAGAGATACTTCCTCTTTCAAATCATGGTTGAAATCTCAAAAAGATTATTCTTAAAGTTTCATTAGCATTTTTTTTTAAATTTCTTTGGAAAATAGATAATTTTTTACTCAAGCTGTTGGTATCCTTTTGGTTAAGAAAGCTATTGAAAATTCTGATTATTTACGGAAAACTTCGGTGTTCTAATTTTGAATGTTAGTTTTCTTAAGATTCTCGTACATAAATGCTATATATATAGGATTGACATAGAAAGATATTTCTTTCAAAGGGTATAGCTAAATAAAAATCCTACGATTTTTAAAACCTTTTTCTAATATAAAAATTATTTTTTTCAAATTAACGCGTTTTGGCTTAATTATAAAAAAAAGTGTTTTTCCCTTTTTATTTAATTGCGACTAAACCACTGAATATTGTTGAACCATGTTTTTTAAGCAAGGTTGTTACTAGGGCAAACACGTTTTTTTTTCAAATATGGAATTTTGTTATTTTTTTTAAGGTATGCTTCTTACATAAGTCAATCACCATTTCCTTTTAAAGCCACCTTTTGAAGATGGGATCAATAAAAACTTGAAATAAATCAATTTTTTGCAACATTATTAAAAAAAAATTTATCGGATTTTTTTTTTAATGTATGAGAAAAATGTATTTTTTTTTTGTTAAAAGATGCCAAAAATTATAATACCTACATTTTAATAACATTTGATAGAACGCATATTTCTTGTTTTTATGAAAAAAAACAATTTTTATTTGAAGTAAAAAACGATTTTTGAATCATTTGGATAATAATAAATTCTAAATTACCTTATCCTTTCGGGGTGAAGTGTTGCGAATATAAGAAGTTGTCGTAGACATCATCTCCTTGACTCTCCATCTCAAAATTCTTGATCGCACCTGCACGTGATGACCCAACTACGAGTCCCGACTATGACTAGGAGGTATGGTGGGTGAGCGAACGGCACAGGGAGACCATTGCACAGTCTGGGGGTAGTGGTATAATGCGGCTGCGGAGGAACTCAATTAGCAGAAGTCAATGGCGGCGCATATCGACCGAGTCAGCAGGTCTACGGTAAAGCAAAACAACCCAAGAAACGGTAACAAACCAAAACAATCGCACAACAACAGCATCTTCCGCTCTGGAAATGTCACGAAAACCACAAAGCTGAGGATATTTAATGCATGCGTAAAGCCTGTACTGTTGAATGCATCAGAAAACTGGAAAGCTTCTGATGCTGTGCTCAGAAAGCTACAAGCTTTTATAAACTCATGCCTAAGGAAAATATTGCGTGTATTTTGGCCAGAAACTATTTCAAATTGTGAACTGTGGAATTTATCTGGTTGCAAGCCGATTGCTAATGAAGTCCAGCAAAGAAAATGGCGGTGGATTGGCCATACTTTAAGAAAACCCAAAAATGACCTAGCGCGAATGGCATTTGACTACAATCCACAGGGTAACAGACGTAGGGGCGGACCGAGAATGACGTGGAGCAAAAGCGTGTAAAATGAATCTAGGCGATTAGGATCCTGGAATGAGGTGAAACGTATTTCAAGAAGAAGAGGTGATTGGAGAAGTTTTGTTTCCGCCCTGTACTCCACCTAGGAGCGGCCGCAGTAGCGACCAAAGAACAATACTGTTAGATATCGATGTAAAATTAATATCAAAATGTAATCGATGTAAATCTATTGTAACTTTACATAACAATACAATCGATGTTGATCTGCAACATCGATTAGAATAATAGGAAGAAGAAGAAGATAGAGTTGTAAGAAGAAGACGATCAATCAATAAAAGAACTAATAAGAAGTACACACGTACATTAAAAATACAATACAAATTACCTTGTCCAGAACCTCAATTTTAGGTTACACATGCACTTCTTTAGGTCGGTTAGAAAATCTTTAGTACATTTATTCAAGACTAAATTAAATTAACCAATAAAACAAATTTGAATTAAAAAATATAGTTACGTAATTGAAAAAATTATTTTATTTCTAAGTTATCTGTATCTCTATAATATACATATTTGATTTTAATTCAAAACTATTGAATTCTGGTTCTGTTGTTTGTTTGTTTGTTTTTTTTTTTTAGTTTTTTCTTATTTTAAACTTCCATTTTTTTGTTGTTTTTATTTTTTTTATATTGAAAATAAAATGATTTTAATTTAAACAAAATCCCTAGTTAAATCTGTTGTAAAATACGACATCCACTATCAACATGCTAAAACTAAACATCTTAGGAGTTGCCACCAAATCTAGTTAAATTTAATTTCGAAATTTTTCGGCGCGAAATTAAAGTTAAAAAAATTCAAATTGAAACTGATTTAGTTATCATATAAAAGTAAAAAGAATAAGGCGCGCAATTAAATAAATAAATTTTGCTTTTCTTTTTCTCATAAGTTTATGAACGTTAATGTCAAGTCAATAAAATTAGTTAAAAATTCAGAATCTTTACTTTTTTTTTTTGTTCAGGACTCTAAGCACTAGGCAATAGGTATTTTGAGAATTATTTTTGACGTGCAATTTTAAAATGTAAACAAATGCATTTGCCATTCACAATGCTGATGAAAACGAATAGCTTTAGGGTTGTCACAAAAACTTATTTTTTGGGGTGATAAATATTTAAATTTATTTTGCTGTAATTAGAAGTGAAATTTTCAAGATCTGCAGTAAGTTATTAAATAATAAATTAACTTTCTTAAATCACGCTTTATAATCATATAATTAAATAAGCGTTTACATGTACTAAATTTTTTTTGAACAGTGGCTACTTTATTTGCTGCCATTCTCATAAAAGCGTAAACATGCTTCAATAAGTGTCTCAAAAGCTACGCCTAAAATTGCCTGTACGTCCTTAAACTTGAGCTTGCGCAAGGCTTTTACATCTGCAGCATGTAAGAAATAATTTTTCTGCCCGAATAAATTGTTTAATTGAGCCTTTGCCGCAAATAAAACTTTATGCTGCACATAATAAATTTATAATTTTGTTTCCTTTGTAACTAAAACTCAGAAGCCAGCTCAAGCTTTTAACTTTTTCATTTAAACTTTTGCAAATTAATTTTATATGCACTTACAAGCACATAAATATATACACAGTTCCGAACACATATATACTTGCTTGCTAAAAATTACGTGGAAACAACTGCGGGTAATTCTTTATTTCAGTAACTTTTTTTTTTGTTGTGCCTACCTCGTTTAATAAGACTAAGAGAATGTTTTATTTCAATTAGTTTGCCACCTGGTGAACCCCCAAGCAGCAAGGTTTAGGGGCATTGAAAAAAGGGTCCGAAAACCCCCTTGCAAAATAATTAACTGCACATGCAACAATTTGCATGCCACTTCCGCCGCGGCAGCAAGAGACGCCACGCCTAACTGGCGTGACCAAAAAGAGAGTGACAAACGAGGGCAGCCGGGGTGAAGCTTCCAAAAAAAGAAACAAAAGAGTCGATTGTAGACGGCACATGGTGACTTTTATATACTCTGAGAGTTCAACATAATTTTACGCAGTTCGAAACATAAGTTCGATTATTTAATTGTTTGCGAGAGAAAGAGTAACATTATTTATTCAGATTTAAGTGTTGAAGCTTTTACACAGCAAGTATTTGCAAATAGGTGGCTTAGTATGGCTTCTTGGGAAAAATGTTTTAAATTTTTGATTTTTTTGCGAAATCGTTTATTAAAAACATTTTTAATTAATTGATAACATAAATGCTTTGTTGTTTGTCGGTATCAGCAGTTTGTCGATGACTTAATTTTGATATGCACAAAGAGTACGTTGCAGAGACGTATCATTATAGTTTGTGTGATTTTTTTTTTTGTAATGCGTTTAAAAGTAAGTTATCGTTTTTTATTTGTAAACACGGGTGAAAAAGTCTCTTGAAGACTTCGTGCGACGCGTTCAGTCTAAAATCTGGAAGTATAAGTTGTACCAAAACCAAAAAATTTCATGTTCTGCTTCAAGTATTCTTTTAACCCAGATCTTGGTCTAAAAGCTGTGATAGCTACTTATTCCTTTCCCTGCAGCTAGTATACACAACTTTTAAAGCACAAATTGAATATACTCTTTCTTCCCATTCATTACAGTGTATATAAAAACGAACGCACTACAATGACAACCAAGTTGAGGCCATGATATTGAACATGTTGGGCACATTGGCACTTGTTTTTGCTGTTGTTGCAACAACTGGGCAGACTGCGCTCGAAAATGAAAATCTGCATTTAATTTATTGATGCAACAGCAGCGACGGCGACGGCGGCGGCTGCGGCAGTGGCATCAATGGAAACGCTTTTGCTGCCTTGTGAGGATTTTTCGCAGCCTAGCAGCTCCTAAATGTATGCAGCGTAAAATTGTTAAATGCGCGCTTAATCTGCATATAGGCGTTGCCATGTTGCCACACCCCCGCACTGCCACAATGCCGACAGCCCCAACTCCACCTCAGCGTGCCACAATTTGGTGCGTGTTCGTGGCAAATTGTTTCATTTGCCCATTAAAATGTACGGGAACATTTTTAAGCACTTTATTGTCGCTTTTCATGAGCTCTTGGAACCATGCCCTCCCTCCGCCCTTACTACCCACACACTTTTCCAGAATGTGTTTGTGGCTGCCACGCCCAACATTTTTGTGGCTGCCACTTGGGCTCTCATGTCTGTTCTGCTTGTTGCATTACTAATCGCCATGTCTGTTGTACTGTCTTCATGTCGGACATTTTTATCTGGCTTAAGTTTTTTTTTCACAATATTTACCAAAATGTTTTCCAGAACATAAGTATTAAATAAGATGATTTATCTCAACATTTGTTATTTTTGCTTGCTTTCATAAATTAAGTCCTTGTTAAATTGTTCCTGTTTTTGGAAGAGATATATATGTTTCGAAATTGTTATTTTATAAACTCTGTCATAAAGCAAATGTGTCGAAAATACAATTATTCAATAATTGCATTTTCAGTTCATTTTATAAGATTTTTAGCAAATAAATTGTTTTAAAGCTGCACTAACAATTCATTTCTATTTTTCAATTTTGAACAAAATAATTATATTTAAGTGCAAGCTAAAAAACTAGCAATAAATTGTTATGCATTTTGGAAAATCTTTATTTATTCTTAAATAAGTATCCATAATCATAAATTCCGAATTTTTAGCATAAATGTATCTAAAAGTTTCAAGTATTTCAATTTAATTCAGTTTTTGACGTTTTCTTGCCCAGATGGTAATAATAAATATTAAAAAGTTAACAATTTTTTTTTTTTTTTTCCTCTTAGTACTCCTCCAGGGAGCTTAGGGCTTCTACAAGAACTTTCCACCCGACTCTGTTAGGCGCAGTTTGCTTTGCTGTGTCCCAGGTGATGTTATGTGGCGACGATTCGTTTAGTATTGTACGTCGCCAGGTTGCCTTTGGTCTTCCCACTCGTCTGCTTCCTTGAGGGTTCCATTCCAGGGACATCCTGACAATGCTGCTTCGATGTTTCCTGAGAGCATGGCCAATACAACGCCACATGCGTGTTCTTATCTCGGTGCCGAAAAAAACTTCATTTGTACAGTGCCATAGTTCTGCGTTTGATATCCGATTGGGCCAGAAAATCCCGCATATAATCCTCAGGCACTTATTGACAAATGACTGCAGTTTTGACATCATTCTTGGCGGGGTCAGGCACGTCTCGCTGCCGTACAATAGGATACATTTGAACCACGCATTGAAGATTCGCAGCTTTGTTCTTCTTGTTGCTGGTTGCTCCATATGCGGAATAAGCGTCCAAATGCTGATCGCGCTTTGTTGAGACGATTCTCTATATCCTCGTTCACCCCACCACTGCTGGATATTGTGGTACCAAGGTATGAGAAGCTAAGCTAAAAAAGACAAAATCGATAGTGTTCCCGCAGATGGTTATGCTACCTTGGCTGGTGTGGTTGAGGCGCATCGCTTTGGTTTTGGATGCGTTTATTGAATTTTTTTAACTTGAAACAAATATTTGTGCCAAGTTTTGCTATCAAATTTTTGTTAAAATAATAACAATTTTACAAAAATATAAAAAAAAAAATAAATTTTCACCATTCTTAAATTTGGAAAGTTTATTAAAACTATTAGCTCTTTTAAAAATATATTCTTTTTCAGATATTCTTTCAATGAATGAAGCATCTAAATCTTTTTATATTTTTTAAAAATCTGAAAATACCGGCAAAACTTTTTGAAATTAACCAAAAATTACACGATATAATAAAGTCTTTTATTTAAAAAATCATTATAATTTAAAAAAATATTTATGCGCACCGCAACTTCTCAAAATTTTACGAAAAATATTTGAAAGATTCCCAGAATTTCAGATTTAAAAGAATTATTTCATGATTCTTAAAAATCCGCAATAAATATCTAGATCACGACTTAAATCTTAAAAAGTGTGATTTTTTTATTTTTTTCGTCATAACAATTCTCTTGGCGTTCTAAAATATTTTATTTCAAATCATTTTCTTAAATTATAAATTTTGGGCTTATTTAAAAGATCTTATCAAGTCTAGAGTGGCTTAAACCGACAGCAAGCAAAGTTTCGTCCTCACCAAAAGTATTTATCATATCTTAGTTAAAAATTTTTTTGTAACAAATTATTTTTTTTTTTATTTGAATGAAGCCAATCTTTTGTAAATTTTTCTGTCTCTACTGATGGGCGCCCAAATGTCTAAGCTCTTTATTGTTTCACGAGAGGCTTATAGTCCGTCTCCCCTTCTCCTTGTTAAGTATGTAACTCAAATTCCAAATCATTAGAACCTTGACCCCATGGGTACCTCCTGACCCACTGCAGTCTTGAATTACCAGCCCATTATGAAGTATCTATTTATTTAAGAACTTCCTCATAAATTAAGCTTACCAAATTCTCTCCTCTTTTTTATTTCATAATATCGATAACAGCTACGTTTATTTGCTGCTAATAAATATTATGCTAAGAACCGAGTGTTACTTAACATCATAAAATAGAGCAATACTGTACCTTAAGTTAACATAATAAACTCAGCAGCTACAAATTTGAAGACCACTCAGAATCCTTAGTTGGCTTATAAAACCATTCACACAAAGCATCGATAACTGGCCCATAAGACAATTTTAACGATTGCCCAAGTAGTAATGGTCAGGACGAACCGCAAGTGTTTAATGCTTTAAGTGCTCTTGATAAATGTTGGAACTCGTGGCTACCCTAGTAGCCGTCTTGTTGTGTCTGGTGGCAACCCTGCCACATTATACTTATTTTAAACAATTTTAGAGCACGCTGTGTGCTTAAAAGCTTTAAGAGAATTTATTGCGGACGGTCGAAACATCGTAAGTGTTTTACTAGTCCTTAAAGTTATGCGTAGCGGGGGTAGTGGGTTAAGTGAACCACTCGCAAGGAGAACTTTCATAAGAAGCAACAGTCTGCAGCCCATTAGTAAGCAAAGTGCGTAGGTGTATGTCTATATATGGTACATATACATAGAATGAACTCTTTATATACAAGTAAGTACATACATATCTCTAAGCTTGGGTGCCTAGTGTCTGTGTCTTTGGGCTTTATAAAAAGAAAAACATTATTTACAAAATAAATGTAATGTTAAAACTAACGTTAACGCCTTGAAGGTCGTGGTATTTTCCACTGGTAGAACCCCTGATGCTTTAGAAAACCATCATGTTAGGCTTATGCCCTGGTTTTTATATTTTGGAGTAAGTTGCAAAATTTTTGTGTAAGTTTTGTAAAAAGTTTTCGAAAAATTGTTAGATGGTCACACTCCTCACTGCGTATCTTTTGATAAAATTTCATAACTTTAGTTGTAGCTTTGCTCGAAACTAATGCGTAGCTATATACAAAAAAAAAATAAAGATAGTTTAATAGAACTAATCAAAATATTTGTTGAGGTATTCACGGTTGCTGTTGAGAGCAAAAACTCAACTGGCTAAAGCCTGAACGCCCTTTTTTGTTAATTTATCAGTTGAGATGTTGAGTTTGTGCTTCGTATTTATTTACTTTGTTTACATTTAAAAATTTTAAATTTGGATCGTTACCACAATACGCCATTTTGCCACAATTAATAATTGTTTAGTTTAGTAAATATACTAAACAAAATGAACAAGACCTATTTGGTCGATAGCGACAAATTCAGCTGAATTTATTAAAACCTATTTGCGGCTTTTTCTGTCACAAAATCCTAAAATGTCTCGAAATATTGTAGTGCTGCATTTTGTTTTTGCCAAAGTTCTCAACTCGTTAACTCCTCTACACAACCGCAAGCGTGAGCACCCCAATAAATATATATTATAAGACTTTCTGTTTTTCTTTCTATCTTTTCATTTCTAATTTCCAATTTTACTATAAAAGTTTGTTCTTTTAGGAGTTAATTGAAGTTTTATCCACAATAAAAGGTGTGCCAGAAATAGCTGCACTTTTTTTTAATCATATGGGTTTTGAAATCTCTTAAAAAATCCATTGGTTTGTAAACGGATTTGTTTTACAGCGTAAGTTTGTTTGTTGAATCCTGCTCTTTCCGTGTGAATGGCAAAAATGTAATAATGAAAAATGCAATTAATTATTATAGTCTTAGAAATGAGTCTGTTTTTTTGAACTTGTATCTGCTTTTATTGAATTTTAAAGACAATAGATATTTTGGGCTCCCAAATGTTGCGAAGAAAAAATTGACTTATTATCAGTTTTAATTTTTTTTTTAACTAACCACAATTGTATTATATAAAATTCATGATTTTATATCTAGAAATATTGCTCGTAAAAGGTCTGAACGTCAATCCAACATTTATGTTGTACTATATTCTTTAAGAACTTTCAGTGCCCTCTATTTAATGTTGAGCTATAACAAAATCTTTAGATGCATCTGCGACAGATTTGCCCCCACTAGCCTACATCGTCTCCTATTGTACATCCTATAAATATATGAACTGCTCATGGTTTCCCATGCTGATCCGAGCTGTTTCTCTCGCAATATGTTTCTCTTTATAGCCACAATGAATTTTTGATATCCTTCGGTTGGGAACATTCTAAGCACAGAACAGAATTCCTGATCATGAGTATCTACTTGCCCTTACTTACCCGTCATTAGAAGCTATTTGTTGGGAACTATAGTTTCCATTGAGAGCTTTGGGGTCTTTGGTTATCTTTAGCTGTCATCTGTGTTGTAAGATGCTGAACTTGCTTCAAACGTGCTCGACTATCTGAATGTAGGTACCCAGCTAATTTTGTGACACCTTTAAATCAACTTTGGTGATACATGAACGTTGCAACAGAACTGGATTTTCAAGCATTTGAATTTCACTAGCTAAAAACTTTTCCCTGAGAAGGAGGAGATCTCTACCATGTCGCTGGAACGGAAAAGTTTCTGGCCGATGGCGTGATAATGCTGCTTTTACTATCTTGACTTACTGCTCGTCGTTGGGTTGGGCTACAGATATGAACTGGTTCCAGGGGTGGTTGACCTAAAGAAAATTGTGCCATCTATTTCTATTTTTGAGTTTACAAATGCCAAAAAAAACTTGTTTCCAAACTTTCGTTTTAGCAAAGAGGTTGGGGACATACCTTAAGGGTACGATGAGAACGCTGTTATAAAGGAAGAATCCCAATACGAACGAGGACCTCGAAGTATTTCCGACAGAAAACGCATCTAAGATAAACCATGGACACGGATTTTTATACTGCAGGGCGGACCGTTAGCCCAATTTTATTGGAAAAATACACAAAGAAAATGCAATTAACAAACCAACCAACAGATGTCCCACCCTATACTTTCACAAATTTGAAACAAAGTGCAAACTAGTTTTAACATTAAGGAATTTAATACAAGTTTAGCAAACATGCAGCATCACATTTGTATGTGTGCGTGTAAGTGTATGTGTAGGCTTATGTGTGTGTGTTGCATGTTTGCGAATATTTGAAGCTCAACATGTGTAGTTATGTGTTACGATTATAAAATACATTTCATTCGATTGATTGGCGGTATTTTGTGTAGATATTATTGAATTTACTTCCATTTGTTTTTATCATAATCCCACTTGGAGGACAAGCCAGTGATGGGTTGTACTTCCAGTTGTATCATGCGACGTAGCTGCGCCTGACGGCGCTCCTCATCAAAGGTATCCGGATGCGGCCCATACAGAAATTTCGCATAAAAAATTGATATGGCAACTCCAATGGCAATGGACCACAAACCAATGCCCACAATTAGTTTCCATTCGGGTGTAAAATGTTGAAATTCTGCATAGGTCTGACAAAAACTATAGCGATACAAGGTCTTCTTTTCCTGCAGCGTCAAATTCTTCCAATCATTAAGTTCTTTCTCCCGCAGCGCGCATATATCCGGCGTAGGCTCGCGATAACGTATTGCGGGAAACGGACAGTCTGGGCAATCAATGTAAATAGGGCTGCCATTCCAACCATGACCGACCACTTCGCGATCTCCACTAAGACCACGGCGAGAATCACTATGAGTGCAACGAAGAACGACAGCATTGTTGGCCAAAGGTTTAAGCATCAGCTGCTGGAACAAGTTGCGGCTGGCTTGCGACCCTTTAAAGAGACGGGTCAAAGACATGACGGATCGACCGACTTAAATTTTTTTTTTTGTAATTTAATTTTCTAGCAAGTTTTTTGTCTAAAGGTTGTCGACGTACTGAAATATTTTTCAATGCCTTGTGCTAATGACAGCTGTAGAGTTGTTATCGATTACCTTTCGTTTGATAGTTTTCGTGAGAACTACTTGTTTTATCGATACTTGAGTTTGTGTTAATTCACAACTTTGGCTACTACATAAACCCGGTAATAATCAGTTTCCAATGGCAGCATTTGCGATGAACGAGTAACCAAGCTTTCAATATTTTCTCACTTTTGTTTTAGTTGCATTTATTTGTTATTCTTCTTGTTGCAACAATTTCGAGTGTTTTCCTCCTGTTTCCATGGCGACAACAACAAGTGAGGTTTTCATGTTGCCAGACTTTAGGAAGTGCAGCAACTAACGCTCAAATATGCAATACAATTGCACTTAATGGCACATATGGCGCTTACTGTTGTATGCAGCACCCATAAGTATCTGTGTGTGTGTGTACGTGAATGTATCTGTGTGTGTAGTTAGTGTGCATTGAAAGTAAATTGCCTTTGGCTCTGCACTGCCTCAGCCTCTGCTCAATGCGCTCTTCTGCTTGCTGTAAGAAAAATTGCGTACATTAAGTAGGGCCTAGCCGACTTGGATATACGCTTTAGTCTAGGTGCCATCTGACAATTGGGTACCCTAAAGACACGCTCAACATCTATACCAATTGTATGGAACATGTCCCCAAATTTTGAAACTTGACCAGTCGTTCGCCGAATTAGGTCAAATGTCCCAGAATCTTGCGGGAATATTAATTCATTACCAAGCTGTTAATATGATCGATAAATCTATTAGATTTAAATATTTACGCGTTTGCCTAGAAATAAAATTCATGTTTTATTTCATTCATAATAGCGCTCAGATGCCCATCTGATTGTTATCCTTAACACTTTGTTTTGAAACATTTGAATATAAAAAATGATGTACCCCTTTAACTTTTTACACAGCATAAACATCAAAGAAATCTGGATGCAATAAAAGCGGTATAGTTTGGTTTTTATTTAAGACATGAAGCGTTGACCAAACAGAACATAGCTTTTGAACGCAAACTTGTTTAAAAGTGGTACGCAGAAATAATATTGCTCGTTTTTTTTTTGCAGTTTACGAAAGATGGCGCCAGCAGTTTACACCAGATGGCGCCAGCAGTGACAGCAGCTTTACTGTTTATGGCAGGTAGACAAATTGGAAGCAAAAAATGATGGCAGGTAGACAAATTCATCGCGTAATTTTCAAAGCATAAAAAAATAGCCTTCATAAGAGCGGTGGAGAATCAGCCGTATTAAATATTGCACAAAGCACTTCGTCTTTTACTGCGTCTTGCCAAATTTTTTTTATCTAAAATTTAAATTAACAATTCGGCAATGTTTTGTTACTAGAGACACACTGTTTACACTGGAAGCAAAATAAATTTTAGTTTTTGTCTGGGTATCTGCGTAGGGGTTGTTAAAACCGGCATGATAGTTTTTTATTTATTTGTTTCTTTTAGTACTTCATATGATAAAGCGGTCGGAACCAAGTGCGCGTCCTTTAGTCAAGAAAGTTTTTGTACATTTCGAGCAAGTGGGGTATCAGATCTACGTATTAAAAAGTTTATAAGCCAGGTTATTACAATTAATTTTTTTTAATTAAGTTTAGCAATTCTATCTCATAATGGCTGTCAAAATCTTAAAGTTGACTCAGAAAGCTGGTCTTACTAAACAACTAACTACTTTAAGGTTTCGAAAAAGTTTCTTACTGCCGGTTGCAAGCATTTCAAAGTACCTAATACACACTATAACTCTTTAAGTAAAGTGTATAAAAATGGTAAAAAGCAAAACTCTCCATTTACGTTGCAACTGCACCGAAGGCGTTGCAAGGACAACGACCAAGGACCAAAGCATAGTCTTTTTTTTATTCAGCTGCTGTAGATATATATTTTTTTTGTTGTTTGGTTGAAAATATATGGCTTGTGGTTGTTGTTTTTGCTCAAATTTATATGCTCGCAATGGTCACGAGATTTCGGTTTATTCAGCTACACTTATATATAGATACTCGCACATATACACACTTGTATATTATGTATACGCACACGCACACACACACTTGTGGCAACTTGTTTTAAATGCAATTGTTTCAATACCTCTGCCAACAATTTGGCTTTTTTATCTTTTATATTTTAAAGTTACATTTAAAACGACCACAATGAACTTGTTAGTTTAAAACTATTGCATTTTAAATAGTTCTTACTCGTAAAACATGATATTTGAAATTGAAATTGAGTTTTCAACTGCAGTGTTTCAAATTAAGCAGTACAAATAAGAACAAATCAGCAATCGAACTTTTGCGATTTATTAAAAAAGTTTCAACTAACTATAATGTTTTGAAAATCATCAGTTAATGGTAATTGGAATTAATAGTGGTAGTAAATTTAATGGCAATGTTAAATAACATTGGTGTAGTTTGTATAAAATTTTAGAAAAATGTGATTTAAATTTTATACTTTAAGCTTTTTGTATTGAATACACTTTGATCAAAAAGTTATAAAAAGGAGAGCACATTGCAAACTATGAAAATTTTGATGGGAGATCCAACAATATTTAAAAAAATGCGATTATTACATCAAACCTTAAAAATAATATGTCCTTATTATAAATAGTGTCATTCTAAATTATAAAAATTCTACTGGAATATTCATTGCAGTTCGCTGTTACTAATTTGCCTTAAATTCTAAATTTACATAGAAAATTCCATTATTTTGATTTATTATTATTAATTATTTATTATATTAAAATTTATAAAATAATTTAAAGCCAGAGAAACAGGGGCCTTTAGGCTGGTTTTAAGATTATGTACCATGTTTCCTGCTTTCGTCAATGATTATTCGGGCACAATAGATAATAATTCCAAATAAAAACTTTTTAACTTTAAGCTTTTTAGATTGTATTGTATGTGTATGCTTGTTGCAGTGGCCGAATGTTTTACAAGTGCAATAGTAAGAGCGCTCAATGCTGGCTTGCATTAAGCTTTTATAAGCTTATGTTACTAACATTTTGTGTATTTTATGTTAACATTATGTTGTGATTAAGAGATAATTCTATTTTAATTTACATGTGCATGGCTGAACATTTATGTTAAGCTTAGTATAAATGTTTAAGTGTTTAACAGATTTAGGCTTATATGCTATGTTTATATTCTTTTAACTTAAATAATATAATATTTAGTTGTTAGTCTCCAACATACCATAATAATAGGCTTCTATAAAATTTTTAGATGAGTTTAGTGAAAAAACATCTTTATTCTTAACACATTGTCAAGAAATTTTGGAGTCGAGTTCCGCACTGGAAAACTTATGGAAGCTTTTTGAAAACTAATAATTTTTAATAAAGTGCTATGTGAATTTTGGTGTTTTCTTGTATTACTTCACACTAAAACAAAAAAATAGTTTACTTTTCTCCATTTTAAATGACCATAACTTCCTAACAAGAAGAGGTAGAGCAACTATGAGCATATTTACAGATACAGCCACTGAGAACTTCAATCGAAAAAACTTTAAGTGATCATAAATTCCAAACAAGCAAAGATGACAGAAATATAATATGTATAATATTTCAATAATAAATAATAATAATCGAAGCCGGAGGTTGTTGTCTTAAAGTATTAAATATAAAAATGAAAAAAATTCGAAGTTTCTGCAAGTATTAATGTTAAAAAAAACATTGAGGATGTTGCAAAGAATTCAAAAATAATTCACAAAATATCTTAACATTTTTTTTTCATTCTTATGTTAAAAGAAAAAAATCATATTGAAGATAAAATTTATTAAAAGAATAGAAAACTGCAGAGTGTTTTGAAAAAATGAAGGCCTAAAGCTTGCAGATTGTCATATAATTTGTAAGCTTAATTTTTAAAAATAAAAAAATAACAAATTTTTTGATACATGCATTTTGACCATAAAGTTACCAGAAATTGTAAATAGAACTGCCCGTGCTGAATACTTTCCAGCAATTTAAGTTTTTTTAAGTTTGCATGACTGTTCTTAATTACTATGTCTAAAATTAGCACGGATCTGTCAACTAGTTTGTTAACAAAAGCTGTCGGCTGGGACGTCTTTTGTTTTTAATTTGGGGTAAGTAAAAAAAAAATATATCAACTTGAAAATCAAAATTGGAAAGGTAGCCGAATCGGATACTATATACTAGTACCTTCAATTTATATTATAAGAAAAAATACAAAAATTGTATTTAGTAATTAAAAATTTTAAAATTCGTAATATTTTTTTTTTTTTAAGCGTAACGATATTTATACAAATTGAGTTAATTTAGATCTGACTTAAGTTGAAAATATATTCCCTTCGGGAGTAGACCCAGAAACCAAGATTAACAAAAAAAAACGAATCATATATTTTGGCATAAAGTGTAAACGAAATTTTGCAGAAACATTTATTTTGGTAATTTTCTAAATATAAACTATTTTTAAAAACTTTATTTATTTAGTAACAACTAAAATCGCTTCAAAACCAAGTTTACTTCAATTTGAAACATATTCTACGATTCATAAATCAATTTGGTAAGCTTAGAAACACAGACATGGCATGCACAACTATGCCGTATGACGTCATCGTGGTAATATTTTTTATTTTAGTTTCAACTTTGTTGCTTTTATTTAAGCTTGAACTTTTGTGACATTTGAATGTATTAAGCCAGTTGCCATTTTGGCCTAAAGTTCTTGTAGTTGTTGCTGTTGTTGTTGTTGCCATTTTTGGCAAGTTGCCAGTTAGCCATATTTGGTGCGACTATCCGGCAACCTTTTTGATTAGATTACGCAATGTAAAACTGGCTGGCAAATTGAATAAATGACTTTTGCGTTGCCAATATAAAACGTGTTTGAAATTTTTGATTAGCAAACAGCGTTAAAAAAGCCGAAAGAGGCTTAGAAAATATAAAAATGCTTTTATCCAGAAATTTTTGTAGCGCACAGGACATAACATTTTAGGCATGACGCTTTTTTGGCCATGTTCAGGCTCAATGTCATTTGTCAATTTTATTTGTAGGGCAACAAGGAGGCATCAAAGAGAGAGAGTCTCGGGGACATTGTTACACGCACGTGCTGTAATGCTTTTTGTGGTTCTGACAGTTTTCAATTAAAATTCATTTAACGTAAATTAATATTTTGCTTGAACTTGGCTATTAATTAGCATGCAAAAGCTTTTAAGCCCATTTATAAATTTTTTAAACTTGTGTTTCTTTTTTTTATGTAAATTTATTTTATTTTTAAGTTGTTTTGTTGCCAAGTTTTTGCTGATTTGAGTGCTTAAATGTAATTCAAATTTAATGAGCTGTAAAATTTGCATTTTGTTCACACGCTTAGCACTAATTTCATTGCTGCGCCAAAAAAGTAGGCAACACTTTTTTTTCGGACTTGGCAAAGTGCCGCCTCAAACAAACAGGAAAAAATTGTGCCAGAACCTGGAAAAATCCTTTTCTTTTTCCACTCTCTTTTTGAACTTGTTCAATTGATGTCCAAGGGCTGGCAATATAAAATGAAATGGCTAAGAAATTTTTACATCAATTTGCCAAGAGGTAAAAAGGAAAACCTACAAATGGTAGATATAAAAAAAAAAAATGGCAACCTTTCTAGCTTGTCTAGCTTTTGCAGTATCGTAAATCTATTAAAAGGGCATACTATAAAAAATAATCTTTGAATGCGCACAGCCGATCATTTAATGCCCTAAAAAAAATATAAATTTAGAATATGTATGCAATATTTTTTTTAATGACAATGTCCCCAATAATAGTATTTACATTTATTAACTTAGTTATTTATTTGGTTAACATTATACTCATCCAAATAATGAAATTTAAAAAACCCTGTGTTATACATTTTTTTATTCAGATTGAATGCTAAATATCGAATAATCTTTGGAATAAGAAGCTTCGAAAGTTTTAAATATTACTATCACGAAAAATTTCACCATTCGTCGTTTAGACGACGATTAATTTTATAATTTTAATTAAGCAAGTGCCAATTGGGTTGTTTTAGTGTTATCAGCTTTTCTGTGATATGCCTCCTGTAATGTTTAATGTTTTAACGAAAAATGCATTAGTGTGACCAGCTTTTTGTCATACACCTATAATCCTTAAGCATGCATTAGTGTGCATGGTTTTAACTGATGGTATTTTTTATGATACGCCATATATACTCAAAGCATCCACTACGAAGCATGCATTAGTGTGACCGTATCATTAAACAATAATGTATTAGTGTGGCCGGTTTTTTTGAAATGCGTCTTTAATCCTAAAACCAGAAACTTGAATCATAACGCTGACCGGCTCTTTATTGATACGCCTGCAATCTTCAAAGCATTTTTTACGAATCATGCATTAGTGTGACCTTGTGTTTTGTTACATATCTACTATTCTCCAGACAATGTTGAACATCGATGATGAAGCTTAAAATTTTTACATATCTTTTTTTGGCAAAAAAAAATTTTTTTTTTTTATAAAAGTTTTTTAGTGGCTGGAGAAATTTGGCACCATCGATAGATCGAGATTTGACTTCGATCATATCTTTCTCCAGCACTACCAGACAGCAACTATGCAGTAGGTATGGGCGATAGTGAATCGATATATCGGAATATCGATATTCATTTTTAGGCAGTCGTCTATTTTGCATCGATATCCATGTTCGACGATGTATCCGATAACGATATTTTGATATTGACGATATTTACGAATTCGGCGCCAAAACTAAGCGTGCAAGGTGGAATGGGCCCTTGACAAGTGCCACTTGTGTGTTAATGCTGAATTATTTATACCCGATGATATATCGAGATATGGATATCTTGTGGTCGTCATATTGATATTCCGCAACGGCTTCATTCGATATGCATCGGTACAGAATATCGATATTCGGGTACGCGATTCCCATCCCTACTACGCAGCATGCATTAGTGTGACCATCTTCTTTTCAAATACACCTACAATCTTCAACATATCAAGAACATCTATCTATCTATCTATTAAATAATTCACTTCAAAAACAGTGGCAGTCAGACGCCAAAGCATTTTGCGAATGTACATTTCATTTCAAATTGTTTTAGACAGTGCTGAAAAATATTTGCCAAGCGTGCGTGTATCGCAGAAAAGAGTATTTCACAAATTCATGCATTTTCAAATCAAAAGCGCTTATAATTCAATATTAAATCACTCATACGCCAGGTAAAACCAATTTTTCAAACTTTTGCAATATGAAAGCAAATTGATTTTGGACTGCAAGTGAAACAAGCAGAACAATTAGTTTGTCATGTGTGATGAAAAATGCGAATGACTATAGAGTGGTTGTTATTGCTGCTGCAGTTGTTGTCGTTGTCGTTTTTGTGTTTGTAGTTATTGCTGTAATATTGCTTGGGGAATCTTTCACAAATACCAAAATCAACAAAATATTTCAAAATAACAAATGTGTCTTGCAGCACTGGCCGCACACACACACACACACACTCAGTAAATATGAGAGTGAGATGTTGTAGCAGCTCGTATGACAAAGTGTTGCAAAACGCACAATATTTGTCTAGGTCATGCATATAACAATCAGAGAGCAACTCCCAAATTTTGCTTGCAACTGCTTCACCTGCTCCTACTTCTTCACAGTAAGTGCCAGTTAAATGCAAACATAAACACAAAGGCAAATACACAAAGCGCAGGACATATTAATCAGTGTGTGCACACTGGCGAAGCTAGCTAGAAGCACTTGCATAGCGTGTGAGTGCAACAGCAACAGTAAAATAGGTAAGAGAGTGAGAGAGTAAGCATAGAGAATGGCAATTTCAGCTTTGGCTTTGGCCAGAAAACAAATAAATTGCAATTTGTGTAATCTTTACACCTTGAGGCGAGAATCAATGTGACTGTCCGCTGCATGCAATGCAATTTCATTGCAATTTCAGTGTGTACATATATGTTTGTAAGTGTTTAAGTGTGTGCATATACACTACATATTATATGTGTATTTGTTGCTGTACACACTGTCAAGTGTGTATGAAAATATTTACAATTACACACAAAGTTATATACACAAGTACAAATGCCAAAGGTTTCATTGGCTTTGCACTTAAATTCAACAACAGCTTAAAGCAGCTGCAATTATATACATATTTACAAGTAATAAGAACTTATATATGTTTGCAGAAGCGTTTGCATTTGATATTTGATATTTGATATTTGATGGTTTTTGACATTGTACTAAGTAATGCCATATTTGATTTTAATTACACAAATTTAGGCAATATTTTTTAATTTAAACATATTCTCTCAGAAATGATATTAATGCTGATTATTTCAATAAAGCATTCCATATGCGCTTCGTTTAAGCAAAATCCTGCTACTTAGTTTTTTAATAAATATTGTTATTTTAATTAATCTATCTATTACAAACTGTTTATAAAAACAAGCGCTAAGTACATACATATACACATAAAAAAACATGCTTTGTTTATTATGCAATTAAAATTTTGCAAATGATTTTTACAAATAACCACATAACTAATCGCTAATATTTAATCATGTTTTTCTTGAAAAATTAATTATCAGGTATACTACATTGAAAGCCAGCTCAAAAGAAAATATTTTATTTATACATTTTTTTATTTTTAATTTTAGATAATAACGGTTTTTTTTTTTTGTGATTTGTAAACTTATAAATTTGCCATGCATATATATAAAAAAAATCAATGCAGCGCAAAGTTCAAAGTTTAATTTATACAATTTGTTATTAATAAATAACTAATTATGCCAACAACAACAAATAAAAAAAATAACATTTTAAGCTTTAGTAGAAAAAAAGTCAAGTGAAAAGCTTTTGCGCAACAGTTTAATTAATTTTTACGCTTTGTTTATGATATTTTGAATACATTAAATATTCATTTATAATAACTATGTGTCTACACAAAAGCCAAACATTTGACAATTGAAAATGCGAATAAAGTATTTATAAAATAATATTTAAAAGCTGCACAACAATTGTTGTCATACCAAACATTTTAATTTTAAAGGATTGGCGTGCATTTTGTTTTTCATTCAACTAATTAATTAAGTGTGGTTTTAATCGATATGGGTGGTTTTTTTTTACAAAAAAAGCTAATTTGGGGGAGGACAAAACATAAGCATAATTTTAGTGGTTAATAGGAAATTATATTAAACTGATATGAAGTATTATAGCTTAAAAAGATTTACTTTCAGCGAATTTTTCACATCTTCCAAAAATGAAATAGGCTTGTATAGTCAAAGGATTTTATCTAAAGCCTTAAAAAACCATTTGATTTATATGTAGTAATACTTACTTATTTTTTTAATTTTCCGAAAAGTGTCTAGCTGGATACGTTACTTTTAAAATTTAATGTTACGGATAGATACAGTGTGCCACAAAAGTGATAGTACAGCAGGCGATTTTACACTAAAATGTGAATTTCTACTATATTGTTCAAATTTTCCAAAAACTAATGATGAGGTTTTCTTAAATATATATTTTTAAACAATAATCAAAAATAAAAACAACAATTCGTCAGCGGGTTGGCTTAGATTCTAAAAAAAACTTAAAAAAAACGTGATTTCAGCGCCACAAAAGTCTTAGTACACTTGATCGGAACGACGCATTTACGTTGCTTGCAGCTGGTTGGTTTTAATTTTTGCAACGGGACTTTTTTGATTATGCTTTGCTTCACTTTCGTTTGCATGTAGGAAGTTTTGCGATAGCAAAAGTTGACCTATTACCTGTAAAAATGACGCGCAAGGAGCTCTCATTAGAGGAACGTAAAATAATTTTGGATTTGCATGTAAAAGATGGAAAACCCCATTCCGAAATTAAAGAAATAGTTTCGAGACCCCGGTCAAGTGTCCATAACGTCGTTATTCGTTTTAAAAACGAGGGTCGGGTTGAGAACAAGCGTAGGAATGGTCGTCAGACAAAATTAAATTATAGGGACAAACGCATTATTAACACAGTATCGACAAGGACCCATTTCAAGCGCTGTGAAAATCAGTTCCATTCTTCCAACAACAATCCCAAAGGCCGTGCACCCGGAAACCATACGTAGAACTATTAAAGAGCTTGGAATTTGCTTGTCCACACCTTAAAAAAAACCACATGTGTCAAAAAAAAATAGACTAAAGCGACTAATGATTGCCAAATCATACAGCCATTATCCTACCGCGTTCTGGCGTCAATTTATATTGTCCGATGAGTCGAAATACAATATTTTTAGGTCAGATGGACGCTACAGATTTGGCGACTGCCTGGATATGCCTAAAACCCAAGTGTACTATTAAGACGGTTAAGCACAGTGGTGGTGGTCAAATGGTTTGGGGTTGTATGAGCGCTGCCGGCATCGGATACTTAGGGTTTCATGGATGGTATTATGAATCATAAAGCCTACATTGATATCCTTAAAAATAACCTTTGAGAAAGTGCTTTGAAATGGGTCCTTGTCGATAAAAAGTTTAATAATGCGTTTTTACCTATAATTTAATTTTGTCTGACGACCATTCCTACGCTTGTTCTCAACCCGACCCTCGTTTTTAAAACGAATAACGACGTTATGGACACTTGACCGGGGTCTCGAAACTATTTCTTTAATTTCGGAATGGGGTTTTCCATCTTTTACATGCAAATCCAAAATTATTTTACGTTCCTCTAATGAGAGCTCCTTGCGCGTCATTTTTACAGGTAATAGGTCAACTTTTGCTATCGCAAAACTTCCTACATGCAAACGAAAGTGAAGCAAAGCATAATCAAAAAAGTCCCGTTGCAAAAATTAAAACCAACCAGCTGCAAGCAACGTAAATGCGTCGTTCCGATCAAGTGTACTAAGACTTTTGTGGCGCTGAAATCACGTTTTTTTTAAGTTTTTTTTAGAATCTAAGCCAACCCGCTGACGAATTGTTGTTTTTATTTTTGATTATTGTTTAAAAATATATATTTAAGAAAACCTCATCATTAGTTTTTGGAAAATTTGAACAATATAGAAGAAATTCACATTTTAGTGTAAAATCGCCTGCTGTACTATCACTTTTGTGGCACACTGTATGTAAGCAATAAAAATATTTATTTTACAAAACTTACAAAATTTTTATTTTTAAACCCAACGCGTTTTTTTCATTTTAAAGTTAACGAAATTACTTTTTTGTAATAACTTCTTTTTTTAATCTAAGTGAACAAGAAAATTAAATTTTTTTAACTAACTTTTAATGGACATAATATACCACGTACGATAAGTCACAGCTACCTCGAAGTCCTTTGACAGAAATCTACCATGGGTACGTCAAAGCAACTGTCGGTAAATGCCAACAAAAACTCAAAAAGCTCCACTGGCCTATTAACTCCAAAAGCAAACTACCCCTTCGCAGCAAAGTCTGCTCTACAAGACCGCAATGACATCCGTTTGGACGTACGCTATCCAAATTTGGGTATGTACGGCCAACCTGAACAAATTAAGAACTCTGCAAGCGAAGACCTTAAAGGCATTTACTGATGCCCCATGGTTTGTTCGGGCCACTACTTTAACCTTAATATACCAAAAATCGGTAATCAAATCAATTACCTACCACAGTAGCCATTATAACACAGGCTGACGAGGCATCCGAATGAAAGCGAGGAGCCTAGTGATCCCAGAAATTCCAAGACGCCTTAAGCAACTACACCCTTCTAGTATTGATAATAGAAAAATTGTTTAAAAAAACCAAAAATATCAAAAAGTGAGAAACGGTATATTAAAATCAAATATATCATAAAATGTTAGTAATTAATTAGTAAACACGAAAAAATAAGTCACTTAAAATATTGACAATATTAGATTATTATTTAACAAATATAACTGATTTCTAATAAATAAAAAAAAAACACCTTTAAACGTATATCAATAGGGTGGAGTGAATGTGTATGAACAAAAATTTTTTTAAATTTTTTTTAATGGAATAGCAATACAAAGTTGCCTTTTAATGATTAAATTCAGCATACAAAAGATTGTTCACTTGTCTTGATGTTATGATGCCCCAACCCAATTGAAAATTAGAAAAATACTAAATTTTTCAAAAAATTGATCTGATTTTGAATGATAGTATTTTTATAGATTTTCTGTCCCTTATAAAACAAACTGCAAAAATCTTTAATATTCTGACATGTAGTCAAACCCCTTTGGACAATCTCTTTCAAGGCTTCATCAGATAAATTGGAAGTCAGAGGTGGCTCAATTATCTTACAGTCTTTCCACGTAATTAAGTCGGTATAATCTTAAGCATCGAAATTTAAAGCAGCCCTAGAGTATTCTCTGCTCTTGCTTTTAAAATTCGCTGATATGCTAGTTTACGTATGATTTCTCTGTCGTCTCCAAGCATAGTAATAAGAATATTTTCTGGGTGACCAAAATATCCATTTCGTTGGATTACCTTATCAAGGATTTTCTTCAAAAGCGCATAGCTCCATTTGTACATGAAGGATAACATTTTATTGTGAACCACATTGGATCATAAACTCTCATTACGAAAGTGGCTAATATCACTAAATTTTCTTCAGGATCTGTTTTAGTAGCATATAATCTTAAGATTCTGTTCGCTGTAGTAAGCCATCTAGATTGGTGAAGTGGTCCAGGTGTAATATTAGCTAGACTGGTAGAAAAAATGCCAGTGCTGATAGCTGTCATCACATCGTAAAGATATTTTTGGTCGGTGCTCAAGTCATTTCTAGCGACTTCAGGTAATATGCAAAGAATGGTGATAAATTTAACAAGTGGCATTGATTCACATTTTTGTAAGTCAGATCCAATAAGGTCTGAAAAGCATTTAGGCCCTGTAGTGTAAAAGATGTCGTAATGGTAACTCATTCGAATGTAACTGGCAGATAAACCATTGTAATGGTTTGTTAAGTTCTTCTTCCATAAAACGAATAACACCTCCTTTGAAACCTGTATTCACGACTGTACCATCGCAACCAATAACAACTATTTTATCCAATTCCACCGATTTTGTTCTCAAATGATTTATTATGGTACTTTCAATACCTTTAGCAGTTCCCAACTCACACATAACATGCCCGAAATAATCGCTTCCTGGCTCTGATAAAATCACATAATGGTCGTCTGTTACTCTTTTACTATAAAATTTGCCTTCCTTCTGAATACTAACCAGTCTTATCTTTTTTGCCATCAAAATAAATTCCTCGTATACTTTTATTGCGATCTGCATCGTGTAATGCTGATCTGACTTTCGATCTTTCTCGGCGCAACTTTGAACGATCAATGACAGCACTTGGATCCTTTAACGTAATAATACCAACATCTTTTAACACAGAAGAAGCTATAATAGCAGCTGCTCTATCTGAGACTCCAGTACGATCGCAGGCGAGAGCTGGTAAATTTAATCTATTTTTCTTTGATGTCGGAGCAGCTACTAGTTTTGGCGATTGACAAGGACTAGAAGCTACGTTATTATTGAACTTGAACTGGTGCTTTCGGTTGTTAAGTCATCAGGCAAAGAACGAGAACAAGACGGTTGGTTAGGATCCATTATCTCTTTGTTACGCAGTAATTCTTTTTCTTGTCTTTTTAATTTTTTCATATTTTTTACAGTCGCAACCAAATCTACAGTGCCTATCATCATTTTTCTTGTAGTTCTTTGATCAAGTAAAAAATATACTTCTTCCTTGGGAACACGGCTGTCTTTTGAGCAATTACACTCTGAGATTACTTTGCATTTGCAACTGCAAACATCAAATAACCGTTGGGACTCAGTAACAAATTCATTTATTTTCTCTTGATATTTCTTGTTCGTTTGACGGCCTTGATAAGGTTTAAGTAAGCTTCTATATTTGTCATGGTAAGATCGAATTAGTTGTAGTACTCTCATAAAGCTGACAGTAGGAAGCGCCGCTTTTCGCCAGATATCTAAAATTTCCGTAGCCAATCTTTGGGATATATCATGAACTGTCGGCTTATGTTCTGCTCCCGACAATTAGACGTTGGTGTTTTTTGACAAAATTTTGCGAATTTCTCTAAAGTTCGTGATGTTGGGGGCACCTCCAAATTTATCATGTGCCAAATAAAATTTTGTATGCATATTATTGAACAATAACAGCAACTTTCTACAGGTATTCCGAAACGAATATGAAAAAAAAAATTGTTCGCTCCACCCTAGTATATCAATCAATATTTTCTTTTTATACACGTATAAAAATCCCTTCTATATATGTTGTAAATATAAAAAAATCGATTTGGCATTACAAAAAAAAAAAAAATATCTTTTAAAAAATTGTATGAAATTAATTTTTGTGATTTTTTTTTTTTTTGTCGAAAGAGTACATTTTTTATAGGATGAAAAAATGTTTTTTATTTCAAGGTACATATTAAATTAATTTTTAAATATTATTTTCATTGAATTTTGAAAGTTTTATTAAAAGGTATTGGGTTAACACAAAATAATTCTGTAAAGAAATTAAAATTTTTTCAAATAATTTTTCATCCAAAGCTACAAATCAAAATTAATTTGCTTTGATAAACTTAAAAAAAAAAAAAATATGCGGAACAAAATTTTAAAGTTCTGTTCCACTTGAAACAGAATCTAGCATGTCTGTTACATTGCAAATTTGTTATAAATTCGAAGATACTAAATCGACTCAATTGGGTAACGAAAATTCGTTTCGGCGATATATTTTTAAAGGGTCTACCTGGATAAGGTACTGGAAACTGCCCCCAGCGCTTTTTGAAAAGTAATGATGCAGTTCGATGCATAATCCAAAAAAAAAAATTTTCGCAAAATTTCAGATCTTAAACTTAATGCGTTGCGGATTAATTTAAAAAAAAACGTGTTTTTCGTTTTTATTTGATTGTGACTAAACTACTGAATATTTTTGAACCTTTTTTTTTTTTTTAATCTAAGTTGGCAACAGGGCTGTTTAAAAAAAAATATTTCATTATTTTCTTTGGTATTCGTTATTTGTACTCTTTTGATGGCGGATATATGTTCCATCAAAAATAATTACCAATTGGTCATCTTTTAAAGCGTATAGCTGTCGGGCTGTATTTGAGGTATTAGCAAGTAAAGTTTCTCGAGTAATGGCATCAAATCCAAAGCGCCGAGGCAATATTTCTCTTTCAAACGCGTTGAGCACTTCCTTGCAATATTCGGATACCAGTTGGGCTAATCCAAAGATAGCAGATATGGTTGCATTTGAGTTTCCAGTTCTCATTTTAAACAAAAAGATAGCAAGCGCTTGGTGGACTTTCCTATTTGCAGTGTTTCTCATAGTTCCTCATATTTTTGAAGTTGTTATAAGTTGGATTTGAATTTTATTGTAAAACAATATTGGTAATAAATAAGGACAAAAAATAAAAAAAAATACAAAATTATCATTTTTATTATTTTATATTAAAATAATTATAATTTTTTTTTACAGTTACATTGAAAACAAATTTTTTTTTTAATATCGTAAAAAATTTGTAGCATTTTTTTATGAATTACACAAAAAAAAAAATTTTTTTTTAGTGTTAAAAAAAAAAAATTTTTGTTTTATTTTTTTTTAACATTGTTCCACCAAATCGATTTGATTCATATTCACAGCAAATTAAGATCGTATAAAAACACGTGTTTTAAAAAAAAAAATGGTGATTGAGTTATTTTTGGATCATACTTAAAAAAAAATAAGAAAATTTCATATTTTTTTTTAAAGAAAATCTGTTGGCTAAAAAATAATTAAATATTTTTTTTTAAACAGCCCTGTTGCCAACTTAGATTAAAAAAAAAAAATGGTTCAAAAATATTCAGTAGTTTAGTCACAATCAAATAAAATCGAAAAACACGTTTTTTTAAATTAAGCCGCAACGCATTAAGTTTAAGATCTGAAATTTTGCGAACAATTTTTTTTTTGGATTATGCATCGAACTGCATTATTACTTTTCAAAAAGCGCTGGGGGCAGTTTCCAGTACCTTATCCAGCTAGACCCTTTAAAACAATTGGCATAAGCTCATATAGTCAAAAGATATTATCTACAACTCAAACAAACCAATTGACTTAATTTTTTTTTCAGCTTACAGCTTATTTATATTTTAACACTATTGTTTTAAAGATTAATATTTTGTTTATAGATTTAAAAAATTTTGTATTGCATACAAGCCCCAATCTACTTACATAGGGTACGGAGGCGCAAATTCGACCTTGTAATTGGTTTTGGCTATAAAATGCCTATTTGACATCGGATCACTGGTCCGATATACCAAATTAAAGCTAACGCTTGGCCGTAACTTCCTAAAGCTACTTGTTTCTGCTGACCATTATTAATTTTTCAGATATACCCCTTTTTTTAAAAAGTCAATTTTTGCTATTTTCAAAAGTGGTGGGGTAAATCCGACCGCCTATTTATTTTTTGGCTGATTTAGCAAATATGTTTATGATCACAATTTATTTGTTTTTCGATTATAAATTAAAAGAACATGTTATTGTTTTACAAAAGTGAATGTATGTAGGATTGATGTGTTTCCCGATTTTATTAATTGTAGTGTGTATAAAACAGTGACTTAATGCTAGTGCAACTTTGAATCATTTAGCGAATTTACAACTTTAGACGACTTTACAACTTTAGACGACTTTAAAACTTTAAACGACTTTAACTTCTTTAATTTTCGGCTGCTCTGACTACTGCTTTGACGACTAACTCTTTCGACTGCTCGGCTGCTGAATGCTGCTTCCTCTTCTCTCATCCGTGCTCCCAACTCCTGATTTTATTCACGCTGCCAACTCCTTCTAACTCTCTTCTTTTTTTTTTTTTTTTAAATTCGTAATGTTTAATAAATATGAATCAAATGAAAGTTGAGTGAATGTCAATAAAGGATGACTTGATTGAATAGCTCAGTAACTAATCAAAGTCATTTGATTTGCTGTCCGAATAGCTTGCTGGCGTATTTTTGGGTTAAGCCGGACGTCTGATTGGCCCCACCATTTAGAAGTCGGATTTGCACCACTGTGTCATTTTTCATGTCGACGCGAATAAAAATAAAAATTATACGAAATTTCCAATCAATACTAAATATACTACTTGTCTTTTGAGCATCTAAATATAGACTGACAGACAACTGTCAAAAAGCTTCTATACCTTTTTACCTCATCAGAAAATTGTTCTAAAATGATTCAACAGTGTAAAATTTAATCAGAACTTAAGACAAAAAGCAAAAACCACGTTTTTTAATGGTTAAAATATGTTTGTTCAATTAAGTTCCTTATCTAAAAACAATTGATTTTTATTAATATTTTAAAGTCTTCAGAGACCATTTGACCCACTAAGCAGCAAATACCACAGCTACACGAATCAACTTGTTAAAATATCATGGAAGTCCCTTCCAGCTTAAAATCAACATACTACGTACCGTATGGTACAAAGGGTATATTGTGTTTGTGCAAGCCGAAAATGTATGTTACGTACAGAAGGAGACGTCGGAGACCCCCCAAAGTTACCTAAAGTATGATCAGAGTGACTAAAGAAGTCGATATACCTAAGCCCGTCTGTCCGTCTGACCGTCTGTCCGTATGAACGCCTAGATCTCAGAGATGGTAAGAGCTAGAGCAACCAAACTATCAGATTAGATCCCTTATTAATCCATAGAAGACAAGTTTTTTTTATTTTTTTGATATCGGGATTACATTATATAGCTCCCATAGGGGTGTTTCAGAGTACCTCGAAAAAAAGCAAAAGTTCTAGATGGATAATTCGTTTGTTTATGAAGATATCATAACCAATTTTGACAATCGAAAGTTTTTTAGAAACCCCCAGCACTGTACCAAATTTGATCAAAATCGGTCGAAAAAATGTTTTTTGTAAAAAATTCGTTGTGTTTCGTGTGTTTGTGAAGATATTGTAACCAAATTTGGCGTTAAGAAGTTTTTTAGAGTTCCCAAGCACTGTAGCAAATTTGATCGGTTGACTATATCATATAGCTCCCATAGGAACGATCGGTCAAAAAACGCTTTTCTTTAAAAAATTCGTTGTGTTTCGTTTGGCTTTGAAGATATCGGAACCAAATTTGGCAGTCGGAAGTTTTTTATAGTTTCCAATCAGTGTACTAAATTTGATCAAAATCGGTTGACTATATCATATAGTCCCCATAGGACCGGTCTTAAGCAATATTTCGGACTTAATTGCAATGTGGTGGTACAGGGTATCCCAAAGTCGACTGCGCCCGACTTAAACGTACGCCATCTTTTTTAATATAATTTATTTATTATACAATCTATCACTTGGACAATAAGTAAATGTTTTCGAAATTTAGTAGAGGTTATAGTTGACCCTCCGTTTGGCACATGGGTCCAGCCAGACCCTTTTCATTTTAAATTGTATTTTTAACACACTTCTAATTGAGCAATCATCTTGCAATTTTCGGACTTTTCCTAAAAAAGACTTAATGAATAAGACGAATACTATTGTCAATTTATCAAAATTATTAATTTATATACATAATCATCTTCAAAATAAACCGTAAAATGCATAAAAAAACAACAAAATTTTACCTGTGTTTTAACCATTTTCTACCTAGGTTTTTTTTTTTTTTTTTACCTGTAGATCAAATTGAACATATGCGAAAGGCATTAAGTAAAAGAAGTAATGCAAAATTTAAACCTGTGCGTGGTATAAATGACCGTGAATGCACGTCCAAAATCGACAATTCCCATACATTTGTATGGAAATATATAGGGGTCTGTCTGGACCCATGTGCCAAACCAAAGGTTATCGGAACATGTGCCAAACGGAGGGTTAAACTGAGTAATAACTATTTTTTTTTTTTTTTTAAATGCTGTAAACTCAATGGTAAGTCTAGGACATGATTGCGTTTAATCTTCTGGTTGAAATTGACTTCCAAATCTACATTAGAAACAACCCCTAACGATTTACATGACACACCATTATAAATGTTGGCTAACTTGTTTAACTAAGCCTCAGGTTGACCATAATGCTGACCTTGTTCTGACAAAACGAAGCATCCTTTATTTCCATTTTAAAGAAAAATCATTGTAAAAATCTATTTCTTGCTTGATACTACCAAGAACAATGCTTTCATCCAAGTAGTTTGAGCTCATCATCATTATCATCGTTGATTTTACATTGTCTGTCATTGAATAAACATTTTAAATTAACCAACACTACAAGCGACATTTAAATTGATTTATGTTAATTACTGTATAACAAATGCGCTCGGTTGATTGCTAAATTGATTTTAAATGACATGCAAATACAAAAATGAATGAAAAAGAAAATAAAAAATGTTACAAAGTGCGACAGTAACAATAATGAGCATATATATATATTTTTTTTTCTTACCAATGATAATTATCAAAAACGCAAAAAAAAAAAAAAAAAAGGAAATGACAGTGAATTGTAAAAGGCATAGAAAAACATTTGCTAGACAAGGATTTTAATTGATTCCTGATTTGCATTTGCATTGCATGTAATTTACACTTTACTTTTTTCTTCCTTTTTTATTTTGGTACGGCTGATAGTTTTTTTTGTTAAGTGTTGTAGTCCTTGGAAGTTAACTTGAGTCGTTAGAAGCCACTTGTTTAAGGATAGATTACTATATGTATTAGTTTAAAAACACTTTCGAAAATTTGCTTGATTTTTTTAATTTGACAGAGAGAAAATCTCGAAAAATTCTACAAAAAAAAGAAAATTAAATTAAAGCGGGAGACTTTGGGATACCCTGTACCACTGTAACAACCAAAAAAACACTAAACAAAAGTTTTTTTGACCGATTGTTTCTATGGGAGCTATATGATATAGTCAACCGATTTTGATCAAATTTGGTACAGTGCTTGGGAACTCTAAAAAACTAACGAGTGCCAAATGATGATATCTATATGATGGGAGCTATATAATATAACCCCGATATCGAAAAAGTAAAATAAACTTGTCTCCCTGACATAATTACGCATCTAATCTGAAATTTTGGTCGCTCTAGCTCTTCCCATCTCTGAGATCTAGGCGTTCATACAGACAGACGGACAGACACACAGACAGACATACAGACAGACGGACATGGGTATAGTCGGCTTCTCTAGTCACCCTGATCTAACTTAAGGTAACTTGGGGGGGTCTCCGACGTTTCCTTCTGTATGTTACATACATTTTCGGCTTGTACAAACTTAATATACCCTTTGTACCATACGGTACCGGGTATAAAAAGGATATGGGCAAAAATTAGTTTTTTTAAATTTGTTGTCCACCTTTTGCGCGAAAGAAATATAAAAGTAAAAAACACTCGATGCGCTTTTGCTCTAATACGTTTACTCACGGCGATCGTAGTTACAGAAGTGAGTGATATATTTTAATAATGGAGGCGCTAGGCTGCTGCGCTAACATAAAGCTCAGCGGAGCTTTAGTTACAGGTAAAAATGAGTTTATTAACATAACATAAGCGCTATTGTGACTTATGCGTACGTATAAGAAGTTACAATATAAGATTAATTTAAGCAAAACAAACATTAGCCGCAATGGCATTTAAAATTATTATAAACGTTGTAAGTTCTGCTCCGGACATAATTCATTGTTAAAAATAAATTATTTTCTTTTGAAAAATTAAAGCTTATAAAATAAATCATCTAAATTTAGATTTTAAAAAAAGTTGTCATTTGTATGTCATAGCTCAGCATGATAGCTGTATTTAAATCCCTCTATGGCTATAAGAACGTAAGGAAATAAATAATAATAAAAGTTGTTTAAACCAAGTCAGCTTTATGCATATATCAAAACAAAAGTTTTTTAGCCTTACTCTTACAAGTATGCACTCAAAATTCACACTCGAGAGCAACTTAGTATAAAAGCAAAACACATTACGAGAGCTATTTTAAAATATTACCAAAAAATAGTCCTTTGGGTATTAAGTCAATGACATTTCTGCACTGCAGGGATTCCAAAATCTTTGTGAAAAGATTACAAAGCTCCCAGGAATGTACTGCATAAAATAAAAATTATAACAACAGCAGCACACAACAAAAAGAAAAGTTTAAAAAACCAAATAACTGTCATAACCTTGCTTGTGATTTTGGCAAATTCATAAAGTAAAATTTGGTCACACTAAAACCAAATTAAATTGGACATTTGATTGCGCTTTGTATTTGCATTTTAGTAGGTGCATTAAATATGCTGACTAATAAATTTGTGTTGCATACATTTCTGGGGCACTGTCAAACATATCGCTCTGGGTATGCGAATTTTGAAATGCTTGAGCAATTAATGCTCTTTGTCTGCGATTAGGTAACAAGCGATACGATGCCGCCCTTGGGTGAAGATAGAGGGTTCTTCACTCTGTGGGAGGATGGGCATGTTTTGGCTGCAGTGGCAATTGAAGCTATTGAGTTGTGTTGTCCTCGTCCAGCAGCAAACTGTCAAATGCATGCCAAGTGTACCTTTGAGACTGTGACGTAGATAGTTTTGTGCAAAAGGGGTTACGACTAAAGGTAGAATACTAAGGAGTTTTTTTTATGATTATTTGTAGTTTTTACCAAAAAAGGAATGAAAAACCTTACGGAACTTGTAGATGGAATGAAATGGTAGAACAAAGATATGAAATATTGACAGCTTTCAAACTTTAGTGGTTAATGCATACATAAGTGAGGGAAGCTGACTTGGTGGAGAGTTGGCACGAGTCTGAGTCAATACAGCTTTTTTTTTATTCATATTTTTGTAACTTATTTTTATATAATTTTAAAATAGTAAAATTTATTTTTATTGTTAAACATTGTTAATAAATTCAAGAAACAAGATATTAAATCACGTTATTAACGGAGATTCCCACCAAGAACGAATTTCCTTTCACTTATCATTTTTCAAGACAAAATTAATTAATTAAGTTTTATGTGACATATAAGGATTCAAATTTAATCATTTAAAATTATTTATTAAAAATTAGTTAAAAATACGTATAGTAATAATAAATAAGACAAAAATTACAACAAATTTAAAAAAAATAATAATTTAATTAATTAATTAATTTAGTTTACAATTTTATGCAAAATATTTTTTATTTAAAATTGTAAAAAATTGTGTTAAGCCAAAATTGTGTTTAAGCCACTAAATTATGAATAATAAAAAAATTGTATTCCAAATGAGAGTTTACTTTTTTATTAAATAAAGGGTCATCAATCTTGAGGTTTTTTTTTATAAATCACGCGTGAGTACTGTCAAGTTGCCATGTTTTTTTTTATTCAGTTTTCATTGCCATTTCATCATGGAAAGACTTACACCCGAACAAAGTTAACAAATCGTACAATTATATTACGAAAATTCGCGTTCTGTAAAGAATGTTTTTCGCGCGCTTTTATGGAACCAATTCGGTGAATTGGCCATCAAGGTCGTGTGATATCACACCGTTAGACTTTTTCCTTTGGGGCTACGTGAAGTCTAAAGTGTTTGTGGATAACCCAGTTACGACTGAAGCATTAGAAGCCAACATTACTCGTGTTATTCGTGAGATATCGCCGATTAAGCTCGAAAGCGTCATCGAAAATTGGAACCTCCGCATGGACGAGGTACGGCGCAGATGCGGCCAACATTTGAAAGGGATTATCTTTAAAAAGTGAATGGCAAGAATGGTTCTTTCTATCGATAGTAAAGATTTTTCGATTCATTTGAAATTTTATTTTTTGCATTTGAAAAAAAAAACCTCATGATTAATGACTCTTTAGTACAGATTATATCAAATTTGACTCAAATGAGCACCGAATATGGTACTCAATTCGACTTACAAGACTTGGAGTACTGATTATGATCAAAATAGTAATTAGAAAGGATTTACCTTAACAATTTTTTTTGTCGCCGTAATAGAACAATGTTCTTAACATTAAAAATGTTTCATATATACTTTCAAAATATTTTTTTTGACTGGACGCACATCTCCTGATAAATGAAAGTTGATCCCCAAATCAACCCCTTGCTATCTACGCCACTGTTCTAAGAAATTGCGGAAGCTTGGTGACAGCTATGGGCTGTCGGGGGGCTGTGGCCGGCTACCACAGTACAAAGCAGCATGAGCAGTTAAATTTAGAGCCCTATCAATGGCGTTCATAAGCGGCTTAGTTGCAGTCGTGGGGACTAACTTACAAATGACTTTGGGCATGTCATTGTGTGTTTATGAGCATATACATATATGTAATACACTTGTGTGTGGGTGTGTTAAGGAGTACATGTGTGTGTTCTTGTGTAAGTTTGTATGTGTGCGTTACATGCTAACATACGAAACATGTCATAAATTCAATGGCATCATATATAATTAATAAGGATTAATTGTATGGCACAGAAATTGTATAGCATTTCGCAGTACCGGCCAGAGACAAAATTTAATTAATTAATAGAACAACTTTAGTAGCCATGCAGAGTACCAGTGGCTTAAATAGAAGGAGATTAAAAGCAAAAATCAGGAAAAAATAATTTAAAATAAGACAAAAAATTCACAAAATATAACGAGAAATTCTAAACTGACGATTAAAACTCTTGAATGAAAAAATATGTTTATTTTAGCTTCTTTCAAAACTCCGAAAAAATACCAAGATTTAATTATAAACAACAATTTTTTAAAGTATAATTCATAAAATCCAAAATTTTAGAAGTACCAAATCGGTTTAACCAACTTTATTCTTCTGTACTTGCGCAGATTGAAAATAAATAGAGTATAAAAACTACTTCTGAACGTTGACTTAATGTAGCTGAATAAATTATTTTTTAATAATAACAATAAGACAATAAAAATAAGTTAATTTGATTGCTTCGTAATTGATAAATTAGCTGAGAACTCTAGCTATTTTGCCCAGATACTTCCGGCTTATCTTTTCGATATTATTAATATGGATAAAAGTTTCTTTAAAGTTATTGAATATATTAAACCAAATCATAATTATTATTCAAACATTTTTATCATTACTTTCAAAAAAAAGTAGCATAGATTCAAATTTTTTACAAATTTTTGCTGCTGAAGCAAAATATATTGAACTAAGATACATCCCCCTTTTAAAAAGTACTAACTACACCACTGTCGACTGCTTTATTCTATACATACTACTCTATATGTGGAAAGCATATAGCCTTAAAGCTTTGTTGTTAGCTGATATTTTGAATTTTCCACCAACTTATGTTTGAACTTCAATTTCCCAACAATGGTAGCTTTAAATATTACAAAAGAGCCTAGCAAAATCTCACACACACACAAATACAAACACCTACTCACACACATGCACTTACTCACATGCATGTGCATTTGAATATATGCACTTACATTTTAATATAGATTTTAATTAGTTGGCAAATGTCAGAACCATAATTAATTTTGTGTTTAGTTTTGCATGGCAAGGAATTTAATTGAAATAAATTGCAATTTATTGGCACTTTGAGCATAATTAATCAATAAATTAAATAATTAATATGAAATTTATAAAGCTTATGCAACTAAATGAGCAATTACAAAATTTGCCATTTGCAAAAAGTTGGTCCCTAAATATTAAAAAAAAAAAATTAACTTTGATGTTTGTTACATATAAAATTTAAGTTATGGAAATTCGACGAAATTTCAAGAATATTTTTTTTCAATATATTTTTAGTATGTTCCAAATCGGAAGGGATATGCCAGAGTATTGAAATGTAATTATATTTAAGCCTTATTTGGTTTTTTTTATCATCGTAAAATAAAGTGCGAACAAATAATTAGTTTTAAAGAATATATCTTTATTATTTTTTTTTTTTTTTATTAAAACAAAAAATAAGTATTGAATCACAATAACAGAAATAACAATTAAACAAATATATCTAAAATTTTGTTTGCTATTTAATTTGATTTTATTTTTCTTGCCAAATGAAAAAAAAGGATACATATACTTGTAGTATAGACGATAGTCACTCTTATCCGATTCTTTTTTATTTTTCTGTCCAGACGAAAAACAAGTTTTCCTTTTTAGTTGGCTTTTAGTTCTGCAAGAGTATTTATCTGCTGCATTTGCATTAACTTTTTTTTTAACTCTTTATACTGTAATTAATAGAGTCTAAAGCTAAAATGCAGTCCAAAAGGCCCAACGAAAATAGAAAAATAAAAAAAAAATAAAATGCGGCCATTAATGTTAAGCACTTGGCAGGAAAAAGTCTGGCCATTTGACAATTCTTATATAAGACGAAGAAAAAAAATTAATTGCAGTTTGCAGACTTTTTAATCAGTTGAAGTAATTGAATATTCAAATTATGCTAATCTTTTAAAGTGTTAACACACAACTAAAGCCAATGTTTTATATTCGTTGTTTTTGTTTTAAGAACATTATCCGTATGTTACAGTCCTTAAAAATAAAGCAATTTAAATTTCATTTAGAAATTGTGTTGGTGAGTACCTAATACTGAGTGCAAGCTGAAAATTAAGTATACGCCACATACCCCGCGCAGCTATGAAGTCCATTAAGAAATGTTTTCAAATTTTTGTTCAATGTAATTGATGAATAAAAACAATAAATTCAAAGCCTCTCAAACGTCCTTCATACCAGCGCTGCCCGATTCATTCTTTGTATCTCTTATCTTAGCGCAGCGTTTGAATATTTTCAATTCTATATTTCTTAGCGCAGATTTTAAAGCACTCTAATTTATTCAAAACCAAATTGAAATCATTTTATGATTCAAAACCAAATTTTTTTTTTTTTTTGAGATCTACAATTTTTTATTTTAAAAATGACAGAAATCTGATTTTTAGTAACTTTGGCGCCCTCTACTGTAAAAAATATGAACTTTCAAGCCTATTTTCTATTACAAAAAAAAAGCAGTTTCAATTTGAGCATTTTTTGTTGTACATACGACTGATAAAATTAATGGTCTCAAACACTTATAACGATAAGCCCTAGGGGATGGAGCAGTCACCTTTTTCGTGTTACACTTTTTGGGAGGCACTGAAAACATTTAGCAAGAGAAATTTCAGTGTCAATTTTTTCCGGGTGAAAATATAACTCTTACTGTACTATAAGCTAGTTTTTTTTTTTGCGCACATTTCACAATTCAGCCCAACATTGATAATAAATACATGTCTTCCAACTTTTTTCAATCCAAGTCAGTCAAAATCAAATCAAACAAAATACTACCTGAAATTATTTGAACCGAAACTACATTGCAACTGCTTGACTTGAAATATGAAATGTTGGGTTTCATACCTGATCGAACTCGATTGACATGCCAACTGCTTGAGTTGAATTATAAAATGTTGGGTCTCATACCTGATCGAACTCTACACAATTCATTTTTTGTTCTATGCCAACCAACTCAAACCTGCTGTGAGCTGTGTTGACTGAGACCGCAACATGTTTGAGCTGACTCGTGGTACATTTTGCAGGTCTCTGATCTCACCATTATTTGAAGCAGTTTATTGACCCTGTCATAATTAATTTATATGCCAATAGATGGCGCAAGTAAGTTGTTGAATATTCGTGTTCAGGATGGGATATATGAAGAAGTCACATGCGAGAAGCAGCACTTTTCCAATGTTACCGAACTAACGCCGAGGTCGGAGGATCTTAGACAGGGCTATACAGTTGACGGTACCGCAGTGCCCCTAATCGAGACCGAACCGCCGCATTCTGCGGGCATGTACTTTGTAGATTTTGTGCAGCGCAGCTTCAAATTAGATGAAAATAACTAGGAGAAATGCATCCGTTAATGGTCAGATATAGCAGCAAACGTCTTGCTGTGCTGAAAAATCTATAGCATCAACCGCGCATTGTTGTCCTTCTGCCCAATGAGCTAAGATATGAACCAGCAAGAGTTGTCCATGGCGGAGTTTTTATATTCTGCGCAGCACCACTTTTAGGAATTAATGGCAGCCAAAACTGAATGCAGAGCAGCTGCAGGCAGTGGTTTAGCTAATTGACAGCATGGACTTGGAGCGCATGCTTAAGGACACGCAGCAGCAGCGTTAGATTGATTTGACCTTTTGATCAGATTGCCAACATTTATGAGCAGAATTAAATGGATATGCTTAAGAAAAATACGACGGCCAACGACGGCGAATTTTTGAAAATGCTGCAGGATAAAACTTTTGTTGAATTCCATTGAAAAGTGTTGGAAGCAAAGTTTTTGCTGATGAGCTAAAGCCTAAAATGATGAATGGAGATTTGACATTATGAGACCACGCCGGAAAATAGACTAGACACACCATTCCTAACTCAAGAATGGATGAAGCGATTTTGATGATGATCGATTTGTTGGAACCCACGCGCCGAATCCCAGAAGATTTCCTAAATTCTGTTGAAAAAGTTTCAAAATCGTGAGAAACCACAATTGCCTTTAATTTGATACCGCTTAGTAAGTAACTGAAGGTTGACTCGGTAAATCAAGAGCAATTTTAAAAAGAAACTTCGAAGCTGTTGAAGTTTTCAACCCGTATGCCAAGACCAACCCTTTTTGAAATTGTGGCACCAAGATTTAAATAAACTTGACTTTTTAATATAGGCAAGCTATAATAATTTTGTGCTTAAATCTAAAAAATAATCTAGTTACCTTAATAGCAGAAAGTCAAATGCTGACGAAAACTTACTAAAATTGTTATTCTGTTTAAACCTTTCATCCGATAACATCGTTTGATTTGTAATTTTACTAGTTTTTTTTTTAGTTTTAAAATTTTTTGTGTAAAAAAAAATTTATTTATTTTATACTTTTGTGTGAAAAAAAATTCGAGCCAACATATATGAGGGTAAGTAAAAAATTTGAAAATAAGTGCAATTTACGCTATGTCCGTATGTCTGACTGTACACCTTAAGCTCTGAGACTATAATAGCTAGGGTTCCAATTTCTTACGGTTCTTCCCGACATGTTTTCTTCCAACATTCTTTCTGTGCAAACACATAGAACGCCGTTGGACCTTTTTTTTTTGACGTGCACACACGGAAGTTTGTCGTCCTCGTTATCGTTCATTTGTCTGCCGATAGATGGCGTAGCATTCCATTTAAAAAATAAAACGCTAAAGGGCAACGAGAAAATACCGCGGCCGAAGTATCTTTTATAGGGCTATATGCTGTTACATATCGTCAACCTATTTGTCATAGCGTAAAAGAAACGAGTAAAGGAAAACTTTAACGTGTGTTGATATCGACAGGGGATCATCAATTCACCCTACCAAATGGACATCAATTGTTCACTGAATTGGTTTTTTTAAAATAGCAAAAGCGCGCGAAAAACATTTTACAGAACGTGAATTTTCAGAAAATCAATTGTACGATTTGTAACCACGTCATGCAATTCACTTTTTAAAGATAAACGCACTAAAAACTGATTTCAATAAACCGTAGCTCGTTAATGCCGGTAAGTGCTTCATTCGTAGTTTGCTTATCAACAAACACGTTTGCCCCAAAGAAAAACTAAGTCAAACGGTTTGATATCACACGATCTTCAATTACACCGTTCCGGAGCGATGAAATAGAATTGACGATTTACACTGAATTGAAGTTATTGTGGGCATAAAATTTCAAAGCTAGCTAAAAATTTTTCATTCTTTTTACTAGATGCGCGAATTTTCGTAATTTTCTTGTACGATTTGTAAACGTTGTTTGGGGTCCATAGAAACAGTCTAAGTAACCAAACCATGAATAAATTTAACCACATGCCAACCTCAAAGTAAACTGACTTCGTCATTTAGACACAAAAATTTCTTTCTCTGAATTCTGAAAATACCTCAAGATTGACATGAACCTTTATTATGACACTTAAGACACGATCTTACTGTCGCTTATCGGTTTGTTTCAATAATTCTGCTTCCAAAGTTCTAAATGTTATGAAGTTTAGAAATCAGTTCTGAAAGGGACCTATTATTTTGATCTATATGCCTTTTAGATATACGTTATGCTGTAAAAAGCTAAATTTATATTTTTAGTATATTGGCAACAGTTTGCCACAGTCCTCCTTTCTTTTATAATAACTTATAATTCCTACATTGTTTTGAATAATTTTTTTTTTTTTTTTTTTCTTTGTAAATAATTTAAATATTATTGTGTGAAGATATTTAATTGAAGCCGCTTTGGGGGTAGGTTAAGTTTAAGAAAAGTTAAACTTAGCTATGTTTGTTTGTCTGCAAGACCATAAGAATGTAATGAACAATTACTGCCATCAAAATATTTTTTTTGTTACTATACCAATTTTTTTTATATTCATTTTATTTATACATTTAGTTTATTTTTTGTAAATTTTATAAATTAGTTTATTTTGTCAATTGGCTTAGTTTAGTTATTTACGATTTTTTGCCTCACTTTTATACGCAATTTAAATGTAACGTATAACTTAGCTAAGACACCAACCAAGGTCACAAAGCTTTTTAACGCTGCCAAAGTCAACCCTATATGACACTGTCATATTTGACAATTACTTTCAATTACAGCTAGCTGTAATTAGTCTTAGTACTTATCTTTGCACTTCCTGTTATGTTCTTTTGCCTCGACCAACGAACTGATCGGATGTGCCCACTCCGCAATTAACTTTATATATATGCTTAGTCCGCGAGTTCACTTGATTTAAATCGGTCTTTATTTTTGCAATCGCCGTTAATTTGGCCATAAGAATAATAACCAAATATATTTTTGAGTGAGTTCTTGCAAATTCTTGTAGTTCTATATAAATAACATATTACCTAATTTAGGTGCAGACTCCTCAATATATATACCATCGTTAATAATCTCAAAGGCCTACTTTGAGTAACAATGCATATCGCATGTCTGTTTGCATTTTCGAAAAGGTAAAAATTGCTTTAATAAAGCTTTGCCAATTAACTTATTTCCATATTTCAATACCCAGCACTATACCCATATGATTGGCACAGGCAAGGCATAAGCAATAAGTGCAGTGGAGGCGGAAAAATTGGCAAAAGCAGAACAGCATACATTTACAAAAACAACACCTGCAATCAAAAGCGCCTTTCAGCGCCGCTGATAACTGCGCTCTTGCAGTAGCGCATGAGCAGCGGCTCAGCTGAGCTTTGTTCTGCAGTCGAAAAGCGCGTGCGCGTCGGAATGTTCTTGTTAATTTGGAGCTGCTCCCGCCGAGCCGCCTGACCATTGTTATTATTGCCTATGTGTCTAATTGTGCTCAAAAGTGTCCGGATCCTATGCATCTCAGCCCCCATATGTGGGAAAAATCATATATGTGCCTGAAAATTCTTATAATTGGAACATATGTGAATTTGTGCATACACCGATGGTGATATTCTGCACCTTTGCCCTCTGGATTACCCAATGGCCACCCCTTCAACATCGTTGCAGCAAAAAGCAAAAAAAAAACCAAACGCATAATCAATCAAATAATATATATAAAGTGCAGTGTCTGTGTGCGTTAGTGATTTAAGGCATTTAATCATTTTTTATTTTATCATTAAACAACTCCTTTAATTATTATTCTTAAATATTAAGCTCACTTCAAGAGTAGCATATTCTATTCTGAAAGTAAAACTTAAAATACGTTTTCCGCATCATAATTATGCTTTAAGCCAAATCAATTTGCCAATGTAATAATCTAAGGCTTTTATATTTATACCTATTTTTATGCCTTTTTACAAGTCAATCATTACGCATAACCACATAACATAACAACTAAACACTTTAAACAGCATCACGTCGATCATCGCATACTCTACGAAGGCCTTCGGAGGATCTGCAGATGGGTGAGTGAAATTAATGGTCGTGCTAAAATTCATTTTGATTGGCATTTATTAAATTAAACTCAATTTATAACCAATATTAAAATGTTTGAAGTGAATTTGTTGAATTTTTATAACCACACCTTTTTATATGGTCGTAAATACTCTTCAATACCCTAACCCTTGATTTTGTTTTGATCAATTATTCTCTTGCGCGCATTTCACTTAAATTCATTTTTTTTGTTGTTCCTTTATATTTATATTAACACATGTTCTAATTTAGCTGCTTAATAATTTTTGACCAACAATATTCTTAGGGCCTTCTGCCAAACTATATAAACGCAAATGCTTTAAAGAATATCTTCGTAACTATATTTTACCTTATATTAAAATATAAATTTATTATGCACTTTTGAGTTAATTTAATTATATTAAAATTATATAAATATTATTATTATGTTTAGTTTTATGCACCATATACATATCTTGTATGATATGTTAGGTCTCTAATGTTTCTTTTTTTTTTTTTTGAAGTCATATATTGGTATCTAAATGAAGTATCTTTATCTTTATTTTGTTAGGTTATGAAAACAAATTATGAAGTGTTAAAATAAATATCTATATCCCGGAAAGTAATTTAGTGATTTAAAATGTCGTGAGCTGGCATGCTTTGGGATTTTCCTCAAAAATTCGCATTGGAAAATCATGGTAGGGTGGGTAGAGAGCGAGAGCTATGACAACATCTGCATAGTTCCCTGAAGTTAGAGTGATGGGTAATCCTATGTCTGTCTTTTCTTTAATTTTCTATTATGTTTTTAATTGTGATTTCTCTTCCATCTCCTTAAGTGGCATTAGGGATTTTTTTTTTTTATTTTGTATGTAGTTAGTTGTCCGGTAGACTGAGTCAAACAACCCCCCCACAGGCTGTTCGCTTGTCGTAACTAGAAAATCCCGACAGACAACGTCTTGGACACAGCACGAGGACATTTCTTCGTCCTCTAAATAACATTACAAGAACTAGGTACAAAATTTCGTCCCCATTATCCTTCTGTGAAAACGTGGATATGAATCGTAGAAGTCCAAATACCCTACAAAAATGTATACATAGTTTTTTCATTTTGCGATCGTACCCGTCATTAGTTTTTCTGCCGATAGATGGCGCAAGCAAGTTTTTGCATATTTGTGCTCAATTAATATTATTACGAAACGGTGCTACGCAAGAAACTGCATTCTATCAAGGTTGGAATGACGCGGCCGAAGGATCTCATATAGCGCTACATGCTACGAGATACTTTGCCGATGAGAGTCGTGAACTGCATTGGTCATTTTGGTCGATTAAACGGGCCATGTCCGCTTGCCTGCGTGAACACCTTACGCTCGGGAACCATGAGCACTAGTAATGACACATTTCTGTGTAAAAATGAATAGTGTAGTACCTCAAAAGAAAATGTTTCACTAGAACTTTCGCCGTCGTCGTTCTCGTCATCATTTACTTTTCTGCCGATAGATGGCGCAAGGAAGTTGTTGCGTATTTGTGTTTTCTAAATAAATGACCTAGCTAGCTAAAGTTTACTGCTATAATGGATTTGGTGTCGAGAGACGCTAAACAATCGAGTGAGCTTATAAACATACTTTCAAAAGTATATTTTATTCAAATCATTTACATTTCTATTCTCGTACCGAAAACATTACTTAAGCAAGAATTAAATTAATGTATTTTTATTTATTTTTATTTTTACAACTTTCTAGTACAACCACTATAACGAATTAAAAGGCTAAAAAGTGTCAAGCCCCAAAAAAAAAGAAAGTAAGTGGACATGTTTTGTGAAAAGGCCGTATAGATACCTAACCCAACTTTTGATTCTTTAACTTTAGGTAATGGCTGGACCAAAAGGCCAAAAATGCATGCGCAGAGGCCCCGTAACTAAAAATGGCTTTCTTAACTTTATGAGAGAGTTCAGGGCCATAAATTGCGGATTGAACATGATTCAGGCTGTGAAGGAAGGTGCGAAATGTTGGAAAAAGATTTCGTGCCAAAATAAAGAAAAATATCGCCAATTGGTATGTGTCAATATACGAAATCTATTAAAGGCTTATTCAATCTGTGCTCTATTCAGGGTGGCAAAAAACGCTCATGTCCAAAAAAGTGTCCAAAAAAAAAGCCATCATGTCCAAAAAAAAAGGCATGTCCAAGAAAAAAGCCACCATGTCCAAGAAAAAAGCCATCATGTCCAAGAAAAAAGTGCTCTAAACCTGGACCTGTAACTAATAATGGCTACCTTAATTTCATACGCGACTTTAGGAAGAAGAATTGTGGCCTTAAACCGAATGACCTTATTCGCAAGGCGGCGAGGGCTTGGTGCGCCTTATCCCCTTGTGAAAAGAGGCGTTACCGGCAAATGGTAAGTGTATACTTTGGCAGCTGGATAATTGGATTAACGATTTCTTCGTGTCCAGGCCTGCAAAAAACCCAAAAAGAGCTGTTCCAAAAGGTAAAAGAGTGAATGCAACACATTGCAGAGTCGGGCGGAAAGGCGAGGATCCGTTCAGACCCTGCCTGTGTTTGTTTATTCTAAAAAAATAAAAAAAACCAAGAGCATGCCAACATAAAGGGAGAACAACCAAGGCCAAGCTGCAGCTAGATTAGTTTTATGAGTTAACGATTTTATATCATATCAAGGCATGAAAAAACCCACGTATTGCCGGTTGGGCGGTACGGCGAGAATCCGACCTAACCTGTCTGCATGGGTTTAACTAAGGCCAACGTTACCGCAATATGGTAAGCATATATCTCGGCAGCTGGAATATTTTTATGAAAATAGGGTTAACAATTTCTTCATATCTAAGACTGTATAAAAGAGGAAAGGCGAGGACACTTTCCGACTGACCAAGCTCTCTCAAAAGTGCGTGTGCTCGATAAAAAAAAAGTCAAAACCATAATTTCGAAAAAACCTGCCACCAAAAAAAAAAAGTAACACCAAACCATCCTGTGTTAACGTGGTAATAATGTATGTAATGTGTTGTTGCTGTTGTGTGTAATTCTCGAAGTATACAATTTTCGTTTCAATCAAAATTAAAGTAAAATATATAAAAAAAAAAATTTTGCAGCATCGATTGAATTTGCTATAAAGGTGGAAGCTAATAGAAATGGACTTCCTTGTACAGCAATTTGTGTCGAAAGGTATTAATTATTCCTTTGAGGAAGCAAGAAATATAATTTGGAATCGAGCCAAGATTTATAAATATCAGCGAAAATTCATTCATCATTTAGAAAAATACGATGAAAATATTTTTAGATAGCATACTAAAATGTTTGCTCATAAAATGTTTTTGTAGGCGTGCCAGACACCATATGTATATATATTTTTGATAAGCGTGAACATCCGTGTCGACATACCTAGCCATGTCTGTCTTGTGAGGATGCAAGTTGCCGCCTCACAACAGTTTTCCTATAAGCCAATAGAGCACTAAGAAAACTGCTTGGCCTGCTTGATAAGAGTGGCGGTGAAAGAGTGCTTACTCTCATCTACTCTAGGTAAAGAATAGCGGCCTTAAGCATGGCACGCCAATTTATTGTTTATTATTAGGGAGTAGGAAAATGTATAAGTGCATAGGTGTAAGTGGAGCTGAACGCCGAAATCTTTCTTATTAATATCCTTCTTATAGTCAGACCGCAGAAGGCGGAAAATAATTTTTAGAAGCTAAAGCAAATTTGTGATAATAAGTTATCGCAGCCGTTGTTCTGACCAAACCAGAGGTTCGTAACTGCCTGTATGGACAAAAAGATCTTGGAGATTTATAGAGCTAGAGACTAAAAATATTACCAAAAGATGCTCATTATCTAGCGGTAGATCAAGTTTGTTTGATTCATGTCCATATCTATTTCCCAAATAGAAGATTCTCCCATTTAACACACATAGTATAAAGCTACTCGGTAAATAGTTTTTCAATTCCGATCAAACTCAAATATAGGTAAAAATGTCTCTTTTTTAAAACCCGTCCCTGGATCCCTGGACGAAAGACCATTATCAGCGCGAAGCAGCTGAAGCGCCGAGGGTCGGCCTGAACCCTTCTGTGGCATTGGTAGACACTCCAACAAACTGTTGGTAAGAGAAGAGGAAACATCCAGAAGAGACACAGACTATAGCGGCATGGAAGCCCATGTCCTCGGTTCCTATAACTTGAAAAATATTTCAACTGGGAAGAAGGAAACAACTAAGTGACATCGGAATTTGCAGCACATATAGCCTTTGTGAAATTGAGGAGGAAACTTCTTAATGGGCGTAGAATATGAAAGCGCAATTTCTCCTGACTAGACTTAGAAAAATCTAAGAGCTAAACAATTTTTTTTCTTTCTAACCTGGTTTTGCATAAAAAACTAGAGGATGTTGCAGACGTTCTTCCGTCGGAGCTTTGGCTTATTTGATAGGAGCGGGCTTACCAAACTTTTCGATAATCTATTATAATTTTAGCATTTGAATCAAGGAGGCATATTTTGACAGCTTACTGGAAGAAAGCATTCTATTCATTCTAAGGTGCAGAAATCAATCTAGGCTTAAAACATAAAAACAAATAGCCAATAGTTGGATCGTAGCATTCCCAGGTCAAACGTCGCGCATTCGCGACGTGAGCCAAGACTAAATAAACTTAATAAAAATAAAACATAAATTTGATTAAGCCTTAATAAACGCTTTAGCCTTAAAATTTAGAACTCTGTTACTTGATTTTCTGATATTCGAATTTATTTCTGATAAATATTACGTATTCGCGACGTGAGCCATGATTAAAGAAATCTTATCATTATATAGTTTTTGGAGTACAAAAAGGGATCGGTTAATAAGTTTTTAAATTTTTAAAAAAGTCTTATAGTGAATCAGATTATTGAAGCCCTTATTAGCGCTAGAGCCTTTCCATTTAACTTGGTTATCGCTTAATATTGTCTTATAAGCCAATCTCTTTTAACTCTTGCAACACGTTTCGATAAACGCGTTTGGTTCACTTGAAATTCTAAGGAAAACTAAACTAAAGGAGTTAGGAAGTATGAAAGGCTGCTTTAACTTTTGTTCCAATAGAAATGCTCTTCAAACGAGAACAAAATTATTTTTAACACAACTAAGCAAAGGCTCAGAACAATCGACAGATTATTTAAAATTTGTTTGCAAAAAAACAAAAAACTTTTAAGGCTAGTTTTTCAGAGCCCAAACTTAAAACAAAACCCAAACCCATAAAATCTTGTCAAATTTTATTGTTGTAATTATATTCAGTATTGTCTGCTTAAAAACTGGTAGTAGGCGCGAAGAATAAAATCCATTAAAGTGTCACCCTATACCAGTAGACGTGTGAACAGTGAGGCCAAAAATTCTGTGAACAACTTTTACGTTTAAGTTTAAGTTTAAGCTCTGCTTAGCACAAAATGGTCATATTAATTTTTTTTAATGTTTGTAAGAGTAACATTTAACTGTCGAATTTCTTCCCTACAACGAGATTGGCAATATAACGAATTTTTTTTTTAAGATACACTAACTTTTCGATATTTATACCCTGTACCTTATGGTATATTAAGTTTGTGCAAGCCGAAAATGTATGTAACATACAGAAGGAGACGTCGGAGACCCCAAAAGTTACCTAATGTATGATCAGGGTGATAAGAGAAGCCGGTATACTCACATCCGCCTGTCCGTCTATCCGTTTGTCCGTCTGTCTGTCTGTCTGTCTGTCTGTCTGTCTGTCTGTCTGTCTGTCTGTCTTTCTGTCTGTCTGTCTGTCTGTCTGTCTGTCTGTCTGTCTGTCTGTCCGTGTGAACGCCTAGATCTCAGAGATGGTAAGAGCAAGAGCAACCAAACTTTCAGATTAGATCCCTTATTATTCCATAAGAGACAAGTTTATTTTAGTTTTTTGATATGTTAATGTAATGTAACCCATGTAGCTCCCATAAGGGTGTTTCAGAGAACCTCGAAAAAAACCAAAAGCTTCAGATGGATAATTCGTTTTTTTATGAAGAATCGCAACCAAATTTTGCATTCGGAAGTTTTTAGAGATTTTTAACACTGAACCAAATTTGATCAAAAGTGGTTGACTATATCATATAGCCCCCATACGACCGATCGGCTAAAAAATCGATATTTGTAAAAAATTTGCCATTTTTCGTTTGTTTATGAAGATATTGTAACCAAATTTGGTTCTCTAAAGTTTTTGATAGTTCCCAAGCACTGTACAAAATTTGAGCGAAATCGGTTGACTGTATCGTCAGCGCCCCAAATAAGCGTACGCCATCTTTTAAAATAACGTAATTAGTGCAAAATTTTTTAAACGTGTTTTTATGAAGATATCGTGTCCAAATTTGGTAAATCAATATCTTTTAGAGTTCTGAAGCAATATACCAGATTTGGGAATTTTAATGTGGTGGTAAGGGTCATCCCAAACGTCCGCAAACGACTTAAAAATTCGCCAGCGTTTATAAAAAATTTTGAAAACGAATAAATTATAAAATAAGATCAATCTGAATTGTGATCATTCCTATTTTGTCAGAGAAGGCAAATGATTAAAAAATTTGAGGACTCAAAATAAAGAATATAAAAAAAAAAAAAAAAAATTTTTTTCTAATTTTCAGAAAAAAAATGTTGAAATTTTTTTTTTATTTATTCTCTTATTGAAAAATAAAAATTATTTTAAAATCGTTATTATACGATAAATAATCCCAATCTGGCAAAAAAAAAAAAAAATTGTGGTCATATAAAAATCGTAAAGATCGATTTCCCACAACTTTTCCTACTATTAACCAAATTTTCGGAGAGGCTTTTCCGTTGGTTTGAACGAATATTTTTATTTAATTTTACAGATGTCACAATTTAATTTTTAAAGTGTACGATTAACTTCTGTACTCACTGTCTATATGTTAGTGTTTGGCACTGTAAACGAATGAATTTAGGCCCCAACTACGCAAAAAACATTTGAGACCCATTTAAAGAAATCATAAATAAAAAGCGCGCTAAGGCAGCTGCAAAAGCAATTTTGGTATTTATCTCTGTTTTTCATACTTTATGCTTGAATGATTTTTCATTTCATATTTCTTGGAATTTCTTTTCTACTATTATAACAATAACAAACAGTTCCCCGATAGGACAAAAACAACAGGCATCATAGTAAACAGTAACAACAGCAACAACAATAATAACTAAAACCATTTTCTTTATTTTCACGCAATTTTTCTTATTTGCGATTCGCAAAACAGTTTTCATTTTTAGTGCCTTTTGCTATTTGATGGCCTTTTGCTTGTGCCTTTTTCCATTCGCCATACGCCATTTTTTTTTTTTTCGGAAAGTAAACAAATTTTCATGTGGCAGACGCTTTTCTTTCTTTCCACTATTCGTAATTTATAAACGCGACGCAGATGATGATGTCATAATTTCCTCGCCACGTTAAATATCAAAACAAAAACAACTAAATTGGTGGAGATTTTAATATGCTAAATGTGTTCTACATAATTTGCATAATATTTTAATTTTGCATACTTATTGGCGCATAATTAGGCGATTTTCAGTGTTGCGAAGCGCCGTGCTTTTTGTTTGTTGTTGATTTTGAAATTGTTATTATCAAAGGTGGAGTTTAAATGCTGCACAATCTGCATAGATTTGTTTTGTTGTATTTGTCAATTTATTTTATATGGTAAATATTGTTTGATTTAGGTACTTAAACGATTAGAAAAGCGTTTGTACAATTTAATTAAAAGGATACTCCCAAATCAATTTCATTTTCCAACGGTGCTCATGCGATTTTGACTGACGTGGAAATGAATTTTTAATTTATTTTGAATTTTTTGAACCTAGGATTTTTCGAAAAAATGTTCACTCATTTACATTTTATTTAAATTATGTAAAGAAAATCAGTTTCCACATGACTTTAAAAAATACTCTTACAGTACTTTAAATCGCTATCGGAAATAAAGGGTCATCAATGTTCGAGTTTTTTTTTTAAATTCAAAAAGAAACACAAAAATTTAAATGAATCGGAAAATCTTTATTTTCAATAGAAAGAACCATTCTTGCCATTCACTTTTTAAAGATGATCCCTTTCAAATGTTGGCCGCAACTGCGCCGTGGCTCGTCCAATTTTCGCGCGTTTGAATAACACGGGTAATGTTGGCTTCTAATGCTTCAATCGTAGCTGGCTTATCAACGAATACTTCAGACTTCACGTGTACCCAAAGGAAAAGTCAAAATATTTGTCCGTTCACCGTTCGAATATAATTAAGTCACCGATTTGCTTATTAAGGGTGAAAACTTTTTAAGTTTTTCTTATTGTTTGTTTTTTTTATCTCATATACATATATAAAATAGAGTTAAGAGTTATGTTAGTTACACCATTAATAACTCAAGAACGGCTGGGCCGATTTTGATGATCTATGGTTTGTTGGATTCGTCTCCGCACTGGTTAACAGTGTAACGCATAAAATATCGGAAAAATTACGTAAAAAGAAGAAAACCGCGAAATTCTCTTATGGAGGCTGGGGATCAGATATCGACATAAATCGAAAATCTTTATCTGCGTCACTATAATGTGCATCTTTTGGTAAAACTTCAGGTCCATAGCTCTAACAGTCTCTGATATTCTTTTGCTCATACGGACAGCCGGATAGACAGACATGGCTATATCGACTCGACTGTTGATAGTGACCAAGAATATGTATAGTTTAGGGGGTCTATCACGCCTCCTTGTGACCGTTACATACGTTTGCACGAACTCATAATTCCTTTGGTACAGGGTGTAACAAAGTTGTGTTAGACACACCATTTTTGAATCAAGATCGGCTTTAATGATTTATGATTTGTTGCGATTAAGGCTTTGCCACGGCCAAAATTGCTAATGTTGCGGAAGAATGCACTAAAGTTGGTCTAAAGATTAATATCGCTAAGACTAAATCTATGTGCATCAATACACCTAATGGTGCCCAGCTAGTTTTAAATAGTACGAATGTTAAAAACGTTGAAAAATTTGAATATCTAGGCAGCATAGTAACAACAGATGGGGGCACTAAAGATGATGTAGCCAACAGGCTACGTAAAGCTCGAAGTGCATTCGCTAACTTTAAGAATATTTGGCGTTCGACAGCTTTACAGCTGAAGACCAAAATAACAATATTTAATGATTGCGTCAAAAGCGTGCTGTTGTACAGATCTGAATCGTAGTTTGTTACTACCGCAATTACACAAAAACTGCAAACCTATGTGAACAGATGCCTCCGGCAGATACTAAGAATTTGGTGGCCAAGAACGATACGTAATGAACGGTTGTGGGAAATAACTAAGCAACAGCCGATCGACAAACAAATATTGAGGCGAAAGTATGGTTGGCTGGGACACACCCTACGTAAACCTATCGACGAAATGGCACATAGAGCACTAGAATGGAATCCCCAGGGCAGAAGGAACCGTGGACGTCCAAAAAGTATATGGCGAAGATCAATAAGGAGGGAGACGAACAAATCTGTCAGCGAACTTCGAGCATTAGCGCGAAATAGAAATCATTAGAAAATCTTTGTAGATAGACTAAGTTCTTAAATTTTTATTTTTTTAGAACATGTCATAATAATTAATAATAACTGTTGTTCGGGTGTAAGTCTTTTCATGATGAAATGGCAATGAAAACTGAATAAAAAACATTTGGCAACTTGGCAGTACTCACGCGTGATTTATAAAAAAAATGCTATTGAAAAAAAAAACCTCAAGATTGATGACCCTTTTGAATAAAATTTTTATAAATAAAACACAAAAATTTCCAGTAAAATAGTATTAACTTTACACCATTGTACGCGAAAAAACATCCCAGAAAAAAAAGGCAGATGTCGAATACTCTAGGCACCAAAGAAATCGTATTTTCATCAAAAATTTAACCTCTTATAATAACAAATTTTCACAGAGCTGCTAAAATTCGAAAATATTCGACTTAACTTCGTTGAGAGATTTTCAATAAAAGCTTCAATATTCCTATGCCTTGTCAGCATTGGCTATTTTTTTTAAGTATTCCCCTTTGGTTCCTACACATATACTACAGCGATTTCCAATGTTTACCCGAGTCTCACATTCAGTAAAAGGGCTCCAAATTTACATATACACGCGCATTTTTAATAGACTGCTTGCCCAACCATACACTGTGTGAGGAAAAAAAGCAATCACACATACACACACACACTCATATTGTGGCAGTGGCTTAGAAAACATTTTTCCAAAGGGTGCTTTAAAACTACAAAATTTTGTTTTTTCTTTTTTTTTGTCGTAGAAATACGTTTTTTTTTATACATATAAAAAAAATAGAACTACTGAATGTATTTACTTGGGGGTACTAGGTTACTAGGAAAGAATTATTCTAAAATAGAAAAGTAAGTCAGCCATTGAAATTTCAAAGCTTTCAACATGTATTTAAGCATCAATGTTTTATTTATGTTATTTATTTTAAACTAAAAAATTTTAAAAATTTTATAAATTTTATCAACATTTTTATCAATTTCGATGAAACGAAAATAGCACACAAAATAGCTTTAAATTATTATAATTTTTGATATTAGTATTTCTATTCATATGAGCCATTTATATAGAATTTCAAAAATGATAATATTCATAAAAAAGTATACAATTTTGGACAAAAATTTTTTTTCTAGATCCTAGTCATAGTATTTTGGTTGTATCGACCTATTTTGTCTCTTAACATGATCAAATATAAATAAAGTCCAAAATTTTAGGTTGCAAATTATTGTATTCTTTAACCTAATAATAAACTTTCAAAACTAAGATTTTAGTCGCAATTACAAATGTATCACTGGCTTATTTTAAGTTTTAAAATACTTATTTTTCGATGGCAAATAAACATAAAAATTTTCGAGCTTTAAGCTGGTTTTAAAAATCTTCATTTGAAAAAAAAATTGTAAATTTTTAATGACAATTTCTTAATATTTTTTTAATGTAACTACGTATATGTAACTTTTTTCAAAAACAAAATGCTCTTTAAATCTTCATAATTTTTTTAAGATTAGTTATTGATTATTATTATTAATTTTAAAAATACACAACGACAGTACACCTAAAATTTATATTCGTAACTTTAAAATAATATTTCTGTCTCAGCTGGAAAGATTTTTACATCTAACTCTGTAATTTTTGATGGCTAGCTTTAAGCAAATCTCATATTATAAAAATAAAGCAAATTGTTAAACTTAAATTTGTAAATTTAAAAATGCATTATTTTGTTCCGGAAGCGTTCTTTATTGAAGGCCAGTACGCAGCATCGAAAAAAGCATGGCGGCAGGGATCGCAATGTATTTTGCATGCAAAACAAATTGTGGGCACAGCGATATTGTTTTTTTCAATTAAAAATAGATGGCGCCAGCAGTAACGACAGGTTTTTTGTTTTAAAAGCAGTACGCAGCATTTGGCAAGACACTCCAAGAAAAAAAAATTACCATGTGGTTGAACCCATACATAAAAATTTTAAAATGGTCGTGGGATATTTGTTTGTGTTGCTGGTGTCCCACATGGTTGCTTGATGGCTTACACGGTTAGGCACTATACCAAATAAATCCAAGCTGGGAATCGTTTTGGAGTAAGTAAAATTTCAGGCATAAAAAACATATTAAACATTTTTTGCTATTCTGTCAAATATGGAAGTTACTTTGCCTTCCCAACATCGTTGTTGCTATCAGAATAAATTGTTTTTGTATTTTTTATTTATTTATATTATATAATTATAAAATAGAAGTTAATTGTAAATTATGAAAGGCAACGTATGTTTCAGTCTGTTTATATTTTTTATTTTTAATGCTAAAACAGAACAGTTGATGTTACTGCTGGCGCCATCTAGCTGTCAATTACTAAAAAAAATAGGCAGCACTGTTTGCTTATGTAGTAGGCTCTACAACCACCCCTGCAGGAATTCGGTGTCATATAAGTGGCACAAATACTCTGAAAATAACTAGTTTTTGAATGGTTAAAAAAGAACAGTCGCGGAATAGGTAAAATGGCAAAGAGCGCTCTCTCTGGCAAATTTGTACCGCTCAGAGAGTGATTCTGTCTTTTTTTCAGTTTGATAAATACATATAAGAAATTAGTTGTGCTATTTATTTTTAGAAAAATAAATAAATAGTAAACTAAAATTACTTTATAACGAACATTTAAGTTAAGCACATGTATATAATTAAAAAATCTGTAAATTTTCAATCTAAGCCTATAATTTAAGAATTGTAAATGTTAGATAATAAGTTACCTATAAGTGAATAAAATGCTTACAAATAAAATAAAATAAACTAATATGTACAACAATATTAACTAGTTCAATATTTGAGTTAAATATATTAGTACGAGAGCATACCCAAACGAATTATTATATTCTAGTATCCCATATGCAGGCGAACCAGTTTGCTACCAGTTAAACATCGTACCAAAAAATTCTGGTTGCTTCCTATGACAAGCCCATGTTAAGCATACTAGTATGCAATCATACTTGGTTTGGGACACACAGTTTCACCGTCGGGGTGGTTGGGAACCAGTTCGGAACTGAATTTTTTTCCTGCAGGGAACACACAGGTTATAAGAACTAACATAAAGCTTTAAGCGAATACACCAACCTCACGAGCTTTCACACAAGCACACGCTCAGACTGCATACACAAAAGATCAAGGAATCAGTCGATGATTGCTCGTGGCCTGAAGCATTGTTTTGCGTGTGCGTTGTAAATAGTAAAACAGCAAACAGTTAAAAACAAACAAATAGACTTGCCTCCACAGATTGTAAAACAATAAACAGTTAAAACCAATCAAATATACTCGCCTCCCAAACTTATAAAGCTGCGTAACAAAAAACCAAAAACCTTGGCGCTAAAAATTTTGCAACCGTTTTTTTATATGAAATTTTCGATGCTGCGTACTGACTGGTCTTGAAGAAAAATTAGCAAAAAAAGAAAAATTTTCTTAAAAACAAGTGCCACTTATTAGATTTAATTTTGTTAAAAATAATTTTTCTGTAGATCGGCTTGACCCCCTTGGTTGACGCCTCCCTGAACTACGCCACTGTACCAAAGAGTTGGCGTAGCTCACTATTATGTTTGCCTAAGATTTGCTTTGCCCTTCCCACCAAGTGGCAGCTGTTCCAGCTCTCTGTCGCACTTTGCCGGCATGCGTCGACTAAAGCATCGATAACGGCTTTTGGAGGCTACTTTTTCACAACCGCCAATTTTTCGTTCATTTTTTTGTTTGGTTCTAGCATTCTTTTTTTTTTTTTTATATACCCTTTTTGCTGTGCCGTTTCTGGGCGTAACACTCTTGAACCAAGCGCCGGATATTGGCTTCATACACCGCCAGCCAATTTTAAATTGCCAATATTGATTTATACTACGTCGTATATGTTGCCACATGGGTACTGGCACTATGTGAAAGCTGCAACAGAAGCAGCATCATCCACTTGTATGTAAGTGTGTGGCCACACACGCAAACACACTCACGCAGATACGCACTCACTTACACATAGATACACACTGAGCCATTGTTAAATTACAATTTGCAGTTGGCGGCATTCGCATTTGCTGTAAGTAAATGTGCAATGGGATTTCGCAGGTAACGCTTATGTAATTTATTATATAACATACGCATGTAGCGCTTTATATATAGAGGTATATACCAAGTATATGTATAGAGACTAGTATGCTATATGTTATAAAAATAAAAGTGGGTCGATAGGCATATTCATTAGATACCTGACAAAATGGTCGTTTAAATTAAAAAAAATAAGTTCTTTATTCTTAATGTTTTTGATGCAATTGTTATATAAAAAAAAAAATAAATATTATATTAAAATGCTCTATGTATGGTTTCTCACAGCGCGTGGAAGGAATTGTGTTTGAGATATGAAGATGTGTGTTCAACTCCGACGTGTGACACTTCAAATGATCTTTTTGGAGCCTCACGAAACTCGGAGGATTTTTGTTATCCTAGTCCCGATCAGAAACTATACCAGTTTTAGTTTCTCCGAATACCAAAGGGATCCTTGAAATAATTTACTTATTATACTAGTTTACAGCAAAATGTATCCCCAACATGTTTTACACGTTATCGTAGTAAAATGGCACGCTTAATCCAAAAATGAAGTCCAAAAATTTTTTCATGGAACGGATTTCGAGATATCTAGAAAAAACCAATTTTCGAAATTAAAAAAAAAAATTTTTCGTGCCATTTTACTACGGAAATGACTAAAACATGTTGAGGATACCAAAATTTTTTAAAATTTGTAAACTAGTGTTATTTCTTCTGAAATTGTAAATATTGGGTGCGGTCATGCGGTCAAGTTCTAAACGTCTATTCTTTCACATGGCAAATGCTGAAAGATACATTTAATATGTCTTTAAAATTATAAGAAAAAATTAAAACATATTTTTTGAAGAAAATTTATAGGATTTAAAAAATAAAACTAAATTTTCTTTTTTAATTTTGTAGTTTTTAATTTTTTTTAACTAAAAAATAAAAATCTGTATTTATTAATATACATATTTTATTTTCAATTCTAAATTTTGTTGTTTATCTGGTCAGGTTCGTTTATTAAAAAAAAAAATTTAAATATCTTGTCAAAAAAATGTCTTAAAAAAATATGAAGTTATCGATAGCTAGAAAAATATTCGTAGTTTTGCAAAAAACTTACATTTTTTTTAATTTAAAAAGGTAAAAAAAAATGTAAAAATAAAAAAATCTAAAAATAACTTTTTTTTATTCCAAATTTTGTCGTTGAAAGAAAAATCAAATATATTTAATGGGTTTGTTTTTAATTAAAAAAAAAAAAATTGAATAAAAAATTTTAAAAATTTTGAAATAAATTTTAAAATCATATTTTTAGTCCAAATTTTATTGTTTAGTGAAAGAAAATTAAAATTTCTTGTCAAAAAAATATATTTTTTATATAAATTTTTTCCCATTTTTCCTCATTAATTCAATATTATATAACAAGTATTTTGATTCAATTTTTAAAATTCAAATATCTTAGTTGTAAAGCTGAAAAGGCTAAACTCTATATATGTTTTGTAATTAGTCAGTAAGTGAATATGTTGAATATAAGGGTAAACAAAGAAATAAATAATAATAAAAATATTTTTTTTTATACATTTTTTTTTTAATCTTTATATGTATAATCTATATTATTTTATTGGAAATTAACCAATAAAAATTGGGTTATGATCCCATATGAAATGAAAACTAATCGTTGCACAAAAATATAATTTAGTTTTTGATAGGGCTTAAATTACTATATATAATACCTATTTACAGATTTACACAATATTTACAAAAACAAAATTTACCAATAGATTCGACTCAATCTGCTAAATATTCAAATGCCTTTAATCTGAGAGAGCACAGGACAGCGATTCATACATCTTTAATCATTTCCTCATAATATATAGATAAGAAGCAAAAGCTATTATAGCGATTTATATTATATGACGACTTCTGAGGTCACATGGGTGGAGACGTTTCAGGCGTCTTCGCGGCTTATGAAAAAAAAAATAGCTAAAAAAAATAAAATTTAAATTATCGATAACTCGCAAAATATTTGGAATTTTGCAAAAAATCACATAAGTAAAAATCATAAAATCGCTGAGGTATAGTACACTTAAAAAAACCTGCTTCACTTATTTTTGCCGATATACAATATAGTAATATATACAGAGAATCGATTCTCGAGCTGGTTCGACTAACAATTTTTTTTTTTAAACAATTATTATGTGCTTATTCTCACGCTTCCAGAAATAACATTTCTGTTTCGTATCGTGACGATTTTTGCATCAATTCACTCTAAATTTAAGGGCATTTGTTCTAAAAATGCACCCCAATGGTAATTTCAATCAAATCTTAATTTTAAATTTCAAACCACCTTCTTTAAAAACATTTTTTTGAGTCACCCTTAACTGCAAGACTAGAAATTTTGTCATTTCTTTCCTTTTAGTTGCTGAGTTTTTAGAAAAATCAACATTTCGTTGTTTATTATGCTCTCATGACATTAATAACGAATAAATAAGCAGATTTTTTTATAAGCCCTCAAAAGAGTTTTTTCCAACTTTGTGGCCCATCCTTAAGTTCATACTATCTTTACTAAGTACTTATATTTCATAAGCCGCACTTGAATATATGTACCAGCAAGTATAAGTATGTTCCAAACAACTCCTTTAACTATGCTGTTCTTTTTTTTTTGTAATATCTTTTATCCATCTCCCTTACTCATTTAACTGTCGTCTCTTTTGCAACCCTTTTTACAGTTATATGTATATCTTCACTTCTCTGATTTCCCAAATCCCATTTAACAAATTCCCTTTGTAAGTCAACAGCAGCAGTTGAAGAAACTTCTTTGCATAATTCATGCAAGAGACGCAAATGCTTCCCTTCCTCCCAGTGCAGAAAACCAGACAAATCAGTATTTTCATCGTCTGCTCTGATTGTCATGTGTTGGAAAATACTCACATAATAACGCATATGCTTTAAATGACATTACAAGCACTGACTTCACTAACACACATTTATATGCAAAGTTTGCCGTTTACAAGAAATGTCAGTAGGTGATTTAAATATACGAGTACCTTAGGTACACCTTTTGCTTAAAAAATATAAAAATATGTGCAGAAAGTGAATATTTTACACTTTTGCTTAAAAATAAATATTTAAGAATATGCAGAAAGTGATTATGCATAAGAAAGGTTTTGAATTTCGTTGGGACTGCTGCCTAGAGTTGAAGTTTTTCAGGTAAAGGGTTGCAGGCTTTAAAGCCTTAGAAATTTATTTTCTCTTTCGATAACTTTGGACCAAGACTTTTATTGTAAAACAATTAAGTTTCTCTGTTCTTAATATTATTATTCAATACTTGTGAATTGCTTCCAAATGTTTAAAATTGTAAAAAAAAAATATTTAATAATGTTTGAAGGAGTCTCTACAAATTTGAAAGTACCCTTCAGCTAGTCCGATAAATTTTAAGATTCTTATTCAATAGCGCTGACTAACGAACTGTTGAACTCTAATGCAGCGGTGGCGATTGTCTCCTGTGCTAGCATTTAGTTTTCCACGAAAGAGATTAACAAGCGCCTTATTTATTATAAAATGCTTCGCAGTGTCTCGGAATTGGATTAGCTGTGTAGGTTCGGGGTTAGTAGAGAAATTTTTTTTTACTGGAACCTGCCCCAACGATTTTTGAAAACTATTGATGCAGTTCGGTTGACTCTTTTAATATGGCACCCATAGGACCGATCGGCCAAAATAACGCGTTTGATGCAAAATTCGTTGTGTTTCCTTTGATTAGGGAGATATCGAAACCAAATTTTGTGTTTGGCAGTTTTTTAGAGTTTCCAACCACTAAAATAAATTTGATCAAAATCAGTTGACTATATCATATAGCCCCCATAGGACAGATAGGTCAAAAAAATGTTTTTTTTCAACGAAATTCGTTGTTTCGCGTGTTTTTGAAGATATCGTTACCAAATTAGTCGTTCCGCAGTTTTTTATAGCTCCCAAGCACTGTATCCAATTTGATCAAAATCGGTTATATATATACCGCCCATAGGAACGATTGGTCAAAATATATTTTTTCGTGGCAAACTAGTTTTGATTCGTATGTTTCTGAAAATATCGTTACCGAATTCGGCAAATATATAAGTATGTATCTTTGGAAGTTTTTGAGCAACATACCGGATTTTGCACCAAACAGGTTTTTTTGAACGATCAATCCTATGGGTGCTTTATGATCGACCGATTTTGATCAAATTTGGTGTAGAGCTTTAGAAATCCAAAAAACTTTCGAATGCCAAATTTGGTATCTACAACTTTTGGTTTTTCAAACGAATTTACACTTTTCACTTATTATAAAAATACTTGATTTTTCCACATTTTTTCTCCGATTTTGATAAACAGCCACTCATTTTTTTCGTAATCGATCAAACTTTTCGAGCCATGAAAAAACGGTATGAAAACATTTTTTTTAATTTTTAAATTTACGTTCGTAATGGAATTTTTTTTAAAGTTTGCTAAAAATTACGAAAAATTGCATATAAATGCAAAAATAGCGTCTAAGCCGTAAAATTGGCAAAAATATGTTCTAAGTATATCGGATAGGTAATTCTATTATCTACAGTTTGTCACATTCGGTTTGATAGAACCAGAGATATTTGCTTTTAAGTAAGGACACTTTTTTTTTAATTTTGAAAAATGGTTTTTTCGAAATATCTCGAAATCCGTTCCATGAAAAAATTGTTGGACTTCATTTTTTTGATTTTACTAGGGCAATGACTAAAACATGTTGAAAATACAAAAATTTTAAAAAATTTTGAAACACGTGTTATTTATATATTTTTAAAGTAAGTCAGAATTAAATTTGAACTAAAATATAAGGCTTGCAGGCTGGTGGAAAAAGAAGTACAAAAAAATTAAAGAAAAATAAAAATAAAGTGTGACGTCAGAACGCACCCATTGAGCTTTACATTCAATAATAAGAATCATGTAACCAGAAAAATTTTCCAAAATTTGTGATTAAATTAAGTTAAATAAATTCCTGTTAATGGTGTCTTTTATACGTATATTTTTCTTATTATAAAATATTTAAAAATTATCAAAAAAACGGAGAAGAATTGAGTCATTTAAGTTTTGCAAAAAATACATAAGAAGTAATGAAAAAGGATTTAAAACAATTTTTTTGTGATTCTGAAAATTAGAGTTTGAAATTTTCTAAAAGTTAATGAAAATTGAATATATATCTAAAAACTTAAGTATTATAAAAAAGTGACCGTATAATTGAAATATTAAGTAAATGGCATCCATTTTATTAAGTCTAGGACCAGCACTTGCTATTATAAGCCATACTATGTTTTGTATGCATTCTTAATCTTTACCTAATAAATAAATGAATTATCGATTTTGATAGTCTCAATTGTGCATTGTGGATATTTATGATAAAATAAAGAAGTTTTTTATTTTTTAATTCCAAATCAGTTGCGGAGATTAATTTTTCGACGGCATTTTCGGTTTTAGCTATTCAAACTATTTTCGAAGTATATTTTTTAAATAAAAACAAAAAGAAGTATTGAACCCGTACGCACAATGTACCATAATAATAATAGAAATAAGATTTAAAAAAGCCAAACTTCGTACGCTAATCACGAGGATTAATAGCACGGTGGAGAATCATCATGACTGAAACGTTTTGGCGAGCCGCCTAAGAGGCCTACCTGGAAGTATATTCCTGGCGAGTGCACTGCTGTGACAACTGAGTCTGTCACTGTATCTACTCGTGTGCCTTCTTTTCTGCTCTTCTATTGTAAGCAGATTAAGGTCACGATGCAGCGTCGAATTGCGCACGTACCCAGGGTCAGTTTGTTATTTGCCTTAAAATTCGGTTTTGCAGTACCTGAATACTCTGACAGCTTGTCTTTGCTGCGATACTCCAAATCTGCAGCCCATAGAGCCAAATCGGAGCGACACACTGGACATAAACTGCTCTTTTTGCACTTAGTGACAAGGTACTTTTTTTGTTAAGCAGCCATCGCAGTTGCTGCATCTTTTGACCACACTTCTTGCGAGTAGCTTTCAGGTGCGGCCTAAAGGTAAGTCGCCTATCCAGCATAATACCAAGGTATTTAACTAGATTAGTCTGCTCCAGAATCACACCCTCTAAATGTATGTCGAAGTATATGACTTATAAAATATAGAGCAGGTATATTTTAATATTTAACTGGTAAAATAAAAAACTGATTTAATTTTGAATGCTTACAAAAATAATTATATTCTTGTATCTGCATTTATCGGCAAGACGTACAGCCTACAATTTAAGGCCTAGTGCTCTACAAATCAAAATTTTCTTATAGACTACATAACTTTTTCACATACAAATATATTTTAATAATTTACCAAGTGCAATTATTCGTGCATTTATGATAAAGCATTTTTTTTTGTGTTTACATAAAAAAAAATAAATGTATGTATTATTTTTATTTGCAATTGTTTTTCATTATTTATAGGCTGCAATGTTTGGTTTTTCCATTTTTTTAATTTTTCCTTATTTATTTCTACTTTGAATTGTCTGCCATGTTGGCAAATTTGTTGTCATTGTTTGTATTTATATAAATGTATGTAAATATGTATATAAACAAGTATATATATATAAATGCCTGAGTGATTTTTGTTTATACAATATTAAATGTTGAAACTCATTAAGGTTGTCATTAATTTTTTGCCATTGTAAATTTAAACTGCCAAAGCAGCCACTTAAAGCTTATAGTATGCCAGAGAGCTTGATTTTATATATATGTTACATTTTTTTTTGTAAATTTTATTCATGTATATTTGTGGGTATTTAAAATTAAATTAATTATAATTTAAAATATAAACAAATTGGTATAATATGACAAAAGCAGCGTAATATAGTGCTTAATGTAGCTGACAGTTTTATAATGACACATTTATATATAAAACAATTCTTTGTATTCGTCGTCGATAGAGGCTAATTAATTTCCATGGCAAATGTTGGACTCGTCTCGGGGTCCAGGTGTAGTTGCCATTAAAGCTTATGTAATATGCATTGTGTTTTATGTTAATAATATTCCCTGCTTTTTTGTGCATTTTTTTATTTTTATTTTTTTGACAATTTTGTAGCAGCTGCAAGCTATTGTTAAGTGTTTATTGTGAGAGCATCTAAAAGTATATAAAGACCATGAATTTTTATATACTGGGGTGAAATAAAAGTGTGGGTTCATAAGTACATAAGATAAATGGTATGAAAGAAACGGTCTAAGGTTATAAGCTGGAATTTGCAAAGATAGTACGAAGCCCCGTTCAGTTGATAAAAAATCAAGCTCCGAGAGTTAATTCTTTTGTTTAGCGAATAAGTTAGTTGTTTACACCTAACTGAGGAACTAGCATATTGAGGTCTCCTTTCACTAAATTCATGGTCTATGAAACTTATATAAAAAAATTGTATTTTTTATATAATTATGGAATTTTTTTTTTTATATTTATATAGGCATTTAAATTTTGGCGTGACGTTACCTAAAATTATGAGAAAAAAAAAAAAGGAAAAACTTAAATTTTTAAAAGATCTTAGGTTTGGTTAGGTTAGGGCGGCGGTTGAGGAGGTGTTCATATATGATCTTAAAGTCACATCCATCCGGTGGCCTCAATAAACCCCGATAGGCTTTTTCGACTCTTTTCTGAGAGCTGGGATAATTAATAATAATAATTCCCTGACTGACCATTTTTGTCAGTCGCCCCTGGGCGGGGCGTGGGGATCTCTATTAATAACTGTTCAAAGAGAACAGGGACCTACAGTTTATAGCCGAATCCGAACGGCGGTGTCTTGAATTGATAGAGATTTTCTTGGGCAAATAGCGTCTTTGAGCTACCGATGCCAGTGCTAGGCATATGTACCAGTGCTACTGCGAGGATTTGAACCACCGACCTCTTCGGTTTGTAAAGCGAGTATGCTACCACTACGCTACCGAAGGCCACATGAGATAGCTGGGATAAGTCTGTAGAAAAGTGTGACTTGAGGAAGCAGAACCTTGTTCTACACAGTCCAAGGCAGCGGCAGAAATGGTGTTCCACTGTCTCTCATCGCCGCAACTTCTGCAGAAGTCTTGATGGGGAGCATTTAGCCTGGATGGTTGGACTTCCACCAGCCATTGTCCGGTGATAGCTCGGATTACGGACGAGCATTTAGCTCAGTTAAGATCGGAAATTTCCTTAGTTATTTTCCTGCAAAAAGTTTGCCAAGTTTGCCTTGAGATCCTGAATGTGTTCGATAAACGATTTCATATCTGTTTTGTAGTGAGGGCGAAATGGTTTCGTAACCTCAATTTGCTACTGGCCATAGGTACGCCTAGGCTCTCCTTGCCTTGAAGGAGGATGCTGGTAGTTCCTTGTCTAGCCAGTTCATCCGCAATGCAATTTCCCTCAATATCCATATGTTCTGGGTTCCAGATAAGGTCGATTGAAAACTGCTTAGCCATCTCCTCCAGAGGCCAGCGACAGTTGTTCGCTGACTTTATGTATATTGTCAACGAGGCGTGGGAGCCAGCTGGGCCTGGTATACCGATCCGATCCACTCCTCTTGCTTGAAATGTGGGTTTTGAAATTTGTTGTGAAGTATTCCACAGGGGTACAGTAGTCCATACTCTCGGGAATAAAAGGATTTTCCTTTAGGATCCTTGAGTGACCGAAGTCTAGATCATTCCATTTTTTGGCCTCTTTCAGAGATTGTTTACCCATCTTGTTCAGATTTTTATTTTGAAATAACTGTAATTAAAAAGCATTCTTAATTTTATTTAAACTTATTACCAAACATAGTTTTCGAAAACGGAACATTTTATTACCCTTAATTATTATTTTCAACACCAAAATTTGTATCTTTATTTTATGTATAATTGTAAATAAAAATTTTTTAGTTTTTTTTCTTTTAGTCTAAGTATCTGTAAAGTGTTATAATGCGTGAAATTATTTTTTATTTTGCTTTTTGGCTCTAATACTTAAATTTTTTTTAATGAATATATTTACTAGCTGAAAAAATAATAGATTAAGAATAAGATTACTAGACAGCTTTGTCGCCATTATTAGTTTTTTAACTTATTAATTTCTCTCAAATATTTTTAACTCTTTGTTTTTGTTTTTTTGATTAAATTTTACTAGTATACTTAAGATGTAGACACTTCTCTCTTAAATAAAAAAAAAGGTTTTTAGTACGAAGCGCACACCAAGCAAAGCGAACGAAGGCGAAGCCCTCTACTGTATAAATATTAAAAATAAAAAATGTTGGTGTTAGAAAACATCGCAAGCTATGTCTGCTAATGAGATTTCATATAATTTTAAGAATACTTTGGTTTCTTTTCTGGAAACAGTTTTTTCTAAATTTAAAATTTTATTTTATTATCTTGTTTGCGTTAGGTAATACTTCTACACTGCTTCAGAAAGAATAAAATCCTTTTTAAACACACAAATTTTTTTTTTTTAAGTAATTCAATAAAAACAAACTCGATTTAAAATGAATACTTTGGCTGGGCATTTGAGCGGCCCCAAAAGATCAGCAGAAAGCGCACATTAAAAATATTTAAATAAATTTTCCATAAAATGTAATTTGCATGGTCTTAGGCGCAGTTACAGTAACTTGTAACAAAACATGAACCGCGCTGGTTTAAATTACTTTAGCCGCATTATTCGTGAAATTTTTCAAGCATTTATGGATTTGATTTTTAAACAAGTTAAATAATTTTTTTTTTTTATTATTTTAACTGCTTAGGTTCAACCAATACTATAAGATGGACAGCTTAAAGTTAAGTAAAGGAAGAGCTTAAGATTCTCTGCTTTTATGCATTTAAAATTCACCTTGGGAAGAGCTTCAGCAGCTTCATTGCATTCGCATTTCCATGGTAATAACAAGGGAGTATTAGTATTGTCTTACCCCTGGCTGGCAGTCAGGTATGGTTATGTTTGGTAAGCCAACAATGCCAACAACAACAGCAGCAACAACAAGTATACTAAGGACCAAGCAGTCTGGGTACGACCACAACGACAAGGACAATGATGAGGAAGACAACTTTCATGGCAAGCAACTCAAGTCGACATTGTCTTTGCGTCATCTTCATTTTGCCTCAGCTTCACTTTTCTTTCTCCCCACTTTTATTGTTATTTTTCTTGCATCATTATTTCTGTTGGCGCCTGGGCACACTTCATCTCCAACTCTCTACAGCGGAAAGATAGAGAGAGCGAGTGAGAGTGGTTCTGTAAGCAATCTCATGGCGGCCACTATGGCGGCTTCCTCTTGCATTGTTTGGCCTCAACATGAGCATCAATGAAGCGTCTACTCAGATAAAGATAAATAGTCTCAGATAAGGTTCAGTTATTTGCAAACAAATACAATTGCGGTTCATTGATGGCGGTTTCATTTCGCCATTGCCGTTGCCACTGCCGCTGCCCCCAAGGACACCAAAGACGGAGACATCCTGACATTATATTGTGCTTGCCGTTGGGTCTTCTTTTTATTTTAAGGCTATACGGAAATTTTGTCTTTTGGCTGGTTGAAATGCAAGCTATTTGAAGCCAAGTTTTAACTGCTAAGAAAGTAAAAATTTGGGGCACTCGTTAATAGTTCGGGTTGCCAAAGGTCAATGTGTCGAAGAGAGTTTTCTTAAGCATGTTGTATTATAATAATTAACTGCTCTAGTTATTAAAGATTTTCTCTAAATATTTATATTTGGTAGAACCTTTTGTACCTAAACAGATCACAAACCTGTCGTACCAAAATATGAAGGCTACTTAAGGGTTCTGCTGAACATCTGACAAGCAGTTGAAAAATATAGTTTCAATTTTTGTTGCCAAAATTCGGGACAAATTGATTATTGAATAAAAAACTTAATTTAGATAAAAAGCTTCAATATTTATAAAATTGAAAGCGTTCAGCAATCCAGATTCTTCCTTTGAGATATTTTATACTTTTTTTAAGTTGCTTAAAGATTTTTTCTAAAGTCAAAAACATACTCGAGCTACATTCTTAAATATTACTTCCAAGAGCTCACACTCTTAAAATAAAGTTAAAATTTATCTTAAATTAAATATGAGCAGTATGTACTTATTCTGTAACGAGGCTACCCGGCCTCGCCACAATAGTATATTTCAAATGTAACGCTTATAAAATCTAGTATTAAGTCAACTATAATGTGTCTAGTATTAACTTAACATCGATAAGAATAAGACAGACATCGCCACGCCGGACTGCCAACCCAGCCAACCGATAGCCGTTGATCGTATCGGCTGACTGCGGTATGCGTCGGCGTGTGGGCGAATTGGAGATAACACGGGAGGATAGATTCGGACGGCGACGAGCACAGACGTGGACGCGGAAAACTTAGGAGGCATAATACGAAATGGTCACGCGAGAAGAGTTAGGTTAGGGAAGAGAAAAATGTGGTTAATAATAAAAGGTTAAAGTATGGGACTAACGATTAAAAAGAGAATAAAGTGAAGTGATTATAAAGTTATGAAAAGAAATTAAAAGTAGTTCATTATTGTAAATATATGTGCTCAAGTGTCTCGAGAGTTATTGAACGTCAAAGTGTGTGTTGCCATTCCTATTCCCCACCTTCCTGCCGCATGTATTATAAACCGAGCTGGCTTCGCCACACTGGTGCAACACATGCCGGCCCTTTTGTTGGTACGCGTTGGCTTCGCCCGCCAGCCACAAACTCCTACCTTAATTGAGCCTAGATACGGTCAAGGGGGCCCTGCCCATTGACGTAGTCTGTGGCGATCATTTGAGTACACACAGTAGGAAATATTGTTTTCAGCAGCAGCAATCATTAAAGTATAGAAATGGTATGTATGCACGTGTGGTGTAGTGTGACTGCTAACCCCCCTACGCTGCCCAGTGTCTCAGCAGACTACAAATTACTTGTAAGTCGGCCCTGGTTTAGACTGAGTTATACCCCAGCACCAGAACTTCCTTACAATTCCAAGTTTGATTCGTTCTATTTTAGAGTTCATTCCATTTTTATTTTAGAATTTTTTACATCAACTAAAACATTTCATTTTTTTTTCATCCTTTTTTATTAAAAGGAAAAGAGTAAATTATATTCTCGGATTTCAATTATTTAAATTTATTATTTTCGGTTAAAAAATCTATCGACAGGTAAGTTAAAAAAAAAAATGATAAAATGCTAGTGGGCATTATCTTTTTCCTCATTTTGAGAATTCCTTCAAAAGATCCTGATCCGTTATGAGCAGGTTTGCCAGACTGCCCTGATCTTCAAAGAAGGTTATTCACGGATACTGAGTGTTTTTTCTAAGCAGAGCAGGGCTGTCGCAGAACAGGTGTTGGATGCTCTCTATATTCTCCTCTGCTCAGCAGCGGAGACAAAATGATGATGATGATGGGTAGTAGACCACTAAGCCTATGGCGCAGTGGCCCTTATAAAACTCCTGTCACCATCGTAGTCTGGCTCTTGTAAAATTGCAAGAGTTCGGACGTTGGTTTTGGGTTATAACTTGGCTAGGATGCTCGGGAGATGTGACAACCAGACACAGCATCCCTTTGTCATTCTATCTTGGCTTTGACCAAGTCTCTTTATGTATCTTAACTGTGAGAGGAGCTGATAGCGCTGATTCTCTCCAAGCGCTCACGTACGTCCTCTCAAAACCAAGTACCAGGTAGTATTAAAGGTAAACTCGGTATGGAAAACCGGGCTTGAAAAATTTCTTCACTTAGAAAAAATTGTTGTAGTAAAGTTCCTCAGAGGGAATGAATCTGGAGACATCCTTTTTTAAGGGATTCAATTCCCTACAACTAAAGACTAATCCTAATCGCACAGACAGCCACATGTTGAAATCAAATTCTATAATCAATGAATTACCTTTAACATAAAAACAGGATCTCTTGTAAATAATAATTTTCACCAAATTCTCATAAATTCTCCCACCCTTTTACCCTATAACTCATAATTCCCATCAGTACCTTATCTATATACGTATATCTTAATTAGCTCGCCTTCTGCTTTTTTGCTTCTTGCCGCATGCAACTCGTTACGTTTTTAAAGCCTTCGAATTCAAGCCACATCAAGCCTTTCTAATCTTCAGCTTTTGATATATTCCACAGGGGAAAAAGTAAAAGCATTCGAGACTTGACTTACTTTCAACTTTCACTGGGTTTTCTGTGTGGGGGGCGGAAAACTTTTCCAACTTTTTCTTTCGCCTTCTGTATGTTTTTTTTTTTTTTTTGGATGCGTGCTACGTGCGTTTGTCGATTTTCCTATATGTTTTCTTATACGCGTTGCATGCCCCACAAAATGTATGTTAAGCACTTTGCTCCCAGTTTGGTGGCGCACTTTTGGAATATCTGGCTTGCGATTTATACGTGCATGTAATATGTGTAATTTATGACTGACAGGATGTGTGCATTTAAATTATGTGCAAAATGCTCCAAAGCTGCATGGGCTTTGAGTTGAAAAGTTTTTGGTAAAAAGTTTAGGCCTTCTTCTAGTTGGGTCGCTCGGTCACCAACGCACAAATATTGATAGTCACGTATGAACGTGGTGGTTGGTATCTGTGTGACTTTAAGCAAAAAACACCTTTAAGAAAAGGTCTTAGAATGATTGCTCAATGTCTATTTGGTTGGCAGAAAATTTTATTAACTCGCTTAATTGGTTTGGAAAATCCGAACAAGAATTTCCAAGAAATTCTGTAGGATTGTAATTGGATATAGCAGTCCTAAAACACGTCCCAACTAGTTGGACATTATTGGCAGCCTTTCGCTGCTTGAAGAGCAATCCCTATAAGCCGCCCCGGGACCGTGTTTTCTCAAGAGCCCGGTGTAATTACTGTCGTAATTAGAAGGGACGGTACATTTTCTCCCCGGGCCCGGATTTTCTCTCGACGGCCCTGCCTATAAGACATACCTGAAGGCTGTGTTGCTTAAACTAGAAAAAGATAGATTACTCTGGCAGGCTTAGAAACCTGATGTTCGCTGTTACCTGATTTAAAATGGCTTTTAGGTAAAGAGGAACCTAATCGATTCTAGTGGTCACATTGCAGTAATAGTATAATAAATGGGCTCAAAAATAAAAATTAATCAAAATAAAAGAGTAATGTTCCATAATAATAAGCAGTGCACATGGAATGTATGTAGTCCATCAAGCAGTGCAACATCATAAAGCTTCATTAATAGTGAAAGATATTAGTCAAATTTAAATAGATTTCTTTTACTCGTCATTTCTATTCCCTCTTGTCGATTGAACTATTAACCAGCCAGCCCTCGTACTATCAGACTGTCATTAGTTGTCAGAAAGCTGGCTACTATTTTTAAGGCGAACGTTACAAGGCAAGAAACTGCCCAGACTAAACGTAACAGGTGTTAGTAAAAAAGCTAGCTTTTTTCTGCAATGCCTCAATTAAATCACTTAAATATGCTCCACAATAGTAAGCAGTGCAAATGTAATGCTTGCAGTTCATCAAGCAGTGCAAAGAGATAAAGCTTTATAAATAGCGGAAGAAAGTCCTTAAATTAAAATCAATTTTTATTGTACTCTGGAACGTTCGTTTTCGATTCCGGCTTTTTCTTGTCGATTTAACATTTACTATTTGAATTTCACTCTTAGGCCAGAAATATAAAGCCAATCCTCAAACTTTCTTCGACTATCTTAAAACAATTTTTACATAAAAACTCTGCTCTCGATCCAGACTACACGTAACAAGTGTTACTGAAAAGGAAGCTTCTTCTTCCTACTGTGTCTCAATTACATCAGTCAAATGCGTTGACTTTTGTAATTGCCCCCCTTGACCCATATTGATGCAATTTATGTCAAAGTTTGAATTACAGGTTCTCGCATCGGGTATTCATATCTTTGCAGTTAGTTGAACCCTTATGTCAAATGGCATAAACTTTCACCTGAAACCAGTTAAGTGCAGTGACACGGCTCCAGGACAGATATATATATTCAGTGTCAGTCTCAAGTGTGTAATCAAGCAGAAAAATGACATGAATGGAGTGCGTGCATGGCATATACATAGCTACTAAGACTCATTTAAAAACTGCTTCAGAGCCAGGCTAGTTTGAAGTTGATTTAAGCCAAATTGAAGAGACTTCGTTACTCATAATGCAGCATAAAAATATTGCTTCTTTAAAATGCTTGCCAAGACAGTAAATTGCATAGCTCTACAAAAAATAAATAAATTGAAAATAAGACTTCCTGTGTCAGCCACATAAAATAAAATTGTGGTAAACTAGTGCCCAGACATATGTTTTCTAACGTATCTAAGTCCATTATCTGAATTGGTCTAAAGACTCTTGGTTTTATTCTAACCTTCAAAAGATCCACAAATGTGGTATTTTGGGGAGCTTAATTAGAAACCCCACTTGCTAGCGTCTTTTTGACCTCGAATTCGGATTTAGCATTATAGGGCTTTTGAGGTTTAGTTATCAACCAAAAAAATCTATTTTTAGGTAACGTATCCGGACCATGTCGTTTGGGGTAGCTGAATCCAAATACGAGTTTCTGAAAACACCAGCACATTAGAATTCTGATATAACATAAAAAAACCGCATAAAACGAGGTACTTTTGAGGTTATTTCAGAAACGCTGTTCTCTTTCCAAAAATATTTTTGAAATTCCGAGCCATTTCTATTGATGTAAAAAACATTTGAAGAATTGCATTTTTTTTCCTCGCATGGGTTCCTCACGAAAAAGTGGGGCACTGCGACCAGAAGATCTTTTTTACCGTACCCATATATTAGTGCAAAAGACTTTACGCTTTACGTATGAATAGAAGTAGGTCTTTTGTTGGTGTTAAACTAAGATGAAAAGGACTGATCCTTTCCTTTCATATTAGACAGGCTCTGTTCCACACCAGTGCTGGGCAGTCACAGAGAACATGACAGAGTCAACACTTTAAAGAATCTGATAGGCCCATTTTCTGTTGATGATATCTGATAATGCGGTGCCCAGATAGGTATGCTACCAGGAGTCTGCCAAGACCTTTTGTCTTGATCATATCCAGGATTTGTCAAGCGGAATTTCTTGTCGAAGCCCCGGTAAAGAGAGCCAGTATCTCCAATATTCTCCTGCAGCCCATTGTGGTCTTGATTGTGGACCCACCAATACCACAGAAAGGCGCAGAAGATGTAGTCGGAGTGGATGTACCCTGTCGTGCTAGATCATCATCGATCGAGTTTCCATCTACTCCCGAGAGTCCAGGTACCCAACATAGCATGACTAGGTTTAGGGAAGACAGGAGTTGGAGGTAATTATGGCATTCTTAAACCATCATGGATGATCCATGATGATAGTGCCCTGATAGCAGATTGGCTACCTGAATAAATTAAAATGTTTGCTTCCCTAGTTCCCTTGTGAGGGATACTATGGGCGCAGATATCTATGGCATGAATCTCTGCTTGAAAAACGCTGGGCCATTGCAATAAAGATTCTGGTGTTGGGTCCAGCGACTCCAACACTTACACCCTGTTCAGTTTTGAAGCCATCCGTGAACCATTGTTGCTACAGAGAGAAGAAGAGATATAAATTTCTTGTTGTAAGATAATTCCGTGATCATAAGTGCGGCATGACCAGTGTCACTTGCTAAGATTCCAGATGGATACGAAGTAGACTCTGCAATGCGGACTTATAATAAAAATGTAAAGGGGTTTGTCCTAAGGCTGACTCCATGACAGCTGTTGGACAGGTACGCATAGCTCCCGAGAGGAATAGGCATACCAGTCTTTGAAGCTTGCTGCACTTCTAGAAGGCAAGGGCTGCATATGTGACGATAGGCCGTCATACGGTAGAATTACATTCGTGCCTTAAGGGGTCTACAAATGGGATATCCCAAATGGGATTTTTTTTTTATATGAAGTTTTGTCATTCCGCTCTAAATTTTTCGAACTGTGTATAGGCCCTTAGAAAGAAAAAAACAAATGAAATTTTAAAAGATTCTTGGATATGTGCTTACAAACTCGGAACAAAATAGCAATCAGCTGTAAAGCCTAAGTTGACAAAGCAGATCCAACGTAAGATATTTCTTAGGCTTTCTTGAGGATTTAGCAAATTTTACTTACACAGATATAGCCAATGGCCTTAAGCTAGATTAGAAATTTAATAATAATGATAATAAATCTTACACAGATATCCGCTGGAGTAACCGATACGTCTTTCAATCAATACATACACCCCAAAAGCGTTTCGATGCATGTTTCTACTCTTTTTCTTCTATATTACAAAAAACAAGCAGTTTGAAAAATTTTAACTGCCTTACAATTTAAGGAGTAGGTGTACAAGCGGAAGGAACGGGGGAGTGATTGAGTGTAGTGAGGTGAGGTATGGCTTGACTGGTCTGTTTGCTTGCCAAACAATATTGCAGCACAGATTAGTTGCTTATTTTGACAGTAGCTGTCAGTGTTGCATTTAGTGCAGCAATCGGTGTGTACACATGTGTGTGTGTATGTGTAGGTGTATGTGCCAGTATAAACAAACAAAAATATTTGCAGTAGCAACAACAGCAAGAGCAACAAGAACAACAACACACACACATACGGTGCGCACATGCCAGCTCTTTCTTTGCCGCTGCTCTTTAGTGCTGCTCGCTTTGTCTCGCTTCCACTCACTGCAGCTGAGCTTGTGCTTGATGGCGATGATTCTCATATCTTGTGCACTTGTAGCATACTTTTCAACACTGGAGTGCTCTGCTGAACTGCACTTGGGCTTCTCTGAAGCTGGAAAATGCAAGTTTTTTGCCATTTTTCATGCACAGCAGCGCCTCGGCTTGGCTCTAAGCTTTTAATTAAATGCAAGAAAATTCAATTTTAATTAAAATTTCTCAAAAGTCTTGCCATGCCAGTGCATATACGTATGCGGATGGATACGGATACGTACAGCATAGATATAAGCTATAGTTACTGCAGCTGCTATCTATCAGCTATGTACGTATCTGCTCTCTTTGTGTAGTATCGGCTTGAGTGTTTGCCAAACGTGTAAAATTGAAAATTAGGAAATCGAATTGTAATGGCAGCCGAATCAAAATCCTATAGTCAAAGACAAAGCAACGCCGCCTGAGACGAGGGAGTGGATGGGCGAGTGAGTCGTCAGCATCATCATCAAGCACACACACACATTCACACAAAAGCAAAATTGTAAAGTAATTGGAAATGAAAATTCATTTAGGATAAAATCATCATGGCCAGCTTGCTTATCCTTGGCTTTCCGTGAATTCAATCCTAAAGCATAAACGTGTTTTGTTTGTGTGTGTGGAAGTGTGTTTTTGCTTGATTCGATTTTGTAAGGCATAAAACCTAATTTGATTGAGCTTTGTTGTGGAATCGGTTGGCTTACAGCTTTTACTAATCTTTTCTAGGAATTTTAGCTATACTGCTTGGAATTCGTTTACAACACTAATTGAAAGCTTTTTATTTTACATTTTTTTTTTGTATCCCCCAACAACAAGTTTTGCAAATGATTTTTTTTTATTGAATATGATCCTGTACTTTAGGGATCAATTTTGTTTTTTAATTTGCTTTTATCTGACTCAAACCCTCGACATTTTTGTATTAAATCAGGCACTAAAGTGAACACAACGCTCGTCGTCAAAACGACGAAGCTTAAAACACTACGCTTTTGAGACACAAAATTCTACACGAATTCAATGGTAATTGTGCATACTCTTCTCGTTAGTCTTCTATTTCGTCTAGTTCCCCTTTCAAGAGAACTTTCACCCATACTAAAATTTAAATATACTTAATTTTTCTTATAAAATAAAATATTGGTAACTTCAGAGCGAAGTGCTCAACCTTTGTCGTTTTGACGACGAGAGTTCACTCAAATTAATATTAAATAAAATTGTTGTTGATCCCGATACATTCAAAAATATTCGGTTCAAAAGCAGTGCTGGGAAAAAAATCCATTGACGGTTGTGAGATCCGTGGCCCAAACCTGATTAATTTTAGCAAATGCCTTTCATTTGCCAAATGCATATTTTTCAAAAAAAAAACTTTGTTTCCCCTCAAAAATGCTTAAGATTTAAAAAAAATCTGCTTATAAAAAATTATTGAAAACTAAACGAGCTCAAAAAAAAAACTAAGTTCTTTTAAAAAAGAGGAACGATATTTTTTAAAACTAACATCTTTGACGATACTAATTTAAACCTTTAAACAAATACCCTTTTTGACCCCTTTATTAAAAAATGATCAAGTTGTTTACAAAAGATACTTAAAATAAACATAAAAAAAGTGTTCAAAAAGGAATAAGCCCAGAGAATAAATATAAGTTCTTTGAAACAGTATATTGGTTTTTTAGAGCAGAATTTTTGTCAATTGTAATTAATTCTATGAAAACATTTTTTCTTTTAACTTTTTTACAAAAACAATTCAGATTTCTATAAACGATTTCATTGAACATAACTAAAAAATAATCGCTGCAATTAAGATGGCAGCAATAAAACAAATGTTGATATATACTAGTGCTGGAAGTAACATCGATGTGATATCGAGGCATCGATGTTTTTTTATTTTTTTCCGACTATCGATATTTTTATTTCGATTTTCGACTATCGACCTATCTACGGCATCCACGTAGCAGACACTTTTCGCTTTCTTAGAAAAAAACAAATCTCAAAAGATCCGAAATTGACTCGATTTTGGCACATCGACAATATTTTAATGTCGAAAACATAGATTCAAGCATGTGCCCGTTGAATTACTGGAAGGTAATACTTTTTAAAGTTTAGCAAGGCTGGCAATCTAGTGAGTGACAAGCGGAGTTCGCTTAAATCAAAAAACGGGATCTCAAATTAGCTTAAAGATGAGACTGCAATTCTGGAACAGAACATTTTTTTTTGTTATATCTCACAGAGGCACCCCTTATGGACTTTGGGCAGCTGAATCCGAAGTCCAAAAAACCCCGATCCAAGGGTTCTTAGATAATATCCAAATTATCTCGTTTAATGTGATTTTTTGGTGGTTATCCATAACCCATGTGTGAAGGAGCTTTTTGGACTTCGTGTTTGGCTGCTCAAAATCCATAAGATATGCCTCTGTCACCTGTTAAGTTTACACCACTTTTTTTTGCGGTCTGTATTAGTTTTTGCTTTCGTTGTGAACCTTTTGGATTGTTATTTATTATTTCTTTGCTTATTTTTCTATGAAATGTAATTAATTTTAAAATGTTTATTATGAAAATATAGTTATCTCTTGGTTTGCTTGTTAATTCCATTTTACTTATATAGCCAAACCAACAGATGGACCACTCTGAATTAACTGAAACTCTGAATATCGAAATCATCGATGTTGGCCAACATCGATGTTTCTTCATCACTAAAATATATTATATTATACGAATGCATAGAAATAAATGTGGATACTTAAAATGAATCCATCGATTAAATGAGAAGAATGTCATTTTTAAGTAAGATCATCTTTGCCTAACTAAAAAGGATATGATCACATATAATATATATCAGTTTTTTTAAATAGTTAGAATTTCTGTTGAGAGTATCATCTCTGCCGATTGTAATTTAAATCTTAAAATAAACAATTTTTGTATCTTTTTTTTTTAAAAAGGAAAAATATGGGTGTTGTATAGTTTTTTTGTCATGTGAATAACCTTTATCCGAGATCATCTTTGAATAAGAAAAAAGAGGAAAGCCAAAAGTAAAAGATGTTTTGTCTAGAGCATCACTTCAATCTTTCAATAGAAATTTTGATTCATCTTATAAAAAATATAACAAAAGCACTTGTACCACAGCAGCTGTTTATGAAAAACCTAAGAAATTATCTTTGACAATTTGAGGATTGCAAAAAATAAATATTAGTGTTTTAAATTAATCCAAAGATTATTTTTTAAGAGTATCATCTTTGGCAAATGCTATTTAAGTTAATAATCCATTTTTTTCTTTTTTGCAACTATTAAGATATGTACAAAAGCTTTTTATGAAAAAATTAAAGAAACAAATTTTGAAAATTTTTTTTGATGTAAAGATTTGTGGTTAAGGGTATCATCTTTGCCAATTGCCATTTTTTTTTTTTTAATTTTCTTTCCATTAACTATGTATATGGTAAATATTGACACAAAAGCTGCTTATCATAAATTTGAATAAAAATTATTTGAAAATAGAAGAAAGAGCACAGAAATGATTTACTTATATTTATTGTGAAATGTGAATTTTCGTATAAGTAATGACTCTGCAGAGAAATTATTTATTTTTCGCATGCCAATATACATTATAAAAACAATTAGTATACCGAAATAAATGTTTTTTGAAATAAAAAAAAAAACTATGCCACAAACAGAACAAGATTTTGCCAAATCTACAAAACTCCAAGACCAAGATGATAAGTTCTACTATTTCATTAATAGCCCAAACATTTACAAGTAACTATAAGAACATTTTAATTACTTTTGTATTAGAAGTACTTATATTAATTAAAAGTATTCCTTTTTCCTACATATTTGTAGGACCAAAAATTTTAAATTTTTCTTTTCCTTTTTTTTTTAATTTAATATGCCACAAAATATATTGCATAATTTTGCAAGCACTTGCTGTCTGTGGTTGAAGCCACATAATTGTTTAACATTTTTCATAAATTCCTTCACCGGAAATGTTGCAAAAAATGTGCACAGATTTTGCTGTAGTAGGTAAATTTTGGCTTGCCAGAAGAGCCGAGAAGGAACAGAAACCCAGCTGAAGCTAGCTAACCGGAGCCCGTAGCTGGTATGGCATAAATAGTTTAATATAAAATGCAGACAAAGGCTCGTCTCATCTCATCTCAGCTCATCTGCAGTTCGGGTGCCCGCATAGTTCCTAACCGAACCAACCGAAAAGTTGCTTCTGTTCCAAGCTCAACATTTTCCAAAGCTGGTTTTCTTTTTTGTTTTGCCTTTTTGTTCTTTTTTCGTATCTTATGTCTTGTGGTAAAAGGCAAAAATATTTAATGCACCCACCACAATATTTTCTTTGGCTGGCTGGTGATAATGCAGTTGCCAGAGCACAAAAAAAAAAAAAAGGAGATGATGAAGGCTATATACTCGAGTTCGAAGCAAAAGTCTAGTTTCAGTGATTTCTTTATTCTACTATCTTATTTTTATTGCATATTCAACAGTGTGGAAATAATAAAGCCAACTTGCAGACAGTTATAGTTAGTTGTAGTGCACGAAAGACATTCAAAATGCCGGAAACAGGAAGCACTCATTGCCGGGCTGCTGCATTGTCTGACAACAGACACCGGAAGAGCTGAAGCGGGGTAGGGGGCGTGCGCAGTTGGTTAGGAGCATGGCGTTGGTAACGGCGCCAATGGAAACCAAAGGTTCGACACTTGGCATCGGGTTTGCCTTTCAATGCATATAATTTATGGCATTGGGCGATAATAATACTTGATGACTTTCTGTTTATACTCTTATAGTTTTTGCTCTCTAGTTTTATTCACTTTTTTAAGTGCTATTCAGTGTACAGTGTTCGACTAGTCAACAATTGTTTTTAATTGTCTGTCGGTTATTGCAGGCATTAAAAACAATTATTGAATGCATTTATTTTGTGGAACTTTATAAAATATTTTTTTTTAATAACAAGAAGTTCAAAAATTAAGTGCTGCTATAATTTTTACACTTTTTGTTTTAGGTATTAAATATCAAAAGTTTGAGTTCAATGAAATTAAAGTAGAGGGTATTATCTACTGGTGGTCTCTGCAAATTTTTATAGCTTTGTAAATTTTCGATTCGCAGCACTGAATACTTTTTTATACTCGGTGGGGTATTTTTACCTTTTTGCCATGTTGTTAGCGTTGCTCACATCATTGCTCAGGCATTCTTACCTTTATGCTTCTATGCGAGATAATGTGAACGACCTTGCTGTATATCTACATATATGAACACTACCAGCTACTGGGCTGTCCTATAATAGTATATCTAGAAGAAAATTAAAGTATTTCTGAAAATAGTTTTGAAATAAAAAAATTGCAAATTAAGAAAAAAGCAAAACAAAAAGAAAATGCTAGAAAAGCTACCGAAAGCACAGGAAAACCAAGGATTTTTTTACAAAACTGTTTTAATGTTTGAATTTAGGTTAGGTTAGGTTAGGTTATAGCGGTAGCTGGCTTATCAAGCAAGCACACTTAGTCCTAGACTGGTCCGTTGTAATACTGCGCGAATCTCTACTTAAACCCGTCTCCAGAAAGTATTCTTAAAGGGGATCTCAGCCTGTTGCTGCTAAATAGATCGTAATTATTCTCGGACAGATAGGACCTAGCTCCTCTAGGTTGTGAAGGAAATAATTTCCAAGGTGCTTTTTCCTGCGTCTATATAGAGCCTCACAGGAACAAAAGAAGCGCCCTAGTGATTCTACTTCTTCCTCGTCTCTGAAACTTCAGCAGAAGTCATTGCTCGGAGCATTCATTCGGGTCGCATGTACTTCGACAAGCCAGTGACCGGTGATCGCTCTAACAACTGCCAAACACTGTGAGCGATGTTTAATATTAATTAAAAAAAAAAACTGTGGGCCCCAACTAAACAATCCATTTCAAGTACAAAAAATATTTCCGTAAAGTTTTTTTCCAAACGATCGATTTAATTTATTCAATTAATAAACATTTTTGAATCACTATTATTAAAGCATTATTTTTTAATAAGAATAAAAAAAAAATCTTATTAAAATATGTTTCCATTTTTTTTTTGTTAATATTGGGGCATTTCTATTTTTTCTGGCGTTACGTTTGTACGAGAAAATATGACAAATAAAGTAAAAAACAACTTTTGTTTCTGCAGAGGCACTACATTTTTTTAAAATGTATAACCAAATTCAATTTTTTCTATTAAAAGTTTTAATCCAAAACATGTTTGGCGTACGTTAGAAAAAATATAAATGGGTTTTAACTTGGAGTACAAATTCACAAATTTTAATTAAAACATATTTTAAGTTTTTTTTTAATAGTTTAGGCATTTTCATATTGGCGTGACGTTATGTTTGTATGACAAAATATGATAAAAAAAGATATCGTCATTACTTAAAAGTTTTCTTATACTTTATAATAATTAAGTACACTTTATTTTTTTTTTAAATATAACCAAATTCGCTACTACCGATTAAGAGTTATATCTCTTGACGGTGGGTTTTGGGTTGGAATACAAATTCAAAATTTTCTGCGAATTCAGCATGTTTTTTGGTATAAAGCATATTTAAAATTATTTTTTTAATATTTAGGCATTCTTATATTGGCGTGACGTTATGTTTGTACGAGAAAATATGAAAAATAATCAAAAACAAAAATATTTTTTAAAAGTTTTCTTAAACACTAAAGTACACTAGTTTTAGTACACTAAATTTAAAAAAAAATATATAATCATATTTGGTACCACCTTCTTAAAGATATAAGCGTGACGTTACAAAAAAAAATACTAATGGACTTGGAATACAAATTAACAAACTTCTGCGAATACTTCATGCTTTTTGGTATAAATCAAATTATCCATTTTTTTATTTGTCTAAGTATCAAGCGTTACGTTACATGACGTTAGTAAAATTTGCAATGCACTTTTTTTGCGCTTTATATTAATAGCTTTAATGAAATATTTTACTTGTTGAAAAAGTAACCTATTCATAAAAAATTATAAAATAAAAATCTTGCAAATTTCTTATTTTTAGCCTTGCAGAGAGATTTCATGCCATCTTACAACCATCTTGAAGAAAGCTTGATACTCTACAATTTAATAACTTTTATTTATTTTTATTTAAATTTAAATTTTTGGTGTAAAAAGTGGAATTTAATTATCCTTATTTTGTTTCTTCAAGAACTATTAAAATAGAAGATTGCTAAGTTTTAAGTTACCCTGGTAGCAAAAAGGACATCCCCTAGAAGTTTCCATAATCAAAATTGGCGCTGACATTTTAAACAGCATTAAATTATTAAGTAACTAATTTATAATGGCTTTTAAAGTAGTTCATTGAAACCTATTTGCAACTGCCCGTTAATACTATACACAATCGCCTATAGTCGAGCATTCTGTCTTAAGTTTTAATCCGATATTGCCATAACTCAATTGTCGTTATACATCATTGGCTTTATGTCTACTCTAAATTTAGGTACTCCTCTCTGACGTACTTCATTACGCTTTTCATTTTATTAGCTGGCTCAGTCGCGAACAGACAAACATAATTAAATTTCCTTTATTCAAAAATGTCTCAGCATCAGACGAGGAGATGACGACAAACGACAAATGACATTTTGTTAATTTGACATTCAAATCACGCGCTAATCGAACTTTGTGCAACTGTCAAAAGAGTCAAAGTGACATTTATGTGAGCGTCAACTTTGTCGCCTTCTTCTCACACTCTCCCTGTCTGTCTTTCTGGTCTTTTTCAGACTCTCTTTTGTGTATTGTCAACATTGTTGATTTGAATGCTGTCAATATTTTCGCTATATACTGACAGTTCTCCAAGCAGCGCCTTTCAATGTGGCAGCTAATTTTGAATGATCCGACAACGATGACAGAAAGGCAAATTTAATTGCTGTTAATTTGACATAAGACACAACTTTGATGCTGTTTGCCTGGATTTTTGGTCTTGTTAGGATTTTTTATAACTTCAGCTACTTTAGCATTTCAATGTCATATGCATCCTGCTGTCATGTATCATTATTATATACATGTCCTCTGGCTAATTTTCATTCCACTACTGACATTGTCCGCGTTGTTTGTTCTGCTTTCTTTTCATTGCTCACTTTTCATTTGCTGCATCCTTTGTGCTCCATTATTATGATTTGCGCATAATTATTTTGGTTTATAATATGCCATACCGCAGCCTTTGGCGTCTCACTCCGGGATTGTTTGTGTCTGTACCGTTCCCGGGGGTCCGACGTGCGCCTATGTCCGAGCATAAAAATTTAGCTTGTCACGCAAATGTTTCGTGTCGGATTTATGCTGCTCCAGCTACTTTGTGCATATTTTTTTTATACATTTTTTGCTAGAGAACGCGCTGGATTCTATAATACATATATTCTATGTAGGTATATATATATGGTATGAACATCTGCACATTATGAAAGCAGCAACAGTGTTGGACTCGCCATGTTCGTGAAAACCGCGCGGCACGTCGTGTACTGTCTCCACCCTGGTACCACGGAGTGACCTATGAAACAACTCATTTTTACCGCAGCTTGCACAGTGTGACCAGATCGACAAAAAAAATTGAAAAATTTTAAAAATTTGGGTTCCATATTTAACTCATTAACTAAATTATTTTAAAGATAAGGTTTGGAAAAATAGTATTATATAGATTATTGAAGCTTCTGTACTTCCTTTTCCTGAGAGAAAACGCATCTTTACCATTAAACAAATTTTTAAATGTGTCTTACAGAGCTTTGTATTCTACATATATTTTCTTTCCAGCGCCTTTCTATTTAAAGCTGATACTGAGAAACTCCACCCCCTGTGACCTATACATACATTTTCTGATATTTTTTGTCCACTTAAAACATCAGTTAAAAAAAAACTAAGACTCCTACCAGGAACGTACTATTATCTGCCATCCAAAGCAGAATTTACTATTCAGATTCGATATTTTGTAAGTGGGAACCCAGTTTGTACTTTCAAAGCTGTAGCTCTGCGGCAAGACCAGTTTTGACGATCGCAATCTAGATGGGAAAAGTACAAATTGATATTTTGAACCTACGTGGTTCACTAGATTTTGGTCCATAGATTAAAAGGAAAAAAAGTTCTATATGTTTCAGATCAATGGCGAAGTCAAAAACCTACAGCCGCGGAGGCCTCTCCGATAATTAGTCAAGTACTCGTAGCTCTCTAGAGGCGCCATTTTGTTTTTAATTATTTTGGAAATTAAATTTTTGTTGCTCAAAATAGTCATAATATATTTGGATTATAAATACAAAATAAAGTTTCTTAAAAAAAATAAAAATCTAAATGTTTTTAAGGTAATTCTTAGATTTATAATCTAATTCCCCGACTTGACTATTTTTGTCAGTCTGCCCTTGGTGGATCATTGGGATCTTTTTTTTTTGCTAGCAATGCCAGTGCTGGTCAAGTGAACCTGTGGCTCTGCGGGAAATCGAACCACCGATCATCGGGTTACGGGTGTTACCCCTTAATTCCATATAGAGATTTCTCCAATTCACAGTAAAATATCATGGACTTATTTATTTTAATGTTTTTTAACAATGAGAATAATAGTTAAAACTAATAAATAAAAAAAATATAATAGTACTGGCAACTAAGGCCTTCGGTAGTGCTGGAGAAAACATCGATGATCGAAGTTTAAAATCTCTATATATCGATGTTGGCCAATAGAGATGTTTCTCCAGCACTACTAAACACCCATTTGATAAGTGCAGAAGTGCTGGAGAAACATCTATGTTGGCCAACATCGATATATAGAGATTTTAAACTCCGACCATCGATGTTTTCTCCAGCACTAGCCTTCGGCTATGTCGTGTGTTTTTGGTGTTTATGTCGGATGATTAATGTTAAAAAATAGTGTTCGTGATATCATGAACTTATTCATATATTTCGTTTAAAAATTTGTTTCGTAAAAAAGTTTATTATGGCAACTCTGTTGCTACTTTTTACCCATTTTTCACCATCTTTGTACCACTGTGCCCACGCCGCATAACGCAATGGCTAAAACTACGCCCCATTTTTAGCACGTTCTGCTAGTCGCCTGCTATATTTTTCAATTTGTAAACATATCCTGCGGTGCAAGCTCTGAAAGCCAGTGAAGAAAATAAAACACCACAAAAATAAAAGAAAAAAAATACAGCAGCGGCATTAGTGACATTTCCGCCCACTGCGCCCAACTGTTCCGGTCATGACTGGAGCATGAAATGCATTTGGTTCATTTGTTTGGCGTGCATTTCATGTCAACTTAATGTTTATTACAAAACGTCTGCTCCCAGAACAAGTGCCCCCGGATTCGTCTGTCTACCAATGCACTCACAGAAAGACGTGGAACACCCTTGTACCGCTTTCATTTTAATAAAGTTTTTCGTTAAATGCAAACCAAAGTCAAGTTGAATTTTCTGTAGTTACATCTTGGAATAGCCGCAGGGCTTTTCATTTAATGTGCAGCGGCTTTGATGTGGTCAAAGACAACCAATCCGACCTGGTTTGGGACTCATGTTGTACTTGGTGCACAAAAACTCTTAAACACAGTAACTATAACGCTTAATAATTCAATTTGTCCAAACCATCATCATCATCACCATTGCTCAAACCCATCAGAAACTAAACACAAATCAAGACATTTGGCACTAATTGCCAATGCTGCAGTAATTTCTTCTTTTTATACACTACTCGGGGTATATTTACTTTGCGGAACATTTTGAATTTTACCTGGAAGACTTCTTAAAATTTTGTTTAAGGAAATGCTACGAGCCCTAGCTTTAGTATAGTCTAAATGGAATAGAATTGTATGAAAGTTCTTAGACAGGGTAATGCATCTCCGTGTTTACCTGGGCAGTCTTACAAAAATTTGTTAAGTCTACTCAGACACTGGATTGTGTATAGGGTTTAGTAGTCAAATACACTCAGTATTATTTATTTATTTCCAGTTTTACATTATATTTTTATATTATTGCAAGCAACAAAATAAACTCTATTCTAGTCTCTGAATTTAAGTCTCATTGGTATGATATTAAAAGAAGATTAAGGAAGCCCCAAGAAACATTTAAAAAATCTGCAAAAACTACAACAGCCGTGTATCAGGAGAAGCTGGACCCCATGACGAGCAATGTTTTCGTGAAAATTTGAGGTAAGTACCTATATCATAAGCAAAACCTCTTTTTTTTAATGAAATATTTTATTTTGTAACAAGTTTCTGAAAAATTTTTAGTTCCGTTTTTTTATCCATATCAAAAATTCGTCTTGATGATATTATTTTTACAGAATAATATTCGAAATAGAAAGATAAATATAACAAAAAGATATCTATGATGTTGAGAAAAATAAACATTTTTTGTAAAAAATATATTTATGGTATTTATCAACTTTTCTATCCATAAAAAGTGAGCTTAGTCCCGAAGAACCGTTTTACGCACAGCCGATCTATTTTAGAAAAAAAGGATATGCATTTTTTCGACCAAACACCAAATGTATAAAATGTTTCATATTTTTAACTTAAACAAATATTTGGTAGTACATAAAATTATATTTAAAATTCATTTTGATTTAAGACTTTAACATTAAAAGTACAAATACTTAAACAATTTTTCACAACAATATCATAATATCTATTTGAATTCATGAAATTTATAAAGCAGAGAAGCTGCGGAAGTGTATTTCAAAGTCGTTATACAGTAATTTCTAGTTTCCATATTTTTTTTTGTCTTCATTTTAGGTAGCAGATTGGAGATTGCTTGCTCAACACATTTGCTTAATGTTCCAGGGCTGTCTATATGGAAGGCAAATCGTAAAACTCGAGCCATAACCAACACACTCCAAGTGAAAGTGGCATAAGGCTGGGACTTTTGGAGTGGGTACGGGTACCCAGAATGCTACTTGAGTGCACATATGAGTGCCATTGACATTTGTATCTAATGACAGACACTTCCCGTGCTGTTAGTAATTAAATGGCCAATTTTGGGGGTGTACGTCTTCTAGGCGTTCTTGATGGGGGGGCTCCTGGGCAGGCAGTTAGTTACAAGCTGTGCAGACTGCTTTTTTGTTTTTATTATCACTTAGATCGTATGCTTTAGTTAAAATAAAAGTTAAATTAAAAAACAAACAATTAGTATATGATGTCGCTGTATGAGTTTTAGAAATTTAATTTTTTAAGATGGGCTAGGTCCTACTGATATCATGAAACGATTGCTAATGACAGGATAATCCACTTAAACCAGTGGTCGGCACGGCCCTATCTCGCGTGCATAGGGATTAGCGACGTCGACACACGTCATGTGTTATACACAAAACGCATGCATGTGTGCGTGCTTTTTGTACTGAAATTTTCTCTGCCGCAGTGACGTATTGCGGTGCTGACGTTGCTCGACGTTGCTAAGCAACAAACACAGCAGCAGAGAAAACAATATCAGAGTAACAAGAGCCGAAGCCACGCACCATCAACTTCGTGTTTCTTGCTTACCAACGTCAGCGTCGCAATGCGTCACTGCAGCAGAGAAAACTTCAATACATACGCAAGAAAAAAATGTAAGTGTATTTTGTGCCGACCACTGACTTAAACGCATTTTTTTTAATCGTTAATATATTGATTTCTTAAGACAATTTCATAAATAAAAATATGACTTAAATTAAGTCATCGACCATTTAATTTTAAACCTTTCTATGGTTTACTTATGATCTCTCCGTAAGCAGTCCCGACGAGATAGCGGAGTAAATGGGGGAATTCCCTCCGGGCCCGGAGTTTTCTCAGCGGGCCCGGTATAATTACTGTCGTAATAAAATTTGCTGTACTGGTTCACAAAATGGCGTCCCGATGCATTTGCCTTACTCAAGTCAAGAAGTTCGTCGTAATTACAGAACTCAATGATTCAAGCTAAAGATGTAATAGAGGGGCCGGTTAATTTTTTCCCCCCTGGGCCCGGATTTTTTTTTCTACGGCCCAGTCCGTAAGATAGTCGGACTGAGGTATTCAAAAAATAGTGATACTCAGAAATGACTGAGTTAAATACACTTTATACTCTTCAAAATAGGAACCTTCATACGCTTTCTGGAAAGCGGCTGCCGGACTTCTTTTTTTTACCTAGCAGTGAGTTCCTTTCGAGTTGCCATGAGGCGAGGAAAGAGGAAGCAGGTGGTGTTGTTTTCATAATGGAGGCATTAGTGGGCAATGGCTGGACGATGCATTTCCTTTGCCGCTTAAGAACCTCCACGTAAAAAAATCCCTGTGTTACAAATTTGCAGTGAATAATTTCTTTCGAATCGAAAATCAAATACTTTCCTGCTTCAATTTAGGAATGCGCGGCTTTTTTCGGCATGGAGACATTTGTGTCATTTGAGACATTTGCCAACTTGCCATTTGATGGCTACGTCTTGTGCCCCAGTGACCAAATTTTCCAAAAAGTCTTGATTTTCACGCACTTTAACAAGAGGCAGATTCGTTGCGATTTCCGCCTTGCACGCGCTGTTGCAAAAAATCACGGGACGAAGGATCTTCCAAAGATTGCGAAGACGAGCTACAGCAGGATATGTCGGAGACCCCCAAATTTACCAAATGTATGATCTGGGGGACTACAGAAGTCGAAATACCGATGTCCGTCTGTCTGTCTGTCCGTCCGCCCGTCCGTATGAACGCCTAGATCTCAGTGATGGTAAAAGCTAGAGCAACCAAACTATCAGATTAGATTCCTTTTTATTATATATTTCCATTTTATTTTGTTCATATAAGGGGACTTTTTTAAAAATGAAAGAATTCAATACTACCTTGATCAAAAATTTTCCGGAATCATTACCGAGCACTCTCAGTCACCCGATTTGATGTCTCTTTTTTTTCTTAAATTGCCACATCTGTCATTGACATATATACATTTTTTTTTATTCGCGATAATTTGAACATCGTGATGGCTAAATAGAAGATTGTCAGTTTGAGAATCAGCGACACATCAAGTTGTTTTTGTTTGGCAACCTAATGTTATCAGTTGATTTTTCGTAAAATTAAATAGAAACGAATAACAAAAGAATTTCAGTTGAATTTTTGGTGGCGTCGTGTACAGAATATGTTTCAAAATCTTCTCTTCCAAAAATATATTGTTGAAATGAGCAACAAATGAAATAAATAAATTTGAGTGTCATAGTAATTTTAATATTTTTCTCAAATTTCTCTCTTAAAATGGCGTTCAAACATTCACATTCGTTTCAAAAGAGAATGAATTAGGAGATAAGTGAGATCGCAGTAAGAATACAGTTTTTTTTTTATTATTTGAAATAATTTATTTCAACCTCAAACCTCTTTTGAACCATAACAACTTTTTTAAGGTGACTTAGCTTATTAACTCAAATATAGTACACTGAATGGTCTCATTTCCGCATATCAGCTAGATTTGATTTATCGTTGATATAAGATATTTATCCATAACCGAGCAAGAACTTTTATTTGTACTCTGCGCAGTATATAAGTTTAGTGCATTCGGGTATAAATTTCATGAATACTCTTAAATACATATTATTATCATAAATAAATATATAATGACAAGTTCTAAAACACTCCGTCTCAAAAATATGGCATTCAATGGATTGACATTATTTGTTGTTATATTTTTTATAAGATCTAGTAGCGCTACTGAAGGTAAGTCTCTTTAAGATTTTTGTTTTTCATATAAAAATAATTATGTACCTTATTTTTTTGTTTAGAATCAGACTTCTACGACTTTCTCGACAAATACGCTAAACAAGGTATGTCCGTAAAGAGTTTTACATTAAGTTTAAATACAATAGTACTTGAAGAGTATCTCAACGAACTATTTGGTATTTATATATTGAGAGTATAGTGTTCCACTCAGTGGCGGATCCATGGGCGGTTTTAGGGTCCGGGGATCCCCCCCCCCAAAAGTTAAAGAAATGGGTTGAAACACTTCGAAGTTTAGAGCCCCCACGACCAAATCCTAGAGCCGCATCTGGTTCCACTACTACCATCAAAAGTGAATTGGAAATGCAAGCTGTATAATCATAAGAAAGCACTCTTTGGAGGATAAACCTTGTTAAATCCGATTTTTTTTCAAGTGCTTAAGATTTCTCTTATTCACTTATTTCTCCAATTATTGCTTCTTGAATTGCAATACTTTATTTAAAAATAAATGTACTGAAAAGCTTGCTTTTTATTTTCAAACTTATATGCTTTACAAAAGACACAAATGTAGCTGCAGTGCAACAGGAAACCACAACTACACCTTCGCTTAATGACGTAGAAGGCTGTGGTAACCATATGAAATGCGTTTTGGAAGCAATTTGTAAAAAAGGACAGACTCATGACAACGCAGAAAATAAGGTAACTGACGCTCGTTCCAATCGGAGAAGGATTAAATGTTCCAATATGAAAATATGCTGCCATGTTGATGATATGGTGAGTTTTTGTGTAGAGTATATTTCCCTATATGAATGAGTTCTCTTGCAGATTGCAACTGAAGCGCCCATACAGTCCGCTATATGCGGCTATACCAATGACAATGGTGTGGGAATCAGAATCTCAAATGTTACCAACACAAACCAAGCCAAGTTTGGTGAATTTCCTTGGATGATTGCGCTTATGACAATCACTGAGAATGCCGCCTATGAGACGATTACCTATATAGGCGGCGGTGCACTCATTGCACCCAATATAGTTCTTACGGCAAATCATATAGTCACCAATGAGACTCTCCTGGCTAGAGCTGGCGAATGGCATACACGATTTACAAATGAGACTTATGCCCATCAGGATCGTTTTGTTGAAACCATTATCTACCATGAGTCTTATAATAACTACACGTTTTCCCATAATATTGCAATGCTTATACTAAAAGTACCATTTACGTTGGAACCACATATCAATCCCATTTGTTTACCTTCTAGTGTACAGCAGCCATTCCAAGATGAACGTTGCCTTATGAGTGGTTGGGGCAAGTTAAGCCCAGGTGATGCCAGCTATCAGCCCATTTTAAAGAAGCTTAGCTTGCCTATTGTACTCCACGAAGAATGCGATTCCATGCTTAGAAATACCAGCCTAGGCAGCTCCTTCCGTTTGCATCAGAGCTTCTTGTGTGCAGGTGGAGAGGAGGGCTTAGACGCCTGCACAGGAGATGGCGGTTCGCCTTTGGTATGCCCCATTGTAGGTACACCAAACCGATACTATTTGGCTGGCATTGTTGCCATGGGCCTGGAATGTGGCAAGAAGGATGTGCCTGGAATTTACACCAATGTGACTCATTTTAGGAAATGGATTGATGAGCGGCTTAAATTGCAATTTGTAAAGTCTTCATATTTCACTGCTTAGGATTTATAATTGTAGAGGTTTTATTCAAACGTAAATATCAAATTTGTTTAATAAAAGAATTACGGAACCCTGCTAAGAATGATTTTTACATTTTGACTCACTATACAAATAATTTAAAATAAAAAAATGTATGATGCTGATAAATTATTAATACAAACATAGAAAGTATTTAATTTGCATTTGCTGAAAAGGTGAAGATTAGCCGTGACGTCACAAGATATTTTTTTTTAATATAGAGTTAAAATCTTTTTTTGTTTGGTATAAGATTATTTCAAAAGCAAAAATCTGTATTGAAAACTTTAACTACAAATTGTCACAAAATTACCAATCTATTTTAGAGGATACAGAGCCAAGCCAGAGATGTACTTGAATAACATAGTGGGCATCTTTTGATAATTTTTTGGTATCTCTAGATCTATAGGATCTAGGTGCTCATATGGAGTACTAAACGGATAGACAGACTTGGCTGAAAGGCATAAACAGTCAAACTTCCATATGACGAAAAAAGGCCTGTTGAATACAAGCCCGTTTTTACAAGATAAAAATGGCAGGTAAAAAAAATATTACATTTTTTAGTAGAGTACTTTTTAGGATCGAAAGACGCCTGGACATCTCTTTCGGCAGTTCACCCAATGAAACCACAAACAATAAAGTGGTACACAGACGGGTCCCTCACGGATGAAGGGAGTGGCCTGGGGGTAGTAGGACCCAGGACAAAATATTACGAATCACTAGGCAGACACACCAGCATTTTCCAAGCTGAAGTCTGTGCTATTGGAAGGTGTACAGAGTTCAATCTGCAAAATAACCATCACGGCAGGGACATCTCCATCCTGTCTGACAGTCAAGCAGCGATAAAGGCATTAAGTAGAGCCAAGATTAAATCAGGGCTGGTAAAAGAAGTGAGAACTGCACTAGACAAATTAGGTGCTAGGAATAAGCTCACGATTATATGGGTTCCAGGACATAACAATATTTCTGGAAATGAGCTGGCAGATAGACTAGCAACACCGCTAATCGGACCCGAACCATACTGTGGGATTGGTAACCATGTGGTACGGGACCTGCTGAGTATGGAGGAGGAAAATAAACGGCTGTTTCACTGGGCACAGAAACCAGGACTTAAGCAGACAAAAGCCCTTCTCTCTAACTACAACCGCAAGAGGTTCAAACTCATGATAACTCACGGGAAAAATACCGTGAGGATCCTGACGAGCCTCTTGACGGGACATTGTAGGCTCCGCAGCCACTTAAATAAAATTGGCATAGCGGATAGTGGACTATGTCGCTTCTGTAGCATGGAGGAAGAAACTTCAATTCATTTACTATGTGAATGCATGGCCCTCATTAACAAAAGAAACAAGTTTTTAGGCATTTACGTTCTCTCACCGGAGATCGTTGTTACCCTAAGTCCAATCAAAATACTGGAATATATGCAGGCCATTGGACTGCTGGAAGAGCTCTGAGCCGTGAATGGGGTACAAAAGATCCATTTGGGTCGCAGTACATCTTTATCCCCATTAATAATAATAATAACTTTTTAGGATCGGAAATATGCCAGCTACAAACATTTGCACAAACTTTTACCTTTGTAATTTCGATTCTAGCATAAAAACTGATAAAATCTCATTACCTTCAATATACTTGGGTACAAAAAAAAAAATACTCTACAAAATAAATTTTGAAAAATCACTTGAGTTATTTGAAAATCAGCCAAAGTATAACAAAGCTCTCACTTCGAAGTGTATATACTATATCAGAGCTCGATTTATAAATATGAAAAACCCACAGTTGTCAGTTTCAAAAAAACAAATTAAACAGTATTGGTATTTTGTTATCAGTATAATTTTTGCAAATACATATAAATAAATGTATAATCAAAAGAAATTCAGTGTCAATTTGTCGGCATTGTGTTGGGCACGCGTTTCAAGATCTTCTGTGCTCAAAATATATTCTTGGTACATTAATTATTTAGTTATGAATTATATTTTTTGTAGTAATATTAAAGATATGCTCGAATGCACTCAAAATGCGTCAATTTTCTAAAATTCGAATCAAGATATAGTGTTTAATTAAAGTGATGAGTTTTGGTTGAAGATTACTGAGTTTGACTATAAATATTTAAAAAAATGTATTTCTCTCAAGATTTGCATTGTTGATATATTCAATTCACTTAGAACTGGCACTCTCTGGGTTCTCTATTCATTTTCGAATTTGAGTGCATTCGAGCATACGTTCTAAGCTTACTTTTATAAATTTAATAAACTTTTAAGAATTATAGAAAATGGCATGCAAAATGTTGGACCTCTTTATTCTCGTATTACTGCTTGGAACAAGCTTTGGAAGTTTTGATGGAATCGAAAGCGAGTCAACTTTTAATGCAATCTTCGATAGTTTATTGAATGGAGGTATTTATTAAGACAATCAAGTTATAAAACTTTTTTTTTTAATAACTCTTAAGGAACTTCAAGTCAAAAGATGCATTCTAGTATTTAAAGAACAACCCACATTATGAAGTGCACATATACATACATCCATAACTTAATGCAAGGCTTTATTTGAGGATTGGAAATTAAACTCTAAGAGCCTTAAGCATAGGGAAGAAAAGAGTGTGTGGCTAAGAAACGGGGATATTCCCACCGGTATATATCTCAGCGCCCGTCGATTTGAAGAATAGAATATAGTAGTGGCCCTAGGACATGCCGATACTGGTCGCCTACTTTTCTCTGTGAACCGTAAGTTAGTTTTGAAAAATTGTAAACAAAAGAGTTTGAGTTAATATAGCCATGACTTTTAGATAAGGATTATGGGTAATAAAATTATCTCTCAAATAAATCTTAAATCAAGGTTATAGGTCAATTCGTTTCAGCACAATTGCTGTTTAAAGTTAAAAAGTGGAAATTGTTTAAGGTGTCTTACGAATAATCGAATGCTTTTTCGCCAACATATTCATACAATATTTTACAGTACATATTTGAAAATATCTACAAAATGAGTTTTAGTTCACTTTGTCTGCATAAGAGCTGTCCGACCAACGATCAGGCATCGACTAGTATGAAAAGTAACCAGATACAAAGTAGTAGGAAAAGCAACCAGGTTGAAGGTACTAGTTGCTTTTCATACTATTGTAGTTGATATATTATTTTTATAGCCTTAGTTTTAAGTGGGCTGATAGCCAATAAATTAATAAAAAAAAAAAGATTGGTCCTATGAATAAAATTTTTTGTTAGAATCATGCCATTTAACAGCAAAAGAAGTAAAGTTTTACATATTTGACAGCACAGTACATATTTTCTGATCATCAACTGCAAAACAATTAAAACTTCATCGAAATTTAAAAAAAAAACATATATATATACTTTTGGAGTGTTTAGACTTTCAACACATTCTATATTTAGTGCTATGTTAATACGAAAGTAAACGAAATATATATAAGGCTTCTTTTAACAACCTTTTTTGGCTAAGAATGTCATACTATTTTTAGTCAAGGGTCTGGGTCGTGCGTAGCTGCTGACTCTGATACTCTTCACTTTCACTGACTCAGACTCATCTCATTTCACTCACTGACCAAGACTCTGCCGATCCGCCTTATATTGGCCTTATTTGGCGCCAAATCCTGAAATTCCTGCCCAAACCAATACTAAGAAATTCTAAACGGCACTCTGCTTATATAACTATATATCCTTATTGATAAATCAGAGTTCGCCGTACCCTACACCAGTGGTGAGCAGTCTCTCAATTTACATAACTCGTCGCGACGATAGGGCAACAAAATCTGCCGCAGCGCAGTCGGCACACGCACATGTGTAAGTGTGACAATTTTCTCTCTCGTTTGAGCATGATCTTGCGCTCTTGTGCGCTCGTGCACACTGCGCTGCTTACTCACACATAGAAATGTTTATTTGTATGAGTTTTACCCAACACTGCCATACACTATCCCAATCATCTACTCTCCACTTACACCAATGCACCAGTACAATTTAGCCTACGCACTAATACTAAACAATAATTAGCGCGCCTATCTAAGGGCAGCTAAACTTTAATTAGTGTGGGTGAGAGTAAGCGCGCTTCCACTGCTGTTCTCGCCAAGCAGTTCAAGCAGTTTTTCTATTGCCAAATTGGCTAAATACGAAAACTGTTGTGAGGCGGCAAATTGCCTCCTCACGGAACTATTAGAGTCATCCTGTCATACCCTTTAACTGCGCGTGTGGGCTATAAATATACTCAAAATCGGTTGAAAACTTTGAACAACTTTTGGTATATGTATATGTATACCTATGGTTCTTTTTCAATTTTTTTCTTTTACATTATACGTGAAGTGTTAGACACTTTTGAAAATAGACACATATCAACATCACGAACTAATGTGCCGTGTAAGGAACCCAAAGATGCAGTTCTTTCGTTGTTTTTTAAAGGAATTGCAGGAGAAGGTGATGCGAGTACAAATACAGCTGGAAACAAAGTTTCAAAAGACGAACAGAAACCACATGATTTAAATACTTTAGATGTCAAGGAACCAGCACAACCCCAGCAAGGTATGTATTCTGCAATAATCGTTTATTCTTATATTTATCTGTTTTACAATACTATATAATGAACTTTTTTTTTGTGTAGAGTCAAATTTTTATGGCGACCTGGAGAAATTTATCAATCAAGGTATAGTATTTATGCAGTAAATCATATCTCTATCTGTTACCCAAGCCCGTCTTTCTGTGTAAACGCCTATATCTCGCATTATCTATTTCTAAATAATACAATTAGTGTCTTTGGTATTTGTTGTATTTGATGCAAATTACAATACTCTAAAAACTCAGCTATAAAATTTCATATAAAAGCCTTGAAATAAACCAAAAGTTTTATGATTTTGTTTTTATTTAAAGGAATGGGAGGCAATTCTGAACAGCAAGACCCGAGTACATCGGATTTGAAGCAAACAGCACAACCCAAAGACGGTACGATTTCTGAAATTATTTATTAATTTCAATCAAAAATAATTCCTTTAATTTTTTGTAGTGTCGAATTTCTTTAGCGAGCTCCAAACACTTTTGAATCAAGGTATTTGTTATTTTATGAGGCTTAAAATTATTATTTTGTTTTTATTTTATTTTAATTAAAATTAAAATATGTACATAAGCTGCAGATAAAGCTGAAGAGCCCCCTAAGGAATTAAATAGGTCAGTCACAAAGGAAAATGTACAGCCCAAACAAGGTACGACTTTATAAATTAATTTTTATTTTTATTAATATTTATTTTTTTTATACGCCTTATATACCCTTTTATAAAGAGTCAAATTTTTATGGCGATCTCGATACATTTTTGGAGCAAGGTAGTTATGACAAAAGAAGAAAAAATTTATTACATATTACAGAAAATCACAGCATTATAAAGCATATTTAGATATATTAAGTAGTTGCACATATGTAAGTTGTTATTCTTTTTTTAAACGATCTTTTTAATTTTGACGATTATTTTATATTACATATATTTTTTTTGATATCCGACTAGTTTAAAATTTTTTAAATAGAATTTCGAAAACAAAAATTTTGACTCGTCGTAAGACTGATTTTACGCAAAAATTTAGGCTTTAAAGCTTGTCCGCGTTTTAAATATACAGGACATATTTTATAAGCATATAATATTTTTAGAAAATTATTGATTTTTATTTTTACTTTCTTAATTACATTCATTTCCATAAATATACAATTTTGACCCTACCTGGTGTCAAGAGATGAATTTCCATTAAAAGTAGTATTACATACAAAAGTCCTGAATATTTTTTTGACTATACAATGGTAACCGAAATTATCAAGAAATCGACTTATATCCGCCGATCCTTCTGTTTTTCGACGATCTGAGGAGCTTGAGGCATAATTATATATACATATATATTTCCTAGAGTTCTAAGGTGGAATATAGGGCTACAAATTATTAATGAAATTAAGTCTGAAGTATCCATTTAAGCTTTAGCTTTTCGCATGAGTCTCACGCTCAAATTTTTCAGCTACTATCTTGAAACTCGACGCGGATCTTAGTGTTATTATTTTAAGCAAGTGTTTAAATTTGAATACAGTTTTCCAAACGAAAAAAAAACCCACTAATTCGGAATATCCCGATTGCAGTTTTTGGGATATATCGTCGTAGCCGTAATATTTGTTTTTTTGGTATTTGTCTTGTTTTTTACTGAACTTTTGACTTCATTTTCCGTTAAGTGCAAACAGCTGCTCCATTTGTGACGTCACGACCATATGTGCCACAGCAAAAAAACAACGGTAAAACTATTGGTTATGGTTTCCATTGAATTTAAAATTAAAGTTTAATTATTTTTTTCTACAAATAAAGCCAAAGAAGGTAAAAACGAAGAGCAGTGCACAGATGAACTCAGGGCTAGGGCTGGGTTAACCTGTGGACCTAATGAGAAATGCGTTTTGAAAGCAAATTGCAAAAAAATATTAGAAGATTTCTACGGTGAAAACCTGATTAACTTCCGTTCCGCTTTGAGCACGACTAGTTGTCCCAATCAGCAGATTTGCTGTCATCTCAATGATATAGTAAGTTCATTTGCTGAGCATGTTTCCCAGTAATTATGAGTTCTCTTGCAGATTACATTAGAGGCACCTTGCCAATCTGGTAAATGCGGCTTTCGCCATGCAAATGGTATGGGTCTGAGCACAAGTATTACCAACACTAACCAAGCCAAGTTTGGTGAATTTCCTTGGATGGTTGCACTTATGAAAATTACACGTAGAATGGGTCGTGAGTCGGCTATGTATATAGGCGGAGGTGCTCTCATTGCACCCAATATAGTTCTTACGGCAAACCATATAGTCACCAATGAGACTCTCCTGGCTAGAGCTGGCGAGTGGCATATACGTTTTTCCAATGAAACATATGAACATCAGGATCGTTTTGTTGATACCATAATCCACCATGAGTCTTATAATATCTATAACTATTTCAATAATATAGCAATACTTATACTAAAGATACCCTTTAGCTTGGAGCCCCACATCAATCCCATATGTTTACCTTCTAGTGCACAGCAGCCTCTCCAAGATGAACGTTGCTTTATGAGCGGCTGGGGCAAGTTAAACCCAGGTGATGCCAGTTATCAGCCTATTTTAAAGAAGCTTAGCTTGCCTATTGTTCTTCACTCAAAATGCGATTCCATGCTTAGAAATACCAGCCTAGGCAGCTCCTTCCGTTTGCATCAGAGCTTCTTGTGTGCAGGTGGAGAGGAGGGTTTGGATGCCTGCACAGGAGATGGCGGTTCGCCTTTGGTATGCCCCATTGTGGGTACACCAAACCGATACTATTTGGCTGGCATTGTTGCCATGGGCCTGGAATGCGGCAAGAAGGATGTGCCAGGACTTTATGCCAACGTGACTTATCTTAGGAATTGGATCGATGAAAAGCTTAAAACGCATCAAGTGCAGTTTACATATTTTACGATATAAGATTTAAATAGTGTCAGATTTTGTTTAAGTTAACCCTTTTGGACAGATTATGAGTTTTATACCTAAGATTATTTGCAAGATCAAAATTGTTTTCAAATCATAAAAAATATTTTCATAATTCAGGCGCAATTCCTGGGATGTTTTTTGTGAATAATCAACATTTCTTTGTTAATTGGGCTCACACAATTTTATAAACCAAACTAGATGACTCTAAATAGTATTAAATATAAAAGAAAGGGGGATATTTCTGCGGATTTAGGGACCATTTCCTTCCCACTTTCAAGCTCCAACTCCAATAAGGAATACCTTCAAATCGTTCCCTCCCGATTTAAGTGTAACCAATTTATTAAACCAAATCTGTTGCCTGCAAAACCTAGGCCAATTCAAAGTTGCTTGACAAACCTTTTAAAGCACCTCAATTACTCGTGCTTGCCACCCTCACGGTCCCGGTTTACTCGTATTTTTTTTCACCCCGCACTCAACCCCCTGACGCCCTCAACCGCATGTGGTAAAATTAACGGCTCTTTGCAACCATAACGGAGCACACATGCGGCAGTTCTGTAATGCGCCAACCTGCACCATGGGAGGCCAGCCAGCAGAACCAGCAGCAGAAGACCAGAACCAGTAGCAGCACCAGTTCCACCCAAAAGGCATTTCAATTTTTATTCCCTTCAACTAAAGTCTACTCCACCCCGTCGGAGCGGCTGCTGTGCAGAAATGTTTATACATTAGCAACATTTGTGCAAATGCGTGGCGCCGGAGTCGACTACGACTTTAGCCACTTCCTTCGCCAGTCCAATGTACTCCTGCGTCCCCTTCACATGCTCCGGCACATTCTCGTCACAGGTGCTGATTATATTGAAAATTATTAGCAAAACATTGCAGCAGCAGGCAATGAGAGGAGCAAGTAGCGGAGCTTCCGACTCTCACTGCATGAGATTTTATACTATAAAAATTGATTGCATACTTTGTGGTGCGGCAAATGTGCGTGGACGTTGGAGTAGTGAGCTAGTTATACCAGTTAGACAGCATTGGACAAGTAAAGAATGGAGAATTTAAAATATATATGTTGTAAAAAAATAATGCATTAAATCTCTCAAGACTCTATAGCATGGGGTTAAGTAACCGTAGTTGTACGTATGAAATTTACAGAGATTGCATAATTTATAGAATTTAAAGCGGATAGCCATCTTAAACCGAGCACTTCTCTGGAATAACATTAAAACTGGCAGTGACTCAATTGGGGGTTGGTGAACCAAAGTGGGAACTATTTATTAAAATAGAAGTAATTTCTGAGTAGAGCGTTCCATACAAATCCTATGCCAGAGCAAGGCAGCCGTCACTTAGGACTGAACTCCTTGAGCTCAATTTCTCTTAAAAAATTGCTTAACCGTAGCCCGACAGAGATCACTTAGGTAAGAAGAAGATTTCCACTTCGGCGGATTTAGACCCTCTATGCGCAATAGCAAGTAAGTTTCGGGTATTGGACGGGTTGATGGGTTCTAGGCCTGGTAGGGAGCACAGTAAATGCTTAGGGTCTTTGCTTATTCTCCGCTTAAAAGGGAAATACTAAATAGATAGTTTTGACTAAGTTTCGTAGGTCTCTACTTAATAAAAAGTTCAAGATGCTCAGTTGATACTAATTGTAACCCAACTTGACAATAAAGAGTATACAACTCATTGATTAAGTAACAAAAGAAAAAACTATATTGATTGAACTACTTTAAATGGAAAAAATTTATCTCTATAGCGTTATTTGCAAAATATTTCACATTGTAAGAATATTCAACGATTTCTCATCGATCACTCCCCACTATGACCTCCAACGAACGAAAGATTCTACAGCTCCTAGTTGGGCGCCTTTTTTTATTGTTCTTGTTGTTTTTGTACTCCTTGCTTTTCCGATACACTGACAATAATTTGAAAATTGATGATGTGCACATAATAAAGTGTCAAATATCAACACACATCAACGGTTGGCAAGGCACAGCACCGCGTCATCTCATCATCATCATCAACATCGACGTCATCATCATCAAGACGTCGAGATGACAGCAAGAGCCGTAATGGCTATGAGTACAACCTGAACGACCATGGCACAACGTTAACTTCGAAAGCGACAGCGACAAGAAGAAGCTGTAGTTCTTCAACTCAAGAATAAATAAACCAAACGTGCCCAGAACGAGGAGAAAAAAATTGTATAAAATATAAAAAATTGAAATGAAAATTGACAAAATTGATTGAGCGCACGAAAAAACAAAAAAAAAAACACAACAAAACACGTTGGGAAATGCCAGCAGTCAACACGGAAAAGTTAACGCTTGTCATATGGCAAACGGTTGCTGCTCCTCCGGCTACTGAATGCAGCGCCCTCTATCGGGGGATATATATTTTTTTTTGCTTTTTATTTTACTCAAACAATTTTTCACCTTTAAACAATTTTGTCATCATTGTTGATGTCGTTTGACTTATTTTTATTATTTTCCCTTCTGTTGACAAGCAATTTCATCTATTTCACGCGCAATATTTTACACTGTTTGCATACTTTTAGTGAATACTGTGTGCCTTATGGGTTAGTGGTGGGATATAGTCGATTTAGAGCTTTGTCTCAGAAATTGTGGGTTTGGAATTAAACTTTTTAGGAAAATTTATAGAGCCGCTTGAGGCAAAAAAGGAACCAAGACTAAAAGCATAAAAAAACTATTACACAGTACATGAACCGGATGGGTACAGTTGGGAACACCCGACTCTACTCTGCAAGCAACCACACTAGTTCATAACTATTGTAGATCCACCCCTCTAAATGCCACGCTGCGTGCTTAGGATGTTCTAGCTTAGTGAGTACTCTTATAAACTACATAGCGTGCATGTTACATACTAGTATCTATCGTACCAGACGCAAACTAGTTCAGTTGTGTATGGTTTTGCGCTACCAGCACTAAGCTAAAGAGTCCCGCTTTCAAAATGAATCCTTTTTTTTTTTTTTTTTCTTAAGCCTTATAATCTAGTACAAATAGTATAAAAGATAAATTTAAAGCTATAGGCCTTAAGCTTTAAACAAATAAAGGAGGCAAATTAATGAATCCATTTTAAAATGTTTTGGAATCGACTTACCTGTATTTACTTTTAATAGGGATGCAACTAAAATTACTTCTTTTTTTTTTCATCAAAGGTAACTAAAATTTTGTGCGAATAAAATGTGTTCTGGGTCTTAATTCCTCATAAATAATGATTATTTCGCTTTGAAACCAAGTTTTTGTTAAACTTTTTTTTCATTTGACATCAAACAGCAGAAAATTGAGATTCTTAAAATTGCTTAATTTCAAATGTATATGAATACTCTATCCTAGATTAATAAAATTTAAATTTGACGACTTTATGGTAAATTTTCTTTAAATAATAGTTTTTTTTATTTAAAAAAATTTGAAATCAATTTGTTACGCTATTAATCTTATCTTAAAAATTGTTATTTTAAGAAATTTTGATCATGACAACAAAGTTTTCGGTCCTGTTCCATATGATATATATTTATTTCGTTTATTAAAAAAATTAAATTTTATTTTAAGATTGCTTGGTCTTATTTTATGAATTATTGTCTGGTAAGAATTTTTGGTATAATTTTAAAAGTTAAAATCAATGATCTTTAGGATTTTATTACTATTATCACGGAAAATTGTAACCTTAAAATAAATATGAGAAGCCTGGCATGCTAGAGGGTTTTCGGAGCCCTGGATACAGGATACGGGATCAACGACCCCGAAAACATATAAAAAACAACTTCGTTGAAAACCATAAAACAAAAATAAATTTTCTAATGCTTTAGTAGTTTATCCTAGAAGCTTGAATTCAGCTGCCCTAAGTCCATATATTTTGGGCCCGTGTTATCGATACCAAAATTCAAAGCCTGAAAGTAAACGTCTTCTTGGACATCTAGGATTTGGTATAGGGGGGTAGTTCACTTCAAAGTGTATATAGATGTCATAGCTAAAATCACTTGAATGTTTATTGCAAAATTTCGATTATTATTAGTTATCGAAAACTGAAAATTTAGATTTTTTAGACATTTCTTTGAAAAGGCATATCTAAGCGACTAAGGATATTTCAACAATTTTTTTTTTTTCAACAAAAGATAAAACTGAATTGAAAAAAAAAAATTGTTTTTGTGTACTAATTTTTTAAAAACATTTTTGAACAATTATTTTGTATTTTTAAAACTCAAAATTCATCTTAACTTCTTTCGAAAATGGAGAAAGTTACAATGTGGGCTAAAATGTGGCCCGCTTCACTTTTTTTCGCCGAAATATGATTTTTTTTCTTGATATTAATATTTTTGTGAAAATGTTTATTTTATAAGTTTCTTAAACATGAACAAATAGCCTGGCAGAATACCGAACTAAAGAAGTTTCCGCGATTTTTAGCCCTTAGCAAAACTGTAACTTCACAAATACAAAACCAAGATGATATAATGATTTGCATAATTATACCATTTACACAATTTGCTTGCATAATTCTTCGCTCCTTTGAATAAAAAATAGTGTTTTGCTTAAGTACTATCACTTACTGCTTGAACACTCATCAACAACTAATTAGCAAATATTTACGTAAAATTGTAATCGAATTACAATTGCCGCAGTCCCAGCAGACATGAGCTGCGAGCTGAAGAGCAGACAATAGATTCAGATTTTTGCTTGGCGCAGAACCACGTCTTGACACACACTCCACTATATACATATATGTACTTATATATATATATATATGTACCATAAGCATCCACACATCACGTCAACAGAGAAGTAATTTTCACACAAGTTAACGCGCCACATATCGTGCATATTAATTATGGAGCGGGCAAATCTAATTTCGAAAGACAGCCGCCGAGTCTCCTGCTCCCAGCTAAGGACGTAGTCACGTAGTCAGAACAAACACAGGATCTGAATGGGGTTGGTGAGGAGGACGCAATGTTAAATGTCATTGCTACTTTATGCTAGGCAAGAGCCCAAAATATGTGTGTAATAAGTTGCTAAGCTTGGCCAGAGAGTTTTTCTCGATTATCCTTGTGTGCACAGCAAGAATTCGCCCAAAAAGGTAGCTAGCTGCTACAAGTATGTCAAATATTTATGGATAAACATGGCAGGACTCGGCACGCAAAGGTACAAAATTTAGTTCAAAAATGGCGCATGTGCGTGTATTTGAGTGGGAAATTACGCCCCGCCAGTTCTAGGCGTCTGAGGACTTGGCGCATGTAACCTTTGATAACAAAGGAATTTTCTTTTAGCAAAGAAAAGTGCTGCTTGAAAGACGTCTGCGAAAAACATCAAGAAAAATTGTCGAAAACAAAGGCAAATAAATGATTTCTAATTAGTAAACAGTCAAATACACATGTTGTACGGATGTTTTTTTTTTTTTGGTTTAGGTTCGGTGTATCTTGAATGCTTTGGTTTTATGGTTTATTGCTTGCCGTACGGCCTTTCATTTTCATGCAAGCAGATTTTAATTTTGCCTTTTTCAATCATAATAAATTTTCGACAACATTTAATTAGTAAAGTTATTGTGTGCAGAAATATATACATGAAAACATATGTATTCAAAGTTTTTAAATATTATTAGGCTACAAAAATAAAGCTGGAAGTGAAATTATGCTCTGGATTAAGCGAGGTGTCTATGTCTTGCCTTTAAATCAAGCAAATTGAAAGAAATTCAATTGAAAATCTTGGAGGTGCTAATAAAATATAAATGTGTTTATGTATAAATATATAAAAAGGATCGTACCGAATAAGATATAATCAAGAACTTGAAGCAATGGTACAACAACAAAATGTGATCCGATTCGTAAAAAGTCAGGTGGCTAGGCCACCTTAGTAGAATGACTAAAAGCAGAGCAAAGCATTTCACAGACAGCCGATTAGAAAAAGAAGACGGGGACGTCCAAGGAAAGATGGGTAAACGTAGTGGAAAATGATCTTCATTCTCTTGGTGTCTTGAACTGGAGGAATGCAGCGGTCGATCGAAGAACATGGAGAGAAATAGTTGCGGAAGCTATGGTCTGCCCAAGACTGTAAAGCTAGTGACGATGATGATATAAAAAGTGCAGAAAGCAGTATTTAAGCAGTATTAATTGCAAGTTAATCGAAAATGTTAGTCTTTATTGTTGTTAGGTTTGAATAGTGTGACCAGGTAATACAATTGACCTTTGTTTTGTTTGCTTGGAAAATCTAGCGTTGTTGAGGGCTAACAGAGCATTTAGGAAAAAATTAAGTAGACTGGTTCTAAATTTGTTTTACAGTTTGCTAAATACAACTCTGTTACATACGAGGGCAGGCCGAAAAGTTATGGCAAAGATGGAAGCACCTTATTTTTAGTCAAACAAATTTTCTTTATCTAGTTTGAGTCCGATACGTTTAGTCAAATATCTTTCCAAAACTATAATTTTTCGAAATAAGTATTCTTTTTACAAAAGATCCAGTCATTTTAAAGAAATCTCGACCTCCCGAAAAAAATGTGTTAATTGAAGTTTAAAAATATTCCAAAGTTACAGGCTTGAGAGTACGGAAATCGGCTGTTAAGGCCCGGAACTATTTCATATACGAAAAATTGATTTGCGGTGAAATTTTGAAACTTTTTTTATTTTTATCACTAAACATTCAATACGTTATTTGTTTTACATTAACCTGTTCGGCAGGTTGACTTACAGCTTACAGCTTCCTGATTTAAAACAAGTACCCAAATCAATTGCCATAGATTGTCAGATGAGTCAAGTTGCACTTGGGATAGCACGAAACCTTGACAAAAACACTGACATAGCGTTTTTATTTTCTTGAGTTGGCATCCTTTGTGGCAAGGACAGGCTGGTACTCTTACTTTCGACAAACTTTTAAGTTTTTAATTAATTTGTTTTGCTCTGTGGCAACTCTGGCAACGCAGCATCTTTTCCGCATTACTCGTTATTCTTTTAACCACAAAAATGCAAACACAAACAGAAGGAACAAAAAAAATGGTGAAAAAAAAAGTAAAAACCAGAAAAAGGTTAAGTGGTTTCATTTGGCAAACATTTAGCCCAAATCCAAAACACCCAAATCAATGCCCAAGTGCGTGTGTGAGTTTTAATAGGCTTTTGTGTGGAAAATAAATTGATGTGGTACACCTGTAAAATGCTCAGAGCTGTCTAGCTTTATATATAATATATATGTGGGTCTGCATACATATAAATATATACATAGTATATATGTAACTTGGGGAAAACCGCACTCTAACGAACCAACCTACTCAACCAAATTTGACTTAATTTCGGGTAAATTGTTAGAAAATTGTTTGGTTAAATGGGTTTGTTTGGGTTAGGTGTGTTTTGTGGGACCTTGACTACAAATTATGATGTGTAGACTTTTAAATGCTACTGTTGAATACTTGAGCAGAAAGCTTAAATAAAATAAGCTCTGGGCAGCTTTAATTAACCACTTGAGATATGAAGAGGCTAATTATCGTAAATAGCCAGTGTAATAGTTGGTTGTAAAGAACTTTATAAATGCTTTTTGTTTTAGCAAAGTTTTTGAGGCAGATTATTGTATAAATAAAAAAATAACAAATAAAAAAATGTTCTAAAAGCAATTGGTAAATTCACAAAAGTAAAAGCAAAAATATAAAAACTATAAGAACTATTTAGGTGTTTTATTTGATCAGAGTCTCGCTTTGTTGGGCAGAAGTGCTTTAAGGCAAAAATGCAAAAGTGTCCCAAAAAAGTATTCTGCATTTTCACCCAACCCATAGCAGAAAAGTGTGAACCTATAATTTTATATTGTTTTTGGTATAATGTAGTGCTTGTAGGGTGATAAAATACTAAACAACTGTTTGTCAAAAAACTAGGCAAAACGAGTTTTTTTTTACAGTGACAGATCCGAAAATATTAGTAACTAGTGAACCCGGCGGCGAAAATCGCCAGATAATGCATTGCATAATATACAAATAGCTTTGCTAAAATAATATAATACATTGTCTTTATTCAAAAAAGCAAATTTAATGAAAAGTGTAAAATTAATAAATTTCGTTATAAACAATATTTGAAGTTGTGAAATATAATGTGTTTAATTAAAAAGCAAGCCTAATTACATATCTGAGCGTGAATAGCTTTCGATTGATACCTCATTTGTTGAAATTGGACCATCTTTGATTGAAATTTTATTTTAGCGATATCCACCAAAATATAGATTTAATCGAAAAAATAACACCTTATTGCACATCTAGGTGTAAATAGCTTTCGATTGATACCTCATTTGTTGAAATAGCGCGATCCGTCTAGGAGCCTTTGATATCACAAAAAACGGCCTTGTATAATGTATATATAAATTTTTTTTTACAAATATCCAAAACTTTCTCTTCTGCTTTTAAATGGCTTTTTTCTAACAAAAATTTGTGCTAAGAAATTTGAGAGCTTTTGAAAACAGCTTAATGCTGTTTCTATTGTTTATTGTATGCACTTCTGCATTTCTGCATCGTCGCTAGGCTTGCTCAGCTCTTTAGCCGTGCTTTTCTGCATTTCTTAGTCGTGCACTTTCTGCCCAGAAACTAAGTGAACACACTAAGTATGTTTATACTTTTTTTGTTTAATAGGTTCAGAAAACGTCTTGATTTCTAAGCACGCCTATGATTCCATGTAGGTGGAGCTAGTTAAATCCTCAAACCAAATGATCTTAGGCCAATTGGCATCTCTAGGGAAAGATTTTACGGGCTGGTCCTCTATACAAAATTCATTATAATCGCTTTACTGACCAGCAGCGCCATGTCTTCTTTATTCTTATTGCCTTTGTCGAGGTAGTTGCTGTCCTGGTACATACAAATCTAACGTCCGCTTAAGCTTCTTGGTTTCCCTCGCGTCGCAAGAATACCGATTTTTATTTGTTTCCTTATCAATTAACTTCAGATCTCTTTTTTTTTCTTGCTGGTTCAAATATTAAGATGGTGGTTTTCTGCTCTTTGCTCGAATTTTCTATTACTCTTCTTTTCTGCTTTGTTCGCTTGCTCAGCAGTGTAGATTTTTTTACATGTGAGATCACACTAAGTTCCAAAATTATCCGCAAGAGAGAGTAAGGAAGAATAAAAGAGAGAAAGAGAAAACTAGCGATGGAAGACGCTTCAATTCAGCTTCGTCTTGATGGTAACGATACTTAAAATCATCGCACTCTCGCCTATCGATATCGCTGCTTTGATATTGCCACAAAATGTTGAGTGGAAAAAAAAGCTTTAATTTATAACAAGATGATTTCTTAAAAAATTGTCTGTCAGATTTGTTTTGATGGTTCGAGGTATGTTAAATACTTATAAGTAACGAGTGCAGTGATATCCGCTAACTGCATCATTTATTAAAAAATAAATTTTCATAGCTTACAAGAAAAACAAAAATTTTTTAAATCATCCAAACTTTGTAAACTTTCTCAAAATGTAACCCATTGCAGCAGGATTTTCTTGCTGCACCAAATGTCCAGCACGATATACCCAAAACATGCTAAAACGACCACCTTGCTTTTCATAACCCTCCAGTATGTCAGCTATACGAAAAGCCTTTCGAGGAGCTGCCTCGTACTGCTGCTTATGGCGCCACTTCATGCGATTGATCCAGTGCACAGTGCCGGATGTGGCGCACAACAAATCCAACATGCCCGAGTATACGCCCACCTGTATCGGTGTTTCATTCAAAAGCTTCGTAACTAAAAGTTTTAAAGTTAGGTTTGGATGTACTTTTTTGATGGCAATATGCAACATGTAGACTTACCTATATGCACGGCGGGCTTCATTAGATCCGCGCCCAGCTTCATAAACACTGTAGCATTCTGTATCATCCATTCAGGCACATGGGTAAGATTCAGTGCCTCGGTCACATTGCTGCGCATAAAGTCACGCAGCTTGGGATCCTCGCCATAGCGATAATCATCACCCACATGCACCTGTCGCTGTGTATTATATATGAAAACGCCATCCGTTTGTGCCTGAATAACTTCCTGCACCTTGGTGCTCTGCTCCAAGGCTCTTGTCCAGTTGCCACCATAGACAAACAGTGCTAAATCTGCAGTGGCACGCGTTATATTTGCATAGCCCTCCTGATCCACAATGCCCAATTGCAACAAGAAGGGCGCATATGCCAGTGTGCTGTCTAAGGGCGAGGTCCAGGGATTGCCCACAACAACGGACTGCAGCTTACAGCGCAGTTCACCACGCTGCTTTGCATAATGCAGTTCAAGCGCAAACTCTGGCGCCATTTTGCCACCATAGCTTTCAGAGAAGATATGTATGGGTACGCGTTCAAATTGCGGATGTCGCTGCATAAAATCCTTCATTAGTGTGACCAGATCCCAGGCAATTTCAGTATTATTCTCCACATAGCGACCATGCGTTTCCACATAGCTATAGCCCGTGCCCACGGGACTGTCTATAAACAAAACATTCATATGCTGCACCCAGTTGCTCTCACGATAATTGCCCCAAATATCAATCAGTCCCAGCTGTTCGAAGTTGCCACAACCGCTGGAGGCTATGCCGGGACCGCCTTGCAGCCAAATGATCAAAGGTCGCTCCGTGGCGTCACTCACATTGGCCGTGGTATAGTATAGCCAATAGAACATGTGCGCACCCTCACGCACCTCCACGAAGCCCCAATCCTGTTCACCATCTCCAACACCACGACGAGCTGTGGAGTGCTTACGTAAATATTCAGGGATTTCTAGTATTTTTTATAGCCTACCTTTTATATGGCTGACAAACTGCAATAGCAACAAAATGTAGAAAAAATACGAATAATTGAGTTGCATTTCCACGCCCTCTAAATCTTTATGGATACAATTGGAACGCGGTACAGTTGGTTCTACTCACAAATACGCACTGAATTTGCCGCAGCTTTGGTATTTGCTATTTATAAATAAAAATTGAGAAAAGTTTGAAAAAGCTTTATATGGATTTGTTAGGCCAAATGGAGTACTTTGGATGCGCTACGTGAGAAACAAAAAAAATAGTTTCATAGTTAGATCTATAAATTGGCAGTAAACTGGTCATAAGCAGTGGGATATAGTTTGAAGTAACGAACTGTAATAGCAAATAAGAACATTTATTGAACTCGAATCTTTTAAAAGATTTTTAGGCTATTGATTCATAAGCTAAAGACTTAGATATATTTTGTGCAATGTTTAATCCAGAACAAAAAAATCGTTAAAGGTTTTGGATTACAAAAAAAATTTTGTTTCATTTCAAATATCTTTTAACTAGCGGCTTTCGATACAGTCCTTGATCAAGTCATATAGGGGCTGCTGGGACATGCTCTTCTAAGGCCCTTTCATCTGTCACAAGGATGAACAAATTTTGTATTGAATATTGTACCAAAAACTATTGTATACATAAATTTAAAATTTTTCTGTATTTATTCATATATATTTTTTTTTTAGTTTTTAAGACAATTTTTGCTGAAAGTCTATTTTTTTAATTTTTTGTGACATTTAATAAACTTAAGTGTTGATTAAGCTTTAATGATTTTTTCGCGACACTTTTTCACAATGACTAATTGTTTAAGCTTAGGCTTATTATTATCAGAATAGAATTTTTTAGTATTTTACTAGCCCTTTCGATATATTCATAGACATACACCGGTCTTTCTCTCTTTACATTTAACACTCTTAAGAATTTTTTGACGCAACCACTTTCCACTACCCCAACGGCTTTCACTATAACCATTAAAAAATCTGGCCACACTGCAAACTGTATAAAGAAAAAAGCTAAAGTGTATAGTCGTAAAGTATTAAATTATTCATCTCATCAGCTGGTAAGTGCCTAGATGGTGCCTAAATGGAACGAGTCCATAGGTAGGTTAACCAGAATTTGTTTCGTGTTTTTTTAGAGGTTCACAACTTTGAACTACTGCTTTATCTAATAGACCAATTTAACAGCTGATAATTTTTTTTTTTTTGAGTTTGGTTTGACATTTCATTATGGTTAGACTTACACCAGAGCAACGCTTGCAAATTTTTTTATCAAAATAATGGTTCCGTTCGTCAAACTTCTTCAAAATTAAAAATTTTGTTCTCCGATGAAGTCCATTTTTGGTTGAATGGGTACATAAATAAGCAGAATTTTCGCATTTGGAGTGAGGATAATCCACAAGCTTTTGTCCCAGCACCATTACATCCACAGAAAATTACTGTCACTTGTCTACGTTGATAAACCAGAGACAATTGAATACCTGGAAATCAACATTTGAAGGGTTATTGGCGAAATACGGTCGCGAATGGTGCGGAAAATTTGTGAAAATTGGTGTTCCAGATTGCGCCTTATACGCGCCAGCCGTGGCGGCCACATGGCCAAAATCATATTTAAACATTAATGTCATAAAATTTTCTATCCAATAAAGCCCGTTTCATTGATATTAAAAAAATAACTCTTAAAAAACCACCCTTTATATATACGATTAGAGAATTGGGATTTCGTAAATTTTTGTAAATCACGTTAAGCTACGTGCAGTATGTAGCGATCAAACTTTTTCACTCAAGCATTTGGATTATCTTTTCCCTTATCTGATAAGTTGCATTGCCATTAAAAATAAATACAATTTTTTTTTTAACGTCATTTTCTGTTTCAAAACGTCAGTTTAATACGGAAATGATAATGAGTTCACTCTATCGTTAAATCTGTGTCCTTCTGTCCGTATAAGTTTATGTCACTCATATGTAATCTGAACCGAAATTTCATTTTTTAAGTCTTCTGGGAAACCAGGTATAACGTACTATTGGTAATACTAAAATCTTTCCATTTGTAAAGTATTCTTGGATATGCATTATAATGTACTCTAGGTAATACTAAAATTTTTATGTTTTAAAGTCTCTGAGCTCTATGAAGGTGATCGATGTTAGTTAGTTTTGTTTATACGAGGGCAGGCCGAAGAGTATTCGGTCCAGTCATGAAAAACATCTCCTTCTACTTTTAAAGCATTTTCTTTCTACTGATTTCTGTCAAAGTATGGTATAAAAAATAATAATTTAAGTCTGCTGTTTTACCCTGCAAAATTTAGGTGATTTTGTAAAGATTTTGCAGGGTAGAACAGCAGACTTAAACTATTATTTTTTATACCTGGTCTTAAAACATCGTTAAAATGTCGGACAGAAGTCAAAAACATGGAAACAATTTAGTCGAAATTAAATAAAAACTGAAAAACATGTTTTTTTAAACTAGGCCACAATGCGTTAAACTTAAAAACTAAAATTTTGCAAAATAACGCATTTTTAATGCATCATTAGTTTTTATACCCTGTACCTATAGGTACAAAGGGTATACTAGATTTGTGCAATGTATGTAACGGCAAGAAGGAGGCGTGGCAGACCCCAAGTCCTTTATACCAAAATGCTTATCATAGCCTCGGGTTGCGATTGAGCCATGTCCGTCTGTCCCTCCGTCTGTCCGTCTGTCCGTCTGTATGAACACCTAGATCTCAGAGACTATATGAGCTAGAGATACGAAACTTTACCAGCTGATGCGCATATTTCCTCAGAAGATCAGTTTGTCGATCATGTCAATATCTTTCCCCGTTCCCCGTAGAGGTTTCGCGGTTTTTAGCTAAACCGTTTAATATTTTAATCTGAAACTTAACAGAGCGATGCGTTGTGGTTACATGCATCTGTGTGTCAAAATAAACCAAATCTGACAATTACAACAAAGTTATAGTCTAAAATGTAAAATTTCCCTCCCATTGCCAATAAACTGCGTCAATATTTGACTCTACGTATTAAGAGTAACAAATGACCTAGAACCACCAATTTTGGTAAGCTGATTTATGTGCCTCTAATAAACAAATCCACATCCAAATTTTATCAATGCTACCCCCACCCCCGCAATCGATTTACCGTGTTTCTCCCACACCCTTCAACATATGCCTTGAAACTTACCCCATATACTCATTACTCCTTTGACGTTTTCGATTTTTTCAAAATCGGTTAAAATTTGCGGACTTATAGGTATCAATATCGTTTTGCCAACAAAAATGTTCCATTGGAATTCTTAGTAGAATATGGGAATAAATCTTTTTGAGAAAAAAGGTGGTTTCCTGTCTTTTTTTTTATAAATCGTTTTGGGCAGTTTTTAGCAACTTATCCAGCTAGACCCTTTAAATGCATTTGAATTTAAGCAACTTGGAGAATTATATTTTTTTTTTTTAAATATAAGAGACTTAGAGACGAAAACGTCTTTCCAATGCCGAATACTTTTTAGCCTGCCCTCTTAAAAAGTGAATCTATTTAATATTAGAAAAAAAAAAAACAGAAAAGCCTCTTCCAAAATGTTATGCCTGAAAAACTTTTTATGAGCTTCAGCTATAATAAATATTTACATTGTTTATGCCTCAAAATGTTGTTTTTAATTTATAAGCAGCCGAACGTAAAACATGTGCAACTATATATTGGCTAATATGTACTTGGATTTGTTTATAAAATATTTGAAAAATATAAACATATTTATATACTTTCTGCCACAGCCATAGACAGCAAGTCTTCATTAGAAGTGTGACGTCAGCGTTGTACAGTGGTCAAAGTTAATACTTTTTAAGTTACTTTTGTTGGAGCCGCATCATAGTTCGTCACAGTTTTAAGCACATAGTTCATAGCAACGGCATTATCTATGGCTACCATATGTCCCGCACGATTTATCCAAAACATGCCAAAATTTCCGCCAATTTTCTGATATCCCTGTAACTTATGGTCGACAACTATGGGTTCACGTGGAGCAGCTAAATACGCCGACTTTTGCGTCCATTGCATATCTTTGATTAAGTTCACGGTTGATACAGTGGGACACATGACATCTAACTGCCCAGAATATATATTCACTTTTATAGATGTCTCATTCAACAGGCGCGTTACTAAATTAATAAATAAATATATGGATATGGTGCTTATTAGCTAGATTGGACTAATCAAAGTTCTAGCACTTACCTAAAAGTTCACCCGAACGCATGTGCTCATCAGTCAGTGCATCTATTAGAGCCACAGTCTGTTCCTGATAAATACTACCATTGATTCCTAGCACTTCACTCACATTTTGAATCATAAAATTTGTCAGTTCTGTACCATAGCCATACGTACGATCTTCTCTTTGATCTAGATGAGTTTGTGTATTATAAGTGTACAAATATCCTGTAGTATTCTGAACGATGTCATACCACTCTAGAAATAACTCCATTGACGCCTTGTACTCATGCGCATTCAGAGCATGCAATATTTTTAAGCATATAGCATTAACCTCAAGTGCTCCAATCTCGTCCACAAAACCGTTTATAAACAAAAAATTTGCATGTTCCCGAAAATAATGCACCGGTGATATCCAGGGATTACCTACACTTAAGGATTGGAGTACATTCGGCAGGTGCTGCGTTGAACTTGAGCGCAAATTCTGCACCCATTTTGCCACCATAGCTCTCAGTAAAGATATGTAAGGGTAATTTTTGTAATTCCTGATATTTTTTATAGAACTCCATAAAAAACATAACCAGATCGTCGGCAATTTGTGAGTTTTTGCGCGGGAGCAGATTTTCATCATCCACATAGCTATAGCCTGCACCTACAGGACTATCTATAAACAGCAAGTTGACATATTGCACCCATGTAGAATTACGTGGTTTTCCATATATATCCATCGGACCCAACTGCACCATATTTCCTAAGGCGGTAGCGGAGCCAGCTGGACCTCCTTGCAACCACAAAACCAAGGGTCTTTCCGTAAAGCAACTTACATTTGCCGTGGTGTGGTACAGCCAATAAAACATATGTGCACCTTCACGCACATCTATATAGCCCCAATGCTGATCAGCGCCTCCTAGCAGCTGATCACCTGTAATTTTTTTTTAGTTTAATTCAAGGTGTGCTTACAAAATTTTGATAAAAAAGCTTACCCAGCGCCAAATTTGACAATAGGAATAGCAAACAAGTTGCGTAAAGGTTCAACATTTTTTTCTTTTAGAATCGAAAATGAAAAATGATTGTAATATATTTTCAAAAACTTTGCTACCTACGACGCCGGTTCAAATATTTTTTGAAAGAGCATTGCTGCGCTGCGAACCGGCTTCTATAAAAGCTGATGACTAACTGATTTTGCTTTATATCTCTCACATGCAGTGAGAAACAACTTTGTCTTTCGACTATGACCGCGAGACTGTAAGTTATTTTTTTGGACTTTTGATGAACATGTTTGTGCCGGTAGCATTAGCGTTTGCGATCAGTCTTTATGGCTATCGACAAATGTTGTCGAAGCATTCTGGCCTTTTGGATTTTTGGTCATTCCCAGAACGTGAGCTATATAAGAATACCCGTATTTATTTTTATTTTTTTTTTGGCTTCGATTTATGCTAAGCGCCGTTTTGTTGGTAAAACCGATGCACTTAAATAAATCAACTCTGTGAGAGTGAATCAACATAACCAAAACTTTTTTCGTGCCCATAGATGGCGCCAAAAATATTTTTGAACTGAACTAGAAAAAATAAAAAAATCAGTTAATTATCATATTGCGCCAGTTAAAAGAGTTTGCTTTCAAATAAAAATGATTGATTTAAATATTTATTATTATAATAATATATCTATAATTATAGATTGAATTAATTGTAAATTACAATAGAATTTATAGTCAGCGCAAAAGGGGCCTTCAAGCTATGGCAATATTATATTATTTTTTTAATCATTTATTGGAAGTAACGGCTAGAGCTCTAATCCAATAGTTATCAAAATTAAGTCGCATCAAACTAATTCTTTAATGTAAGGAAAGCTTGTATTATATAGTAGGAGATTACTTTATTTACAAAAATCATTTACTAAGGACTCCAAAAATTAATAAAGGTAAACGAGATAAATAAACAACTATTTATATAGGTACATTTATTTTTAAAACATACTATGTACATACTAGATTTGTACAATGTATGTGATGGACAGAAGGAGGCGTGGCGGACCTCAAGTCTTTTATATCAAAATGCTTATCATAACCTCAGGTAGCTATAGCGCAATGTCCGTCAGTACGACCGTCCGTTTCTATGATCACCTAGATTTCGGAGACTATAAGAGCAAGAGACACGAAACCTTACCATTAAAAATTTACGGAGCTTATAGGTATTAAGGGTAATGTAGGTAGTGAGGCTGTAAGGAAAATCTTAGTCTCTACACACTAAACATATCTTAGTATGTGAAATGGCTTAAATAATTATAGCAAATGCGACTAAGATTTTCCTTACAGCCTCACTACCTAGATTATATATATACATATACAAAATAAAAAAATACAAAATTTGCAAAGAGGTTGAATCATCGAGTTACTCAGGTCGGGCGAATGCAGGCCTTTGAACCATAATAACAAAGAAAAAAACTGTTGCAGATTTTTAGGCATGAGCTATTATAGCGACTTAGCTTATATGACGACTTCTGAGGTCACATGGTCACGTTTCAGGCGTCTATGACCGGCCAGGGCGCTTAATTTATTTAACAGAAAAACTCCCATTAAATAAAAATTAAAATTGAGGAAATATCACTCTCTAATTTATGATTAGTGTGAAGCGATTTATTTCTTCTTTAAAAAATGGATTATACCCTTATGTACTTATCGGTGAATTGCCAAGAAATAAATAGATGAAAAAAAAAAAAATTTTTAAGTAAAATTTGTCAAAACGAATTCTTGTAGAAAGTTTTACTGTATTGAGACATACTGAGGAACACATAACTTACTCAATTTTGAAAAGTTGCAGAATTTCACTTTTATTGATCTTATTTCTGAATGAGAATACACTTTAATTTAAAAATTAAAAATAGGGGACTTCGCTCCCATGCATGCCTACATGATCAATACATAAATGAATCTGTGAGTCAGTCAGATCCATAAATTTTGCATATATTTTTTATGTAATCCATGCATTTTATTTTTTAATTTTGTTACAAAATACTAAGTTTATGTTAAAACAACGTTTAGAGAAAATTTTTTGCGATAACGAATTTCGATAAACTGTGTATTATTCGATTCAAAACAAACTGGAGGCAAGGGGACCTAAAATTTATGCATCTTTGCCTAAAATTTGTAAAAAAATTTTGTGTCTCTGAACAATTTGCACAAAATATAGGAAAATAATGATAATTGATGAATTGATCATTTTCTTAAGACCCTTCAGGACCCTACGCTTTAAATCATTATATATCTCATTATTTATTTTATTTATTTATTAAATTTTTACATTAAAAAAAAAAATTTTTTTTTTTCTAAACATATAATTTTTTTTATAGAAACATGTACTCATCTGTTTTTCGACCAATACCAGGCATAAAGTTAAGGGTATCCCACAGTTGCCAAATTTAGTCCTACTTTTCTAGCTCTTACTTTTATACTTCCATTATCATTACTCGCTTAATAAAAAGCAATGAAAAAAAAATGCCAAAATATTAAAACAAATTCCGCAAACAAATATTATTGTGACCCAAAGAAAGGCCAAAAAACCAAAAAAAAAAAAAAATTGCAACTAAAAGTAATTAAAAATGTTTATTTTTGTATGCCGAAAAAAAAAGAATAATAACACAAACCAAAACTGTGTGGGTAAAAAAATAACAACAAAGCGGATGACAGTCAGTTTTAGTTTTTAACATTTGCATGTTTTTGACACATTCACGGAAAGCGAAGAGAGGAAGCCAGAAGAAATGGAAGAATAAGCAGAAGAAGCAAAGCTAAGAACAGCAGTAGAAATTTAATGAGATATGTACCTGACACAAGCCCAAGGGACTGGGAATGGGTTCAGGCTTGGGCAATGAGACCGGGACTGGGAGAAAAGGGTTCCATGTTGCTAGATACAACTCAAATAACCGCAGCTGAAATCAATTTGGCAAATGTCGAGCGGTGCTGGCGCCATTGGGCAAACCAAAATTGCCAGTTCAATGCGTTTTCGATTGTCCATTAAGAGCATCAATGTGTATATGTGTGTTTGTATCTATGAGTGCGTTTGTATCTGTGTGTGTTTGTAAGTGAAGCTGACGTCGTCGCTCTCGTTGTCATTGTTGTTGCTTTTTGCTGCACTGCTTGCCAAAAGTCATTTTCAAGCAATTGGCTTGCTTTGGCTGCTTCAGAAGTAAACCCGCTCACACAGACAAACGTACAAATGCATATGTACGCGAAGCCTTCAGTATGTGGGACCAGTACCAGACTAACAAATCTCTACTTACTGCATTTGGAATATTTCAATACGATATCAACCGAAATCTTGTCAACCCGTGTAGAGCTCTTATTATACATTGCTAGGCTTGAATTCCGCTTCAACCACTTGGCGGGGAAGCTGCGGAATACTAGGTTCCGGAACAGTACGGCTGTAGTGTCCCTCCAAATTACCTGCGCTCTCATTAATTTATTCTGATCAATGATTCCAAAGTTTTTTTTTTAAATGTACCAAAAGTATGTCAATGAAGATTTTTTTTGGTAAAATCTTTTTATCTCATCTTTATTTGGTGTAAAATTGAATGTTTCGTCTCCAAGCCCTTTTAAAAATCTCTTTTATAAAATGCAAGCTTATTTAATATATTATTTTAAACATACGTTAATTACAATTAATATAATATAGTAGACCAATCAGACGCTGTCCGACCATTGCACAATGGGCCCGCGTGGCCAGATTTTGGCCAAAAGCCCTCCTGCTGAAAATCAAAATTTGGACAAAATTAAAATTTAATATTATTTTGCACATATTCAGGTATCCCTGTGCAGAAAAAAATTGTAAATTATATTAGTGGTTTTTGAGTTATTGGCAATCAAAGTTGACATTTTGTATTTTATGAGCTTTCGCGAACATTTTCAGACAAAAAAAAACCTGCATTTACCATTATACATGTAGCTATGAAATCTTCATTCATTTTATTATGTATAAATATTACTACAGAGAAAAAATAAAATTGAGCTTAACAACTTTTTGGTTTTTTTATCATTTAGCTACTTTGCTTTAAGGGTACCTCCGACTACCACTCGATATTTGATAGAAAAAATTTTTATAAATTTCTTCACATGTTTAACAACAAAATGTAATCCCTCCCGATTTTCGGAAATTGAATTTTGTATCTAAAAGTTGAATTTTAAAAATTGACCCCTAGAAAATTTGACTAGTGTTTGAATTTGTAAGCTACCTAAAAGTATGCTTCAATAAAGATTTTTCAAAGGTTGTACTTAAATATACAATTGGAAAATTTTATAGCATACTTACAATGATGCAAATCAAAAAATGTAAAAATGATCAATTTTGACGAAAAAACATAAAAATGAAATATAGATTTTTGAATTTTTTTTTTTATAAATTAAAAAAGCATGCAAAAAAAAATTATAACAGTTAAAAAGCAGATGAATTGGTGATCTCGTCTTTCTGTAATTTGCTTGGAAAGCTGAAACTACTTGAGTCTATTACTCCAAAACCATTCAATATTTTGGGTATAGGCTATTTTTTCAATGTATGAGGAGCTCATATCTACCTCTGCGTGAAATATGGTCCAATTCCAATTAACCGTTTTTTTTTTTTTTAATAAAGTCAAAAAAACTGTTTTGTTTTTTTAAATTTTTTCCAACTTTGGTCTGGATTATCTATGTCTCAAAAAAAATCTGAGGAGGCTTAAACTTCGCAGAAAAATAGTTCAATCCTTTAGGAACACGTGTGTAAAATTTCATAACTCTAAAAAAATTATTGTGGAAATGACAAGGTTTTGGCCAAAATTTGAAAATCTGGGCCCACAGTGCAATGGCTTACCAGGTATTGGAGGACTTAGGCTTAAAATTGATACTTCATTTATTGCTTTAAAAATAAGTAAATATTTTTTGTTTTTTCTTCTAAAAACCGAAATGTTTTTGACCAAATCCAAAACACCAAATTTTTTAAATTCTTCGTACTAAACTATTTTGATTAAATTTTTTAGTGAAAAGCTGTTAGTAATAAATAATAATATAGGTATATTTTCGAAAAGTTATAATCAAGCAGTTTCTTTAGATACAATTTTTTTTTTATTTAAGACTTAATTTCCTCTTAAGGGCGCCAAAAAACTTAAAGTGACGTCACAAAGCTTATAGCTAGCGGACTATCAAGACGCTTCCAATGACACACCATTTATCAAATAAAAAGTGGCTTAGAAGTTGCTATGGAAAAGATAAACCTTCATACAAAACACAGCTGTTTTGGTGTACTGCATTCGGGTAAACAATATTGCAATTTCAGGGAGTATTACAAATTTTTTGCTATTACTTAAGAAAATGAGTTGAGAGCTCGGTTTGCTTACAGATTCGGAAACCACGTGGATAGATCAGGACCCCAAAATGTGAATGTTAGGGGAAACAATAGAAGTAACTTTGGACAGAATTCCTATAACCAAAATAACTTACGTTTCGACAACAGAAATAACTACAGACCAAATATGCTCAATCAGAACAATTTTCGTTTCGATAATCGAAACAACAGACCAAACGGCTTTAACGCAAGGGGACCTACCCAGGTTCAACCGAGACCAGAATCGATGGAGGTAGACGAGTCCGTACAACAGCAAGGACCACAGGGTAGCCGTCAATTTTTCGTGAGGAGGGAACCAGGACCCTCTCACAGACAACCAAATTTTGAAAAAGCTAAGCGCGAACGAAGCCAAAGCGGTTCTCATCCCGCAAATAAACAATTTCGTTTGAATAACATTGAGGAGAACCATTTTTTAGACCAGAGGGAAACACAGGTTTGCCCTTCGTCCAAAGAGTAGACAGGGAATCCGGGAAGGAATTGGTTGCATTGATAGACACCGGTGCAACCGCAAGCTATGTTAGAACAGGCTTATATAAAAATAGAAATAGGTTAGTTATAAGAAAAAGAGTGAGGACATTACACGGATTCAGCATAATAACTTACTTTCATTATATCACGATGTTTGGAAAGAAATTCATATTTTATGAGATAGCCAACTTGGGAACGGACATTTTAGTGGGCTGGAACTTGTTGAGAGCCGCAGGGGCAAAAGTGGACGCGGAGTTTAACACTATAACCTATGGTGGTTATACAGAGAAAATGGTCGAAATGGGGGATCAAGGTGTTGAGTATCCCAGACCACTAAATAACATAATTTTGGAAAAGTATTTTAAAAGACATCCAGTTAAGGATGCAAATACAGATAACCTCAGTACGCTCGCTTTTATGGGTAGTGAGCCTGAGCACTTGGATGATTATGAGAAACAGAATGAAAACAGTTCAAGAGAAACATCTCTTGAACACGCCGCCGTCGAAATTAATTCCGGCAAAATTATTGAAAAAGTTTGAGAAAAATAATCTCGAACAAGCCGACGATGAAATAAATTCCGTCAATATAAGTATGAACAGTTTGAGAAAAAATAATCTCGAACAAGCCGACGATGAAATAAATTCCGTCAATATAAGTATGAACAGTTCGAGAAAAAATTATCTCGAGCACACCGACGATGAAATAAGTTCCGTCAAAAATAGCTTGAGAGATCAAGAGAACGAAAAAGCCGAAAAATTGAGAAAAATTATAATTAAAAAAATAGAAGAAAGTCATAATGGCATTAACACAACTCTGCCATTTCGAACGGACATTAAAGGGGAAATTGATACGGTTTCGGATAGACCCGTATACAGTAAACAGTACCCATACCCCCAAGCGTTAAATGATTTTGTTAACGGAGAAGTTTCGCGAATGTTGAAAGGAAAAATAATTCGCTCTAGCCGAAGTCCGTACAACGCGCCTGTCTGGCCTGTAGAGAAGAAGGGCTTTAACACTGATGGTAGTCAAAAACATAGACTGGTAATTGACTACAAGAAATTAAATCAACAGACCGTACCTGATAGATACCCTATGCAGGACCCTTCGGTCATTTTATCCAACCTTGGAAAATCTCGATATTATTCGACTATTGATTTGGAGTCTGGTTTTCATCAGATTTTAATGGCAGAAAAAGATATCCCCAAAACTGCATTTTCGATAAACAATGGTAAATATGAGTTTATCCGTATGCCTTTCGGCTTATCCAATGCTCCACGAATTTTTCAGAGAGCCATGGACGATATTTTAAGAGATAAAGTGGGAAAAATCTGTCACGTCTATATGGACGATATTATAGTGTTTTCCCCAACACTTGATCAACATTATGAAGATTTATTGGCAATTGTCAAAATTTTAAAAGATGCACATATGAAGATTTCACTTGAAAAATGCAAATTCTTCAAGAAAGAGACCGAATTCCTCGGTTACGTCGTTTCATACAATACAGTTAAGACAGATCCGAACAAGATTGAAACTATGATAAAATATCCAATACCGCGAAATATTCGCGAATTAAGAGGTTTTCTTGGATTGACAGGCTTTTATAGGAAATTTGTCCGCAATTACGCAGCCATAGCCAAGCCTCTAACGAAATATTTAGGGGGACATAACGGCAAGGTAACTAAAAAAACGTCAAGACGAGTTTTTATTGAATTAGACCAAGATGCTGTAAATGCCTTCAATAAGCTGAAAGCTAGCTTAATAGCCCATGTCGAGCTGGTACAGCCAGACTACTCAAAAGACTTTGTATTGACAACCGATGCTTCTGACACGGCTATAGGGGCCGTATTGTCTCAAGAGGGACACCCGATAGTCTTTATTTCAAAAACTTTGAGCCAAACCGAACAAAACTATCCGGCAAACAAAAAAGAACTTTATGCCATTGTTTGGGCTCTAAAGACTCTTCGAAATTATCTTTATGGTTTGACTGGGTTTGAAATTCAAACCGATCATCAATCCTTAACATTTGACGTGTCGCCTAATAACCCTAATAAGATTCCGTCGAAAAAAATTTGATTAATCTTTTAAAGGATTTCGAAATGGAAGGAATATAAGAATATATAAAAGGTGAGTGGAATAACTTAATTCATTTCAATGAAAAAAACAAACTAAGGCGACGCCAGTCATGAAATTATTTCTGTACACTTTATTTACATTGGCTTAACAAAATACATTTCCGGCTTTTCAGATACAAATAGATTTTGATATTTTGCACCAGGAGAAAAGAAAATTTGTTGATATCAAAATGGGAAGGTTTCAAAAAGAGTGTAACAACTTTTTTTGAAAACAACATCCTCAACTAGTATCTGTGCATGGATCAATTTAGCATAGCTAAATCAATAACCCACAAAGGTAAGACTAGAAAAAAAATACGTGTGGCACTCGGGGACTGCCGCGGTAAAGCTATTGCATAGCATTTTTATCAACACATGCAATTTTAATATTTATGCAATATTGTTATACTCTGTACCTATAGGTACAAAGGGTATACTAGATTTGTGCAATGTATGTAACGGACAGAAAGAGGCGTGGCAGACCCCAAGTCCTTTATACCAAAATGCTTATCGTAACCTCGGGTAGCGATTGAGCCATGTCCGTCTGTATGAACACCTAGATCTCGGAGACTATAAGAGCTAGAGATACGAAACTTTACCAGCTGATGCGCATATTTCCTCAGAAGATCAAGTTTGTTGAATCATGTCAATATCTTTCCCCGTTCTCCCGTAGCAGAGTTTCGCGGTTTTTAGCTAAACTGTTTAATATTTTAATCTGAAACTTAACAGAGCGATGCGTTGTGGTTACTGCTCGGACATTACAACAAAGTTATTTTAAATGTAAATTTCCCTCCTTGCTATAACTGGACAATATTTGACTCTACGTATATAGTACAATGACCTGACCACCATTTGGTAGCTGATTCTGATTTAATAACTCCTTTGCTAAATTTCGATTTTAAAAATCGGTTAAAATTTGTGGAACTTATAGGTATCAATATCGTTTTGCACCAACAAAAAAATGTTCCAATTGGAAATTCTTAGTAAGAATATGCAGGAATAAATCTTTTTTGAGAAAAAAAGGTACAGGGTACTACACTGTCGGGCACCGCCTCGACTGTATTACATTTTTTTTTTTGAGCGTGGTGACCGATAAGAAAACAAATGTGGTAACTGACATAAGAAACATAAGTTTGAGACTTGATATCCTCTAAATATCTGGGGAATACCGCGTCAATGATGGTCTCATATTTTGTTGTGGATTCTTGTGCATCATTATTATTTTCAAATTCAATTTTTCCGAAAGAAAAGTTGTCAACCGCTCTAATTTTTTTTCTGCGGAGTTGATGTTGAAATCGCCAGCCATGATAAGTGGAAATATATTACCATTTGTACCCAGTATTTTCGACCCTTCTTCAGTGTACTCCAGTAAAGTGTGATGGATATTATACACGCACACCCACACAACGCTACGGCGTTAACATTAAAAGCAACAACAAAAACAACTACAGCTAATACCTATAAAACAGCAAAAATAACAACAACAAGAGCAAGCAAATCAAATAAAATTGTCAGCGAGTAAGAAAACTCACACAGAAAAGCGTGAAACCAAAGCCAACGTCAACGCTAACGTCAACAGCGACGTCGACAGCATTGCCAACATTATGCGCCGCTCTCTTTAGCTTGCCCACTGCGCTGCAAATATGCGTACAGCGCTACGTGCTCGTGTGCGTGTGTGTGTGTGGGGTCTTAGGTTTTTTCGTTACGGAATTTCTTGATTCGGTCGCCGCGCTCAAAGCCCAAGAAAGAAGCTATGCAATAGCTTAAAAATATTCATCGATTTTAATGTCATGATAAATATAAAGAGGCGTAGATACTAAATACGACAACCACTCTTTAATATGGCTTTTATTAATAAGCCCGTAGACATAACTAGTTTTGTGAATCAACTTCTTTTTCAAATGCACATAAAAGCAATGGTCATCTTGAATGTTTCTTGGCAATTGTTTTACCATTGTATTAACTTCGACAGGAACATTAATTATCTGGCCATAAATACCGTACTGACCATTAACGTGTCTCAGTCTACGGATCTACATGAACGGTATTCTCGGTGAAATCAATCGTTGCTCGATAAGGTTTAACGTTGGTAAATGTAATGGAATTTTCGAATATGCAAAACCATTGTAGGTTGACATGAGAGGCATTTTTTCTTTTTCCAAAGACGTATAGCACGTAGAGCAGACTTGAACAATTTCACCAGGTGTGTAATTCTAAAAAAATCAAATTCGTATTATCAAGATATAGAAAGAAAAATATAAAGTGAATAATTAAAATAATTAAGATTACCTGCAGTATTGTTTTCAAAACACTTTCATGTTTACTGGTCGACATTTTCAAGTCTCTTTTCCACCATAGTCTGTCGCAAATAATACAAGAATGACCAAATGAATTTCTCGTAAAGCCTTTATAAAAATCAATATGACTTGTACTATGCTTACGATAATTTGTGTAAACTGGAATAGTACCATCAACAATAAAATCCATAATATTTTCACCAATTCGATCTTCTCTATCAATCTCAATTTCATTTTCATGATTATTATCGTTATCTTCGGTAGGATCTCCATCATAATTGTCACGGAATAGTTGAATATTGGCATCAACATGAGCTTCATTTTGGGTAGCGTCTTGTATTGTCTCCAATAAATCTGATATTTTATAAAAAGGTGTGAAATGTTGTTTACGAAGATGAAGATGAATCCAGTTTTGTGCATCATTTGCTTTAAAATGACAAAAGATAGTGTCTTGATTCTTTGTAGTTATGTTGTAAAAACAATAATGTACACAAACATTTTGATTGTACATTTTTGAAAATAAGTACAAACAATCCAAATCTCCGTAATCATTAGTGCTTGATAGAATGTTATATGCTTATTGCGGATTGTGGCAGGAGTTTAAATAGGGTGAATCGCGTAACTGATTTCTCAAGTCACAAGTCTCAATTTGAAGTTGCAAAACACTTATGAGCGAGTGGAATAGGCAATTACCAACGCCAGGAATTTCTGTGTTCCTGTGTAGAATAACTTCGGGAGTAATGCATTCATTAGGCTGTTCATAAATTTGAAGTTGTTGGCTGTGAAATTCATTTTCTTGCAGCGTTACATTTTCTATATTTTCAACAGCCCTACATTGCACGACATTCTCTTCATTACTTTCCAATTTTTGTCTTTTCCTGTGAAAAAAATGAGGAAATCGTAAAGTTAAATAATATTAAGGCATACATTACAATTTGCTTTTAAATATTATTATTAAATCAAATTACATATTCACGTAAGATTTTTCAGCATTACGTTGACGAAATTTCCTTTGACGTTCAGCATTTGATTTTGGTACTTTTTTTCTTTTTTCTTCTAACCTTGACGCTGATAATATGCTCTTTGATATTCACGATTTCTTTTTCTTTTCAGCTCTTTCAGTTGTTCTCTATAAACCGAAAATAATATTACATTTTATTTTATATTAGCTTGTATATAGGAATAGAAAAGAAAATTTATTTTATTTAGAACTAAACGATGTTTTCACTTCGAGCTTTCAGCAGAGAATGAACTAAAAAATTGTTTTTCTCAGCTTAACAAATTTGGAAACAAATTTGAAGGGAATACTTATTTGACGCAGATTACTTTGTTTCAAAATTTGTGTAGTCTTAGGTTTTTTCGTTACGGAATTTCTTGATTCGGTCGCCGCGCATAGGAATAAGCTAAATTTTTCAATTATATATTGGTTTTATTATACCCTGTACCTATAGGTACAAAGGGTATACTAGATTTGTGCAATGTATGTAACGGCAAGAAGGAGGCGTGGCAGACCCCAAGTCCTTTATACCAAAATGCTTATCATAACCTCGGGTATCGATTGAGCCATGTCCGTCTGTCTGTCCGACTGTCTGTCTGTCCGTCCGTCCGTCTGTCCGTCTGTATGAACACCTAGATCTCGGAGACTATAAGAGCTAGAGATACGAAACTTTACCAGCTGATGCGCATATTTCCTCAGAAGATCAATTTTGTTGAATCATGTCAATATCTTTCCCCGTTCCCCCGTAGCAGAGTTTCCCGGTTTTTAGCTAAACCGTTTAATATTTTAATCTGAAACTTAACGGAGCGATGCGTTGTGGTTACATGCATCTGCGTGTCAAAAATAATCAAAAGCAGACAACTACAACAAAAGTCATAGTCTAAAATGTAATTTTTCACCTCCCCTTGCCAATAAACTGCGTCAAGGGCAGCGCCAACACGTGTGCGGAAAAAATTTTCTTCGGTTGCAAAAAATTAAATTGTTACAATTTTAATTTATGGACAAGTCCACCAACGTGGCATTATATATTTTACTTGTGTACATTAATGTTTATGTGCAAAAAAAAAAAACTTACTAACTATTACAACACATAAAAAAAAAAATTTTGTGCAGTGACAGTGCAAATTTTGTGTGAGACTTTTCTGACAGCTGTCATTGTGCTACGCGTGCGCACTTTTTACGTTCGCACACAATCACGTGCATATAGTGTACGTGGCTAGTATGTAAGTTATGTGATGGCTTGCCACACATTAAGTATTGTAAATGTAAACATTAATACGCGGTGCATGGCTCACCATGATCTTCAAATCAGCCTACTAAGCTAAAACTCAAAAGTCTCGCCGCAACTTGATGCTGTAGCATAAACAAGATAAGCGGAATTCTTCGCGCTAGCGTAAACAGGCAAAACTTAGATTGCCAAAATTGCATACCCAGCGCTTATCGTGGGAACTGCAAGCTTGCAATTTTGTGACCGTTGCCGAGGTTTCTTGTAGGGTAATGTAAAAGAGAACGACAGTCTTAGTCTTAATCTAAGCTTGAAATGAATAAACTGCGCTCCGCGCTAATAAAAATATATTTTTTCATGATTTATTAAAATAAAATCTTAATTGGCGCCCAACGTGGGGCCTTCGCGTATAAATAATCCTAATACTATAAAACGGATTTGCGTCGGTCGCCACAATTAAAAAAATAAAACGTGTAGCTGTCGCGTGTGAAAAATCCAAATACTTTAAAACGGATTTGCGTAGCTACGAAGAAAAAAAGAACTCGCGAGCGAACGGTCATAGCGACTGCACGAGTACAATCGAAATTCGAAAAAGTGCTCGCGAACAGTAGAGTCATAGCGACTTCGTGAGTGGGAGTTTTAGAAAAGAAAAAGTGAAATATACAAAAGAGCAATATTAATAGCAAATAATCGGTGAATTCTGTGCTGCCCAAACGCTAAATAAAAAAGGTGTATAACAAATAAGCAAAACACAAACTGCTCCCTAAAAAAGTTTAATAACCAAATAATCAACAAAAAATAAAAAAATTAAAATAATTTTTGCTATAAAATAAAAAGCTAAAATAAGCTAAATTGACGAAGTCGACATCTGAATGCCCAAAAGCAGCAACACCACTGGCAACGACACAATATCGACAGCAGAAAGGTACGCAGAATAAGGAAGCATTTGCAAAGCAACCAACAACTGCAACAACAACGACTACGACGACTGCAGCGACAAGAAAAAGCACTACAACAAAGAGGATAACATATTGAAAGAACCTAGAGGCCTAAAACGAAGACCCCATTGATCATCCACAGGAGGAGTACCCGCCAAGGTAGAGTTAAATGTAAAATTTAAGATAAGAAAAGAAAGAAAAACAAAAAAATACCATTTTAGACAAAAGAAAAAAAGAATAAATAAAAAAAATAATAAATTAAATAAATAATAATAATAAGAAAACATATAAAAAAGATACAAATAAGAATAAGATATATCAAAAATACTTTTAAGACACATCAAAAATACTTTTAGGATACATCAAAAATACTTTTAAGAAACATCAAAAAATTCTTTTGACAATAAAAAAATAATTTTATTGAAGTTAAGTGAAGAATTACCCTCAAGTTGTAAAGGTGTAAAGCGAGCAAGGCTCTATTCCCAAAGTGGAAGACTTAATTTCGGTTCTATCGAAATTTAGCCTGAAAGATAAAGAAATGGCTACAGGGGCATCCACCAGCACGAGCAGCAGCTCAGTGACTGCGGATCTGATTAGAGTTTTAATAGACTCTAAGGTTAAAAGCTTAAAAGATGAGATCGAATCTTTAAAGATTCAAGTTAACTCAGTGCCAGGCGCGGTCGTTGACTTTCAACCGGAAACAATTGATAGTACCATATTTTGTGACGAATCTTTCGAGGTCATAAAGTCGGTTTCGACTTTTACGGGGAATTACGGTGCTTACGTGAGTTGGAGGGAGTCCGCAGAGACTGCCATGTCCTTATATGTTAGGGGCAGTCGCCGGTACTTCGCGGCGTTAACAATCCTCAGAAATAAGATTACGGGTAGCGCAAATGATGCACTGACCAATCATGGTACTGTTCTCAATCTTGACGCAATTTTGTCGCGCCTCGATTTTGTCTATAGTGATAAACGTCCAATACATATAATCGAGCAGGAACTGAGCGTTCTTGCACAGGGTAAGCTGTCGGTTATGGACTACTATAACGAAGTTAATAGGAAATTGACCCTATTAACAAATAAAACAATTATGACGTACGGAAAAGATAGTGAAATCACTGTCGAAACAAATAAGAAACATAGAGAAAATGCACTCAGAGTTTTCATTACTGGCTTAAATGGTCCCATTTCCGAGATTTTATTCTCGATGAATCCGACCGATTTGCCAAATGCCTTGGCTTCTGTTCAAGAATTGGAATCCAATCATCTAAGAGCTCGGTTTGCTTACAGATTCGGAAACCACGTGGATAGATCAGGACCCCAAAATGTGAATGTTAGGGGAAACAATAGAAGTAACTTTGGACAGAATTCCTATAACCAAAATAACTTACGTTTCGACAACAGAAATAACTACAGACCAAATATGCTCAATCAGAACAATTTTCGTTTCGATAATCGAAACAACAGACCAAACGGCTTTAACGCAAGGGGACCTACCCAGGTTCAACCGAGACCAGAACCGATGGAGGTAGACGAGTCCGTACAACAGCAAGGACCACAGGGTAGCCGTCAATTTTTCGTGAGGAGGGAACCAGGACCCTCTCACAGACAACCAAATTTTGAAAAAGCTAAGCGCGAAAGAAGCGAAAGCGGTTCTCATCCCGCAAATAAACAATTTCGTTTGAATAACATTGAGGAGAACCATTTTTTTAGACCAGAGGGAAACACAGGTTTGCCCTTCGTCCAAAGAGTAGACAGGGAATCCGGGAAGGAATTGGTTGCATTGATAGACACCGGTGCAACCGCAAGCTATGTTAGAACAGGCTTATATAAAAATAGAAATAGGTTAGTTATAAGAAAAAGAGTGAGGACATTACACGGATTCAGCATAATAACTTACTTTCATTATATCACGATGTTTGGAAAGAAATTCATATTTTATGAGATAGCCAACTTGGGAACGGACATTTTAGTGGGCTGGAACTTGTTGAGAGCCGCAGGGGCAAAAGTGGACGCGGAGTTTAACACTATAACCTATGGTGGTTATACAGAGAAAATGGTCGAAATGGGGGATCAAGGTGTTGAGTATCCCAGACCACTAAATAACATAATTTTGGAAAAGTATTTTAAAAGACATCCAGTTAAGGATGCAAATACAGATAACCTCAGTACGCTCGCTTTTATGGGTAGTGAGCCTGAGCACTTGGATGATTATGAGAAACAGAATGAAAACAGTTCAAGAGAAACATCTCTTGAACACGCCGCCGTCGAAATTAATTCCGGCAAAATTATTGAAAAAAGTTTGAGAAAAAATAATCTCGAACAAGCCGACGATGAAATAAATTCCGTCAATATAAGTATGAACAGTTTGAGAAAAAATAATCTCGAACAAGCCGACGATGAAATAAATTCCGTCAATATAAGTATGAACAGTACGAGAAAAAATTATCTCGAGCACACCGACGATGAAATAAGTTCCGTCAAAAATAGCTTGAGAGATCAAGAGAACGAAAAAGCCGAAAAATTGAGAAAAATTATAATTAAAAAAATAGAAGAAAGTCATAATGGCATTAACACAACTCTGCCATTTCGAACGGACATTAAAGGGGAAATTGATACGGTTTCGGATAGACCCGTATACAGTAAACAGTACCCATACCCCCAAGCGTTAAATGATTTTGTTAACGGAGAAGTTTCGCGAATGTTGAAAGGAAAAATAATTCGCTCTAGCCGAAGTCCGTACAACGCGCCTGTCTGGCCTGTAGAGAAGAAGGGCTTTAACACTGATGGTAGTCAAAAACATAGACTGGTAATTGACTACAAGAAATTAAATCAACAGACCGTACCTGATAGATTTTATTATTTGGAGTCTGGTTTTCATCAGATTTTAATGGCAGAAAAAGATATCCCAAAAACTGCATTTTCGATAAACAATGGTAAATATGAGTTTATCCGTATGCCTTTCGGCTTATCCAATGCTCCACGAATTTTTCAGAGAGCCATGGACGATATTTTAAGAGATAAAGTGGGAAAAATCTGTCACGTCTATATGGACGATATTATAGTGTTTTCCCCAACACTTGATCAACATTATGAAGATTTATTGGCAATTGTCAAAATTTTAAAAGATGCACATATGAAGATTTCACTTGAAAAATGCAAATTCTTCAAGAAAGAGACCGAATTCCTCGGTTACGTCGTTTCATACAATACAGTTAAGACAGATCCGAACAAGATTGAAACTATGATAAAATATCCAATACCGCGAAATATTCGCGAATTAAGAGGTTTTCTTGGATTGACAGGCTTTTATAGGAAATTTGTCCGCAATTACGCAGCCATAGCCAAGCCTCTAACGAAATATTTAGGGGGACATAACGGCAAGGTAACTAAAAAAACGTCAAGACGAGTTTTTATTGAATTAGACCAAGATGCTGTAAATGCCTTCAATAAGCTGAAAGCTAGCTTAATAGCCCATGTCGAGCTGGTACAGCCAGACTACTCAAAAGACTTTGTATTGACAACCGATGCTTCTGACACGGCTATAGGGGCCGTATTGTCTCAAGAGGGACACCCGATAGTCTTTATTTCAAAAACTTTGAGCCAAACCGAACAAAACTATCCGGCAAACAAAAAAGAACTTTATGCCATTGTTTGGGCTCTAAAGACTCTTCGAAATTATCTTTATGGTTTGACTGGGTTTGAAATTCAAACCGATCATCAATCCTTAACATTTGACGTGTCGCCTAATAACCCTAACGCCGGTCTAAAACGATGGTACTCTTTCGTGACTAGTTTCATACCTAAACTGGTATATAAACCCGGTTCAACGAATGTAGTGGCAGATGCGTTATCACGAGTAAATATAAACGTTTTAACTCATGAGGACGATGAATCCTCAAATTCCGATTCTGGGACTCAGCATTCAGCTTCAAGCAGCTTCGAGAACGTGATACAGGAAACAAAAAAGCCGTTAAACCAATTTAAGCAACAGCTTTTACTAAGTGGCGATGCCACCATAACTGCCCATGAGTCTCTTCAGATGTTTGGTAACACCAGACATATCATAGATTTTGATACAGTGGAAAACCTCATTTCAATTTTAAAAGAATTCATGCAACCTGGTGCAACAACCGGGGTTCATTGCACTTTGGAGGATCTTTACGCCATACAAGTTAAATTAAAGTCAACTTTCACAAATAAATTTTTATTTACTCGCATTTTGTCCAAGATATCCTCAATGAAGAGGATAAAGCAATTATCATTGAACAAACTCATTGTAGAGCCCACAGAGGTCTCGATGAGAATTACAAACAGATCACGCGCCTTTATTACTGGCCCAATCTGTATAAAAAATTAAAACAATTTATTAAAAACTGCGAAATTTGTTGTAAAAATAAATACAACAGACATCCGATTGAGATTCCAATCGGAAAAGCCCCTATTCCAGAAAAAGAAGGGGAAAATTTACATTTAGACATATTTTACGCACAGCATCTTATTTTTTTGACTTGCATTGATGCATATTCTAAGTTTTTAGTCGTAAAACAGATCGACAACAAGCTGAATATGGAAACCAAAGTTTTGGAAGTCCTGCAGCATTTCCCATTGGCCAAAATTATTATGACCGATAACGAACCTAGCTTCACTTCGGCCCAATTCAGGGCATTTGCTCAGCGCAGTGGTATATCGCTTCTTTTTACAGACCCATACCATAGTTTGACTAATGGTCAAATTGAAAGAGTCCACTCCACACTGGCCGAGATTGCCAGATGTATTAAAGATGAATACCATCTCATTGATTTTTCTGAGATTGTTTTGCGCGCGGTACAGAGGTACAACATGAGCATTCATTCGGTAACCTCTGAAAAACCTTACGAAATACTGTTTAACAAGAAACAACATGATGAAGTTGCATCCAAATTGAGCATGGCTCAAGAACGCATGTTGCAAGTTCACAATAGAACCAAACAGGAAAAAAGGTACAATTGCGGGGAGGTCATCTATGAAAAACGTTTATGCGAAAGAAATAAACTGGGTCCTAGATATAATAAACAAGTTGTTCAAGAAGATTTTGAAAAAAGTAAAAATTATTAACAGAGGCAGAATAAT
>JAECWU010000044.1:0-236487 GCA_018150985.1 Chymomyza costata
GGATACTCCTCATGCTCATTGCATGTTTGGCTGGTAGTATTGGGTGTTTGTCCTCGTGTGAAAAATGAAAAGTCATTTGGCTGTCACAAGTTACCTTTCGTAGGGCACGCCCTTCCCAACGCCCCGGTGACCATTGAAAAGTGGTCTCAAGTCCCACTTTATTAACATTAAGTATTCTCTCTTTAAAGGCGGTTTACACTACACTTTGGTACACTTGCTTGCAATCAAATGTAAACACTCTACAAATTTGGTGTATGAATGCAAGTGTTAGGATTTTATATGAGAAGTGTAAACATACTACATATTAGTGATGAGTAATATTGACGTACCTGTGATTTGTCACAAGTATTTTAATGTAACGAGTCGTATCTGTGACAAGTATTTTTTCACGGTGACAAAATACTCGTGGGTAACATGAGCTGTTACAAAATACGTTGCAAGTATTTTCATACCAATAGCGACTAATTACGTCGAGAGTATTTTGTCACTGCGAGAGTATTTTGTCACTGCGAGAGTATTTTGTCACAGTCACAACCCACGGTGACATACTATATAAATACACTCCTGACTCTAAATTTTGACTATAATATGATTTAAGCGCAATTGCTCATAACTTTCTTCTGGATTTATTTAAGTAAGGCTGATTTTCAGGTGGAGGAGATTTGAGATATGCTACTTAAGGAAGGAACTATAAATTATCTTGAAACGACTCCGTCCTTTCCCAAAATCATAAACAAAATAAAAGCTTATATTCATAAGAATTCCTGAAAAGTCATAGGTCCGGGGCAGGAAGCTTGCAGCTTATTATTTCAGATCTCGATTTTGTGCCCAGCTTTCTGAGGTAGACCACTCTTAGGCAAAAATGAAAACTCAACGATCTGAAGATGTTTGCATTACGTTCCTTAGCAGTAATAGCTTAGTAGTTAAGGATCAACCTAAAGACTCAAGTTTTAGTTATGCGCAATAAAGTCTTCTCCAAAAGTCAGCTTTATTCTTAAGGAGCCATACTGACAGCTATGCAAAAGATTCGTCGGTACAACGTTTCAAAACCTTTCTGTATTAGTAAAATTTTAAAGTAAGGAAGACCTTTTTCTGTTTTTTGCACTGCTTTCTTAAGGGCCATACGCAGCATGAACAACTATTAGCGAATTAGTCAAGGCCTTCTTAAAAAATTTCCAGCAAAACTCGGCATTTCCCTTTTTTAGTTTAAAAATCTTTAAGGAAGGTTTATTAAAAAGATTCTCAAAGGGAATTTTTTTTTTGGAAGTTTTCCTTTCCTGATGGCTCATGGGTAGCACTTCTTTTCTTAGCTAAAAATCACTACAAGTCCTTAAAATGCGTGGCCATCGCTGCTTTTGTTCAAGTAATGTCATTTATGAACTTGGGAAAATTTTGATTTTTTTATAAATTTGGATTCATATTTTTTAGCTCTCGATTTTTGTCAACTAAACGCAATGCGACGTATATACACAAGCCACAATGCCGAAGAAAAGTTTTCGGACACTTGGACAACCTTTTCGGAGTTGGTAGGCAAACATGATAATAGCATGAATTGCGTGTTTAAGAGAGGATCCTATGGAAACTCAATATGATTCTACGGGAAGTTTATCGTGCAGAGATTTGCAGTATAAGTGGACTATGAACCCAAACGTTTTTGCCTGAAAGAAAGGATACTTTTTGATTCAAAGGGGTCTACGCAGTTCGGGCCTATCCATTCGAGATAATAAGAGCTAGAGCAACCAAACTTTCGGAGAGACTTTATTTAATTTTCTTATATCAGCTTTAAGGCCTATTTCCCATTTGGGATTTTTTTTTTTATATGAAGTTTTGTCATTCCGCGCGAAATAGGCCCTAAGCAGAAAAATATGTGATGAAATGAGCTTCCGCTCTCGAAAGCTTCGTCTATACAATGGCTAATAGATCATGGTCTCTCTGATTTCATATACTATCTATATTATTATTATTAAAATTCGTTATTTGCAATATATCGAGAACAGATTTTCTAATCGCTGCAAAAAAGGACAAGGAAATTTGTGCACTAATAGATCAAATCCCTAGGCAGCGAATTTATTACCAATTTTTACCAATTACCGTGAGGTTTTCTTTAATGTATTTCCAAACTGAATCCGTGAGTTCTTTACAAAGGCAATCTGTTCACAAAAAAATGACGTTTTAATTTCTTTCTAGATACTTCTTTGAATTATGCTGACTACAAAAAAAACAACGAGTTTTAGAATATTCCCAAACAATAGTTACCTTATGAATGATGCTCTCAATTTTGAGTTGCATCTAGTAAGAGTTCGTAAACTTTTGACCAATACTGTGGCATACATTTGGCCAAAAAGAAAGCCATTTAATGGCAACGGCGACAGCGTAGCCATTTTTATACCCTTTTCGCAGGCAATAAAAACATTTTCTTTCACTTGCCAAAAAAAAAAAAAAGCCAAAAATAATAATGAATAATATGAAGAAAAATACTTGCCTTTTCGGGTTGTTACTGTTTTTCTTGTTGTTTTTGTAGTTGCTCTAGTTGTTGTTGTTGTTGTTGCCCCGGCATTGTGCTTAACAGAAACATAAAACGCATTAAGTGCGCGGTTTCCATTGTTTATAACATTTTTTTTTTTGTTGGAGGGGGCCGTCCGCAATGCAAAAGGATAATTAAGAATGCTTATTTATCTAGAACGGCGACGAGAGTCCGTTTGGCAGGACCGCCAGAATCACAGAAACACTGGCCACAGACCAAACCTCTGGCCAGTAGTAGGATGGGAGGCGCTTGCAAGAAAGGTTTGCGGAATAAAAAAAAAAAAGCTACAAAAAACTTTTCATTTTTAATGATAAATTGTGCGTGGAACAGACGGGGGTCGCTTCTTGGTGAGGCGCATTCACCAACCAAAGGTCAGCAGTGCGTCAACAAAGTACAGTTACAGTTTCAAGCAATTACATTTCGACTTAAGATACTCTATGTAGGCACGTTAACAACGTTGACGCAGTAGAACATGACGAGTATTGATCATAGTCCAATTTTGCATTTCCCATGATCTTATGAAACTTGCCAATTAGATGTTTCGATTTCTGGTGTATCGATTACTTGAACCCCAAGAAGCTTAGTACTTTAGTACTAAAATATTTTTCTGGGTTTCTTGGATTTCTATTTCTTAGCTGCTGATTTCTTGAAACCCCATAACTATGTACTTGGGCACCAGCATTAACGACACAAAAAATGACGTCAGCATGGAAATACGTCGACGGATTAATCTTGCTAACCGGTGTTACTTTGGGCTAAGTAAGGAACTCAAAGGTTAAGCCCTCTCTCGGCATACGAAAATAACCCTCTACAAATCCCTCATCATACCCGGGCTTTTCTACGGCGCTGAAGCATGGACATTGTCTTCATTCGATAAGGCCATTTTAGGGGCTTTCGAGAGAAAAATCCTCCGACGTATGCTTGGACCGATAAATGTGGAAGGTGATTTTCGTATTCGAATGAACCACGAGCTGTATGAGCTATACGTCGACACTGATCTAGTTCGGCGCATACAGCTACAACGTCTGCGCTGGCTAGGTCATGTTGCACGAATGGATGAAAATGCTCCAGCCAAGAAAGTATTCGAACGGAAATCACTGGAAGGTCGACGACGACGGGGACGCCCGCCTCTGCGATGGGAAGATCAGGCAACGGATGATCTTCGTAGCCTTGGGATTGTCAATTGGCGCCAGCAAGCACAGGACAGAAACCGCTGGCGTAGGATAATTTCTGCGGCCAAGACCGATAACCGGTTGTAATAGCCAAATTAGTAGTAGTAGTACTCCAACACTTATGTAAAATTGGGTAGGGACTATATTGAGTGGTAATGTACCAATTAATGCGTAAGACGTACGTAAATCAAGGGTTTAAACTTTAAAGAAATGGGATTGTCATACTTTTAGTTTCGTTTAAAAAAAATCAGGAAATCGTTGCAAAATTAAGCATGTTTAAGTTTCGAAGGCATTCTTATTATTCTAAATATGAGACCCAATGGAATGGTTTGCATATTCTTAAGATATTGACAGATATAAATTCTGAAGGAATTAGTTTTATTCTAAATATGGTACTCACTGAGAAGTTTTTAGATTTTTTTAAAGTTATTGACAGCTTTATTTACGAAAAAGAAATTAACAATAGCTGTAGTAATTTGTTTTTAAGATCAACTCACTCAGAAGGTATTATTTTCTTATCTTATTTTCTAGCTCTTAACATCTCTGTGATCTTGGCATACGGACGGACAGATGGACATGTGTATATCGACTTTTTTAGTCACCCTGTTCATATTTTAGGTAACTTTGTGGGGTCTCCGACGTTTCCTTTTGTATGTTACATACATTTTCGGTTTGCACAAACTTAATACCTATACCCTTTGTACCAGTGGCGGATCCTCACGGGTGGTTTACGGGTCCGGACCCCCCCCCCAAAACTTGGAAAAATGGGTTGAAAGTCTTTTGCGAATTCTGATGTATATACACTTCGAAGTGAAGAACCCCCCCCAAGACCAAATCCTAGATGCGCACCTGCTTTGTACCATACGGTACAGGGTATACAAATTTCTAGTCTCGACTTGTAAGCCATTAGTGCTGGAGAAAACATCGATGTTATATCGATGCATCGATGTATCGAAGTTTAAAATCTCTATATATCGATGTTAGCCAACAGAGATGTTTCGCTAGCACTTCTGCACTCATCAAATGGGTGTTTAATAGTGCTGGAGAAACATCTCTGTTGGCCAACATCGATATATAGATATTTTAAACTTCGATACAGTGATATAGCATCGATGTTTTCTCCCCAGCACTATAAGCCATAATAAGTATACGCACTTCGTTGACGTTTAAACAGTTTTCTTGAAAACTTCTTTACGCTTTATAAGTATATACCCGCTTTATGATAAAGACATATATCTTCACCTCCGTGCATATTTTCATTGTCTCTCATTTGTTTGAGGCGCATAAATTGCAAAATCAATAGATGAAAACTCTTAGCAAAAAAACCCAAAAAGAAAAGGGAAAGCCGTAGGCGTTTTGCATTCTCCTTTCTTCTACTACATACATATACCTATACTACTTAAAATTTGGTCAGCTAATTAGGCTAACAATTGGAACTTGGCACTGGGCTGGGCCCATAAGTTGGCAAGTATTCGATAAGTTGTACAGCAGCGCTGGGCAGGGGCGGTGGCCGCGGCTGGGTGTACCAGGTGTACCTCAGCGCGTACACGCAAATCACTTGTTTTTATGTAATTAGTTGGCTGTTGCTGGTGCGGTTGCCTCTTAGGGGCTGTGGCCGGCTGGCTGGGCTTTGTGGATATGCTGAAAATATGTTTAACGGCTTTCGAGTGTAATTAACCAAAAACCGATCGCGTCTTACAATGAACCACACACTAACAACAACAAGAACAATCTTTGGTTTGGCATATTTGTAGTCATTGCTGTACAGCTGCCCTCCCGCCATACAGCAGCTAAGCTGAAGCCGTAGGCAGCAAACGGTTCCGCTGCCGTAACACGTAACACTTTGCATATGAAAAATTTTGCTTGAAAATCTTCTCGTTCAATGACCGATAAAATTACCTTAACTTAGGTCTTGGAACTTGGCTCTTGTGTCTTAGCGTTTAGTCTACGTTGCGGTCTTTTAGCGGGTTATTGATTATTAATTTTAATTTTTTTTTTGTGTTTTCTTCTGGTAAGTTTTTGTGTTTTCCAAACATTTTTTACCATTTGCCGTAATTACAGCGACACGTTAATTGTTGCTGCTACATGCATTCCTTGCCAGCCCCTTGTCTTGGGCCCTAGTATTTGTTTTAAGATGTATGTTACGACGCGCTGGAGTGCTGAACCCGTGTTGAAAACCCAAAAAACCACATTAGTCGGGCGTTAAAACTACACTTACGCAGCGAAAAGCAAAAACTCTTAAATTATTAACCATTCATTATCTGTTATTACCATTGGTTTTTGGCATTAATATTATTGTTAAAATTACTATTTGTTGGCAATTATTTCACACAAAACTGAAACGTTTAAGTAATTGGAGGTTTGATTTATGAATGTGCTCAGAAGAAGGACGATATGGTTGTTATATGTAGGCTAGGCTAGGCTAGCACTAGAAAAGCAAAATTGTTGGGAAACCATGAAGTCTTAATATTGTAAGCAAAGAAATCGATTGCGTAATGAAATGAGTTTTTAACAAGCCACTCACTGTCTACTGAAAGATGAAGAACTTGAAGACAGCCGGCCAAAAGATTAAAATATAATAAGGGCAAGCTATTAGATTCAAAATTTTTGTGCTTGTGTAGAAAGAACTTATTGGTACTCTTAGTGCCGAGTTCTCAGGAATCCGAAACGCGCTTTAAAACTCAGAAGAAAGATTTCTTTGCAACAATATACAACTTCATAAGAAATAATAGCATTAGCCTCAACACCAAGCTTCGAATATTTAATGCTAACGTTAAGTCTGTCCTGCTCTATGGCTGTACCACCTGGAAAGTTACGTCAGCAATAACGAAACGACTCCAAGTTTTCATCAATCGCTCATTGCGCCGCATCATGAGAATCTTTTGGCCTCGCATGATATCAAACTCCGAGCTGCTTAGAAAGGCAAACCAGTTAGATGTGGCTACAGAAATTAGGAAGAGGAAATGGCAATGGATTGGCCACACGCTAAGGAAGAGCGATGACAGCGTTGCAAAACAGGCGTTGCGATGGAACCCTTTCCAGCAAACAGGTCGCAGCATTGGTAGGCCGCGTATCACCTGGCGACGCTCAACAGAGGCCGAAATGAAATCTCTCAATCTAACATGGAGTGAACTCAGAGTCCTTGCACAAAACCGGGTCCGCTGGCGAAGAGGAGTAGTTGACGCCCTATGCTCCAAATAGGAGTTAAAGGAACATATATATATATATACGCAGTTCTAAAAATTTCGCGCGGAATGACACAACTTCATAAAAAAAAATTTCCCATTTGGGATATCCCTTTTGGGATTTTTTTTTTTTATATGAAGTTTTGTCATTCCGCGCGAAATTTTTCGAACTGCGTATAGGCCTTTACAAAAAAAAAAGTCTTCTATTCAATACTTTATACAAAATAATTTTACAATGCATTAATTTTTAAAAGTTTTTTTGTATATTGGCTTAGTTTCCGAAAACTTATAAAAGACAGTGTATTTTTTATATTCTATAACATTATATCCCATTAGAGATTAGGCTCTATGCTCCACTTAGGAGTCAAGAATATAAGTAGTATTGGTAGTAGTGATTAACACCTCTCACAAATATAAATATTCCTGCTTTTTTACTAAAATTTGCTTAATTTGAATCAAAAAGTATACGATAAACAGCTGCAACAAACTTTGAAGCAAAAAAAAAGATTTTTAAATTTAATGTTAGAGTGCTTTGATTGCTATACGCTTTCTTCGTTTGGAACTTTGAGCACATGTTTTTTTAGAATTCTCAAGGGTTAGAAACCCTGCAGTTTGGTCGTTCAGGCCTGAAAAATTCATGCATGATTTCAGACCTGACTTTTCAAAGTCAATCAGCACTGAATTCATAGCTGATTGTTACGGCTAAGGTTCAGGCCTGAACGCCTAGGGCAGTGACGAATGAATGCGTAGATTCATGGCTGGTACTGAAAATTCAGGCATGATTTCATGACTAATTGAGGCCAGAACCGAACTGAAGGAATTGTAAAGGCTTTTTTTTAAAACAAAAATTTGGTAGCAACAAATTATCTAAAATATTTGATATAATTATTGTAAGTACAATTTTCAAAAACTTGTAGATAATTCTTTGCAGCTAAAGTTAGCCGTTTCGATCTGTCAACTAATGATCTTGGTCAAGATCTCTTGGCGATATCTGCGATTTTATAAAGCTTTAATATTTATTGAAGCTACAGAAGACGAAAAATTTTGTAAAATTTGGCGTTTAAATGATATCTTAAGAAACACCTCAAAAAACTTTTAGGTAAAGAATGCTAGATATACGGACATGATGGGATTGGTTCTTGAACAGTACCTGCTCCAAATTTTGCGCTAAGATAGGCTCAAGAACACCTGTACGCAGCGGAAAAGAACTGAAACACAGATTAAGCGAGGTCAAAAAAAAGTAAAAGCATAGGTAAAATCGAAAACTCTTGGTGCGATCTTTGTATAGAAGCATCTTCTTGGCACTTAAAAAAAAACTGTTCTTCTAAAGCTATAACTATTTTAGTTATATATTTAGCACATGTATATCACTAAAAATTTTTATTATATCAACAGTGTTTTTACTTATCCCATCTACGACCCTTTTCAAGAACGTCCTTAAATAGAACCATTTCTCTATTTATAAATTAATCCTAAGATATTCTAATTATTTTGAAAAGTTCGACTAGAAAGAAGCAATTGTTTTAATGAATATAAAACATAAGGTTTCGAATACGAATAAAAAATTTAAACCTATAAATAATTGTATAAATTATATTTTTGTTGTGATTTCCATTCCTAAAACTATGCTGACGCTTACAGCTCTCTTGTTATATCAAGCTAGTTTCTATGGCGTTACGTGACTGAAAATTAAAATACGATTTTTGGGTTGGACTAGTAAATCTATACCAATCAATGTATACCATTGGCGGATCCAAGGGTTTTCAGGTCCGGACCCCCCCATAGTTGGAAAAATGGGTTGACAGTTTTTTTTTCATGTTTTTGCCATTACTGAATCTAGTGGCGGATCGACGGGGAGCTCTGTCCCAATGTACCAGAGCTCGCAAGGGACTGTCAACCCAATGTGTATACATTTCGAAGTGAAAGACCCCTAACAAGACCAAATCCTGGAACCGCACCTGATGTATACCCCTACGCCCTGCAGCTGTAACGTCTGCAAAATTTTAAAAACTAGAACATGACAGTTCGAACTAAAACTTGTTTAATTTTAAAAACGTTAAAATTAAATAAAAAAAACCAATGTTTAAAATGTAAAAACATTCCAGTTAAAAGCTGAATCATCTTCTACATAAAGTACACTTTGTATAAATAAAAAATGATGTTAAAACAATTATTGAATTTGGCGAATATGATTAACCAATTTTTTATTTGCTGCTGGTAACACTTAATAATCATCATCATGCGACTCATGTCTGCAAGCTTGCCGAGCTCTGAAAGGGTTTTCAACTCTATAAGTACACATTAGTCACATGTCTCAAAGAATATAATACTTCAAGTTTCTTATAAGTACAATTCCAAAAACAACTCTTAAATTGTCGATTCTTCTTTTCCACATATCTGCCCTAAATCTAAATTCTTGCAAAAATGCCGTCGCTAAAAATGTATCTACAAGATACTTTCAGAAAATTGGCAAGACTTCAATGCTAAAGTCAAAACGTTAAATATAACTTATAATAATTATAAAAACTTACCAAACTATTTATAGCTGAAGTGATTTTTAAAAAATCTTTTAAGCAGTTGCACTTGGAAACGTTCTGTGTATCGCAGCACCGAAAACTTTTTTTTTATAAAATTGAATTTGTTTGATTGGAATTCAATGCAAAATTTGAACACTTTGGTTGGGTTTTTATTTTCTTTTCTTTTTCTCTCTAAGATATATAGGATTTTTAAGTTTTTTTGCACAATATTCTGATTTTCTGATTAAATGATTTTGAATTTTGTTTGTTTTGTTTTTATTTCCGTATTCGCTGCACTTGGAATGCACACCGCAAACTGTGAGAAGAAGCAAGCAAAGAGCAAATAAGAGAAGAACGGTAGTACGTAGCACACTAACGTTGCTATTCGCATATAATTTCCACTTTTCTTTTTTTTTTTTTCTTTTCTTTTTGGTTACGACGTTTGCTGCTAAAATTGGTTTTTGATTTTACTTTGATTTTCTTGCAAGTAACTTTGCAACAACAAAATTTAGTTCATGGATTTTTGCAACTTGTCCATATAGAATGCAAACAGCACACAGCTATAAATATGCACACAGATACAAACACATACACACACACACACTCATGCCAAAGCAGAAGCCGCAATGTGGGCGAAAGGGAAGGAATGCACTAGCGACGTCTTCGTCGTCGGCGGCGTCAATGCAATTGTTGTTTTTGTTGTCAAAAACGACGCCGTAATGGTCTGGGGTTACCAGATGCACTGATTTGTCTGTAAAGCGTAAAACTGTGGTGCGCCAGAAATCTATCTTAACATTGAATACTAACCCAACCCATAATGAGAATGTACATAAGTCGGTAAACAGCTAAAATCTGAAATCTAATCAAGTACAAATTTTTGCCACTAAGATCTTAAAAATGTATTTGTTCGAAATAGCAAAAATCTATTTAATCTTTATAGAAAGTACCAGAAATCGGTTTTAAGCAAGTTCTAACCCAACAGCCAGTTGTTGGCTTACTTAATATCTTTTCCAAGAAAATTTCTACACAAAATGTAAAAAGTCGATGTTTGAAGATATATTTGAAAGAATTATGTCACCAATTATAGTTGAAACTTGCTGCAACACATTTTAAAGATTTCTAGCAGAAAAGGGAGATTTTTTGAAACGGATCTTCAAGGCAACGAGAACATTAAACGATTCTTATAACGAAATAACGAAAATCAATTCAATCATTAAAGTAAGTGCCAGAAATCGGGTTTAAGGAATAATGTCACTTGCTGCAACACCTTTTAAGGATTTATACCAGAAAACGGAGAATTTTTGAAACGGATCTTCAAGGCAACAAGAACATACAGTTCATCAGTTCATTCCACAAATCTCATCTGCGCATTAATTAATTAATCTGTGCATTAATTGTTTTAATATGGTGTCACCAAATTTTTTTGTCTCAGAATAAACGGACAGAGGCTGCTTGGTAAGCCGAGCAGATTATTATGTACCTTCTTCTGCGAGGATTATTTAAATTTTTCTGATCCCAAAAATGTTATTCTTTCATTGGTGAACAAAAAAACAACTAGATTTTACGAACTATTACTTGTGAGGTATATAAAGCAGTAGGTAGCCGCCTCAAGCTTAAATAAAATCTTCAGCAAACAGTCTCAGCTTGGAACTTTGTTTAAATGAGCAATTTGTTGAATCTGGCAACACTGCTGATGACGACACAATTTGTTTGTTGTTGTTTTGATTCTCACTTTTGCTTATTCGCTTTTATTAATAAAATGCACAACTTCCGTTATTAATTTTGCAACGGTGACAATTGCATGCACCATTGTTGTCTCTGTGTGTGTGTGAGAACACATAAACAACGACTACAGTTAAGTGTCGTGTGTCATCACAAAGCCCAAAAAAACGAAAATAAAAAACGGGAGCAAGCAAAATAGCAAATCGAAGCAGGCCTATGAGTGAGAGTGGGAGTATGATGCAGCAAAGACAGCCTGGCGACGACCGGCTGCGGCTGCCAGCTTTGAAGCTGAGGTTAACGCTGACGCCAACGTCGACGCTGAGCTCCTGTGCACGCGACGATGATGACGATGCCGATGACAATGTTGATGGAGACGCTGACAGACGCCGCGACGCCGACGCCGCTGCTGCTGCGATTGCATTCATTCATAAAAATCAAGTTGTAAAAATCAAAGGCAAAAAAACACAAAAAAAAAAATCGCAGCTGATTTTTATTTATTAATGCCAATTTGCGGCTGCCGCGAGTTTGTTGTTGTTTGTTTTGTTTGCACATATACATTTTTTTTGTTTTTGCTTGTTTTGTTTATTTGTCTTGCCGCCACAGGAGCAACAACAACAACAATTGTCACTGATTAAGTTAATTTTTGTTGCACTTTTACACACAGCATAAACTTGTTTATTTCTTATGCACTTGTGTTAATTAAACGTTTTGTTTTATTTGCTTGTGTGTTTGTTTGTTTTTTAGTAACTGCTGCAATTGTGATTTTGTTCCAGCAGATAGGGCCAGAAGCGCAGAAACCAAAGCAAAAGCCAAAAACCAAAACAAATCACAATAAAAAGGCAGGCAAATTGCCAACCAACGAAAATTAACCGCCGCACTTGAAGCCACACGATACTTGCCCGCCGATTGCCGTTTATTGAATGTACAAGAGCGTAATAAGAATTTCTTGTTTCGGCCTTTGCCTCGTTGCGCTGTGAGTTGTTCGTGTGGCTTAGTTCGGCTGTATTCGTGCAGCCAACTCGAACTCATACTCGCGCCACTTGCGAACATGTTTGATGCAGCAATGCCGGCACACGCATCAAAATTTTTAACTGTTAATGTTAACTTAACACTTTTGTTGTTTGCTGACTACCATTACCTTGCTCCAAAAAATTCATCTCCAACGAAATAAGATGACTTTTTTTTAAATAAAGATAAAGCAGTAAAATTCCAAAAAAAAAAAAAAAAAACTCCTCCAAATTTGTGCTAAATTTACAATTATTTCTGTTCGAACCTTCGATCGTCCTTCGAACGTCTGTTAACTGACTTTGAACTCAGAAGAGAATCTGTTAACGATCCAACGTGTTGGGACCCGGAGATTTGGCACCTAAGCTTTTTCAGAGCTTTTCAGCAAAGACACTAACCTGATTTTCCAAAAACTGAACTAAGCTGAGCTAAAATGAACTAGTAACTGGTTCCGCGCTAATGGCTAATGTATTAGAGTGACAGAGTTGGTTGAGTCCAATGCCTGCAATTGGTTAGAAGAGTTAAGCGTTGGCTTTTGGCGTTATTAGAAATTAGAAGCATTTATTTGAAATTTTTTAAAATATTTAATTATATTAGTAAAAACATATATATTTATGGGCTAATTTTCTTATGTAGGTGTCTGCCTTGAGAAACCAAAAGTTTAAACTTATTTTCATTTGGTTTTATTCGATTTATTTCAAAGCGAATGATTTTGACTTTGCTTTGCAATCAATTTATTTTAGATACAATGGACAATGATTATTTTATACAGTGAAGACTTTTTTGAACTTGAATGCCCTATCAGACATAACAACAATTGAGAAGTTCTTATGAGCTTTACCACATGAAACTTTTATAGACTTTTTCACCAAATTTTTTTCCACTTTTTAGTGAGGCATTATATATTATATTGGGTCGTTCACTAAGTAATTTCGTTTTTTTTATTGTGTAAAACATTTTATGAAATTATTCTCCATTTTGATGCAATACCTTTTGCCATCTTTCGGGCAAGAGATTGATTTCACGCTCATAAAATTTTTGATCCTTGCAGGCAAAAAACTGCTCCAAGTGGTTTTTGACGTCCTGATTTGAGGTGAAGGTTCTCCCATCCAAAAAATTTTGCAGAGACCGGAACAAGTAATAGTCCGAAGGTGCCAAGTCTGGAGAATATGGTGGGTGTGGTAGTTCAAGCTGCAAAAGCTTTTGGCGAGTCATCAAACTTGTATGAGGGTCTCGCATTATCCTGGTGGAACACTACACCTTTTCTATTGATCAATTCTGGCCTCTTCTGTTTGAGTGCATCACTCTATTTGCCCAGCTGATCACAATACACTTTAGAATTAATCGTGGTATTGTCGGGCAAAAGCTCAAAATAAACGATCCCTTTGAAATCCCACCAAACAGACAACATAACCATTTTTTGGTGACTATCGGCCTTCGAAGTGGTTTGAGCTGGTTCATCCTTTTTAGACCATGATCTCTTGCGCTTTACATTCTTGTAAACAACCCACTTTTCGTCGCCAGTAACAATGGATCACTTCTTTGACGTTTGATAAGCAAATCACAGTCGTTAATGCGACGAAGCAAATTTCGTTCTGTAAGAACATGAGGAATCCATATGTCAAGCTTACAAATTAATCCTAGACGTTTTATGTGCTTGTGAACGGTCGCGTTAGACAAATTTCTTTCAGCAATCTCTCGATTTGTTATTCGACGATTTGCATCGACCAACGACTTCATTTTATCCACATCGGCTTCAATAGGCCTTCCAGGACGTGGTGCATCCTCAAGATTACAATTGCCGGAACGAAATTTTGCAAACCAATTTTGGCATTGGCGTTCGGTCAACACATCTTCTCCGTACACATCACATAATTTTCGCCTTGCATGAACTGCATTTTTACCCTTTTGATAGTAAAACATTAAAATATGCCGAAAATGTTGTTTTTGATCTTCCATCTTCGATAGGGCACCAAACAAAAACTATTCCAAAAAATGTAACAAAATTTTTTACAAAAAAGCCTTACTATATCAGCTGTTCAAATATATAAAGCTAAAGCGGTTAGGTGTGAAGTTGGCTGCGAAAAAATTCAATAAGATCAGCTTTTGTCATCAAACGAAATTACTTAGTGAACGACCCATATATTTATTTATTTATTAATTTTTATATATGAGTTATTTTTTTAAAAAAAAAGTCTTCCATCTCCTTTAAAACTATTATTGTAGTAATAATAACTCTCTATCCAAAAAATTAGAAAACTTCTTTTAAGAGGATCTGTTAAACGATGGAGACTAAATAATTAATTGTAGTGATAAAAATGGCAACATAGGGCTAAGTACAGTAAAGTAAGCTTCAAAATAGTTTATCGACGAAGTTTTTAGACATGTCACTATGTCAAAAATATTTACTCAGTCAAAACGTCTGGAATAATCATGTGTAGTCTAATAATATTCGTATTATTTTATTAATATTGTATTTTATTTCATTGACATTTTTAAATATAAAATTTTATGTGTTTTCAAAAAATTTCAGCTGCTTGATCCACTGTATATAACGTATACGTATGTGTACCTAGTCATAAAAATATACGTACTCTCAATTGGCATGATTAAACTCATTATTAACCATTACTCTGAGCATTCCCAGAACTTGATTTCTTTGAATTGGATATTTGTGTGAATCGTATGCCGCAGTTAATGAAGATCACATGATTTTAATAAACTTTCATAATTTATTGCAATAGAAACGAATAGATAGATACGCACAAATAAATGATACACGTATTTATAAATAAAATAAATAATGGCAATAGTAAAAGAGATTTTAGTACTTAACTTTTAGATACTCTTACATAAATCTGTTACTTATGGCCATTGGGTGGGTCATCAGCGTAAAAGTAAACTTTGAGAAAAGTCATTGAAATAAGAATAAAAGATGGCGTACGTTAAAGTCGGACGTGAACGACTTTGGGATGACCCTGCAAACAATTCCGGTATGTTGCTTTAGAACTCCAAAAGAACTTCAATTTATTTGCCAAAAGTTACGATATTTTTTTATAAGCAAAAAATAAAGATGGCGTACGTTAAAGTCGGGCGCAGACGACTTTGGGATACCCTGTACCACCACACTGCAATCAAGTTTGACATATTGCTTAAGAACTCCAAAAGATACGATATTTTCATAAACAAACAGAAATCAGTCGAATTTTGCACCAAACAATTTTTTTAACCAATCGGTCCTATGGGGACTATATGATATAGTCAACCGATTTTGATCAAATTTAGTACACTGATTGGAAACTATAAAAAACTTCCGACTGCCAAATTTGGTTCCGATATCTTCAAAACCAAACGAAACACAACGAATTTTGTAAAAAAAGCTTTTTTTTGACCGATCGTTCCTATGGGAGCTATATGATATAGTCAACCGATTTTCATCAAACTTGGTGCAGTGCTTGGGTACTCTAAAAAACTGTTTAATGCCAAATTTGCTAACAATATCTTTACAAACAAACGAAACGCAACGAATTTTGTACAAAAAACGATTTTTTGACCGATCGATCCTATGATAGCTATATGATATAGTCAACCGATTTTGATAAAACTTGCTACAGTGCTGGGGGTCTTTAAAAAACTTCCTATTGCCAAATTTGGTTATGATATCTTCATAAACAAACGAATTATCCATCTAAAACTTTTACTTTTTTTCGAGGTCCTCTGAAACACCCCTATGGGAGCTATATAATGTAATCCCGATATCAAAAAAATAAAATAAACTTGTCTCCTTTTTTTCAAAGAAACTTTATTTTATACTCAAAATTCAATTAGGTGACGATATTATGAAAACAAAATGGCGCCTGTAGAGACTTACGAGTACATGACTAATTTTCGGAGAGGCCTCCACGGCTGCAGCTTTTTGACGTCGCCATTGATCTGAAACATAACGATTTTTTTCCTTTTAATCTATGGAACAAAAGCAAGTGAACCACGTAGGGGCTTTCAAAAATATCAATTAAAAAAAATGGCATAAGTTGAAAAATACAAATTTTTTTTTGATTTGTCAGTCGATTCATCGATATAACATCGATGTTTTCACCAGCACTAGTCTGTGGAACAGCGCCGCTCAGATGGTCTCTTAAGCTTTACAAGATTTTGGACCTTATTCTTCGTTGGGAAAGGCATTTGCCATGATGGGTCCTAAATCCCAAACTTATCCATCCTAAGTATTCATTCAAAATAAGCGTGATCTATATATTTACAGATCGAATACTAAATCCCATATCGATTCCAACTTTATAATTGAATTTACTATAAGTGCCATTATGCCTAATAGTGCTGGAGAAAACATCAATGTTATATCGATGCATCGATGTATCGAAGTTTAAAATATCTATATATCGATGTTGGCCAACAGAGATATTTCTCCCGTACTTCTGCACTCATCAAATAGGTGTTTAGTAGTGCTGGAGAAACATCTCTGTTGGCCAACATCGATTTATAGATATTTTAAACTTCGATACATCGATGCATCGATTTAACAGCGATGTTTTCTCCAGCACTAATGCCTAATGAGCTGCAACTCTTAATAAGAGTCTATTAACTTCCCAAAAAAAAAATTGTTCCATTTTTTTAATACACAAATATTTAACGCTCCATAATATACTTTCTTAAATTAAAATATTAAACAAATTTTTAATGCTTTGGGACAAACCAAAACACATGCCATATAAATAATAATATGTGCAATATACTCACATGCTCACATATCTTTTGTTGTTTAGCAACAATCATTAAAAAATACATACCAACAACAACAACAATAACAAAAGCAAAAAAAAAAAAAAAGAAAAATTAAAAAAATTTCAAATATAAAATGTACAAAAATAAACCTAAAAACCTCCCACGATCGGAACTTATTGCTCTGGTCTCTCGGTATATTTATTCTCGACAATTTTTGTGAAGAATTGAAACAAAAACAAAATGTAAGAAAAAATATTAAGTTGTTGTTATTATTGTTGTTTTCTAGATTAAGTATTATTAAAAAAAATATATATATATATACTAACTATATAAAAAGTAGCAAATACAACGAACATAGGAATATTTTAATTAGAGAATAGATATAAAATAAAAACAACAACTACAACAAAAACATATAAGACTAGAGCAATACGAAAGAAACAACAATAATTATAAACGAAATAACGAGCAAACAGAGGCGTGGACAACTTTTTGTCGTGGGGGTTATACCAACAATGGAAATATTCTTTAATGTGCAAGAAAATCAATTTTTAAAAGTTTTAGCGATTTTTCTTTTTATAAGCATAGTTTTAGAAACATATTTTTATTTACCTTAACAATCTTAAGTTTTTTACGTTCTTGTTCCAAGTGTATTTAAAATTTTCGAATTTGAAAATTAGTTTTTTATATGAACATATATTCTTAAAAATAGGGTTTTTGTATTTTTGAAGATTTTTCGAAAACCATCTCTACAGTTCAAGTACGAAAATGAGACTTAATCTCCGAATTTACCGATTCAATCATATATTTCGTTATATCCAAAAGATTTACTTAACCCTTTTTGCGAAAATTATTTATTTGATTTTAGTGCTTAAAATTCAGAACTGCTAGTGTAATTACTTAAAATCTGTTTTTTATGCGATTTGGAAAACTCTAAAGTTATCAGAAAATTACTTAATTCTTGAAATAGATTTTGAAATTTTTTTAAAATTCACGTTTTTATATGTGATTCGGCCAATTCTGTCAGTTGGAGCAAAGGAAATTAATAAATTCTCGAATCCAGTATTTGATCTGAATTTTGTAATGCTTTTATTTCCCGCTTTCTAGAAGCATTCACTTCTTTTCCAGCGATTCGGCAAACTCTAAAGTTGATCTAGGCCGTCAGCCTAATTCATTCCAATTTAATATTTGATCTGGAAATTCGCTTGCTATTTTACTTTAAAATTAACCAATCCATTATCCGATTCGGCAACGCCTGAATTTGGATCAGACACTTGCTAATTCTTGAAATTGAATATTTGATCAAAAGTTTTGTAATTCGAAATATTCCTTGGCTACCAAATCCTCAGAATTTTTTTTAGGCGAGTTCTATAAACTTCTAAAGTTTCCCTATCTAAGACTGCAGTATCAACTAGATTTCGCAGTCGTACATTGAATACGGTTTTAACTGTTTTTTTTTTTAATAACAATATGGTTTGGCGTGGATAAAACTTTAATTACCCAATTTATTTACTTCCTAAAAGCCTATTTTTCCTTGTAAATGTAGTTAATTACATCTTCAACAGCTAATGCCCAGTCTTTTGGGTTTTTTTTTACGCTACCCATTTTCAAAACAGTTTAATGATATTTTAAATCTTGGTTGCCTGTTTAGATTGAGCCGATTTTCAACTTCCTCGAAGCTGGCTAAGGACTTCCGTTACGTCGTTGCCTAATGTTTGATTGGTTATACCCGTATTTTATTGGTATTAGGTTCAATATAAAAAAATTTAAAAAATAAAAATATTTCGGTACGTGACGAAATTTTAAATCGGTACAGATTCGTTTTGGGGTTTTTTTTTAATTTTTTATGTCGTTTAGGAAATGCTAATTTGGGAAATTTACTTAGTTCTCAAATTATTTTTCATTATTTTTCTGGAATTCAATTTTATCAAAACACCATTAGTCTACAAGTGATACAAAAATACTTTTAATTTGAGAAATCAGTGAGCTACTTGAATTTTTTAGTTTTCTTTTAAAGTATCATTAATTATGAAATTAAATATCACGAGCTGTACCAATCCAATCAATAGCAATTGGAATTTATTTTTTTGAGCTGAACTCGATGATTTATTTAGAATTTTTTTATAAAAATTTTTTGTTTTATACGGGTTGCGGATTAACTCTAAACTTGGACAAAAATTTTTTAATTTAGAGCAATTTGAATCAGCTCATGAAATTGCTGCTTTTTCAGAGTTAATTATAAATGCCATCAAATTCTATCGTATACGTCAAATATTGATGAAGCTTGATGATTCAGGGGAGGAAAAATTTTATGGAAAAAATCTTTACAAAAGTCCTAAAATACCAAATTGCTCAATTTTTTGATTGCATTAAAATATCGAAAACATCGTACCTACTGTTAAATTTCAAATAATTTTATTATATACATTGTGGCTAAAAACCAAAAATGATTTTTAAAGTGCGCAAGAGGGGAAAGATATTGACGTTTGATTTAAAAAATTAAATCTTTTGAGCCGAAATATGTCTAGTTTTTAGGATATAATAATAAAAATAATTTTCCCTGCTTAAAGTCACAGGGATCTACGGTGTTCATTCAGGCGGACAGAATCGGACATGGCTCAATCTATACCCGAGGTTATGATAGAGCATTTTTAGGATATAGGGATTATAAATTCTGCCTACTCTCCTTTGTCCGTTATACTACATATAAAGTCTAAGCTTTTTTTCTAAGGCATTTTTAGTAACTTAAATTTAAGTTAACCCCAATCTTAAAATTCCAAAGTGATACAAAAAACTTCACGTTTCCGATTTGAAGTAGATTTGCCAACTGATAGGACTCGTAATCAAAGTCCGAAAAATACTTTTTAAGCTGTTCTTTTCTAACCAAGCTCTTTGCACTTTTGCAAAATAATAATTTCCGTAATGCTCAAGGAGTGCTTGTTTCCCCCAACTCACCCCCTTGCCACAGCACTGGCAACAAAAAAAAACAACTGCAATAGTAGTGTGGCGGCATCAAATGCGACACCTATTCCAAATAAATTTTAGCTTTCCTCAATTTTTATAAAAATAAAATTCCACACGATCCGCACACACTCTGCAACACTCAGTCATACATATAATGGGGAAACATATCGAACAATACAAGTCACATACTATGTATATATATATACACTTATAGGTATATACTCTCACTCACTCGTATATGGATACAGTTAGTTAGGTGCAAGACGAGGGGACTTTTGATAAAAATAAATACAAATGTCGCCGGCATCAATAAGATATAAATTAAACGTGTGTACTACAATCCGAATGTTAATTAGAAACTCACGAGTAGTCTACAAATATCCAAATGCCCAAATACTTGGGGCCATCAAAATGGGGCATGGTTCCAGCCCACTCACTCACTCACTCACTCTATAGAGCATTTGACGTGCTGTCGTGTATCTATTAGATACATTAGCCGCTGCATGGGACCATGCGTGGAGACCAGTACGACATCCATGCACAGCTCCAATGGCTCGTTGCAATCGCTTGGGGCACAGTGTCTTGGAGTTTGTGGCAATTTGATGTTTTTGTTTCGAGTGTTTTTACACCCAAAAACTTATTTTGTTTGTCGCTCTTAATAAAGTTCTTCCACCGACAAACTACTAGCCCAGCCACTTCCTCCCGGGGGGGGGGTTTGTCACCTAGTAGAGGCGGCATGTATCTGTAGCTGAAGCAGCTTTTCCATGATATGTTTGCAGCACATGAAATGCTTTTGGGGAACTTTATTTATGCCAATGCCGGAGCTTAATGACTTCCTGCAGCGCTTGACGCCTTGGCAGCTATGATACGATGCAACAATTGGGGGGGGATACTGGGAATAAATATGAGCATTGAAATTATAAGAGACAGCAGACAGTTTCATGTAGCATTCAAATCGTTGGAGTTGGGGGAAATCAAATCCTTTCGTCTATGATACGAAATTGGATTTACTTATGGGGCATGTAGAAAGGCCTGATTTAACATAAAAGAAAGACAGAATTGTGGAAACTTACTTTGTAGCGAATAAAATCTTGCTTTGGAACGGAGTTGGAGCAAAGCAGACTGCTGACCATATAACAATTATAGTTTTTCCAATCGATATGTTCCAGAAGTTGTTCAAGTTATCAAGAACTTTGAGCGAGAGGAAACTCTTTTAGATTTGTGCGGCGTAGAGAAGGTCTCCACGGCCAGTCTGCTCGCAGATCCTGAAATATCGATTTGGCCTCCAGCAGCTTTGCGTTTGGATTTGAAGCCGGACTGCTATGCACTTAGAAAAAAAGTCATTTGAATTTGCTTCAAACAAGATCGTTGCTGGTTGGAATTTAAAAGAAATTCTCGTTTCCTAGTAGGTACACGTAAATTATTCTTAATTAATATACAATAATACATATATATTATAAAATGGTCTCAATCTCAGAAAAAACTGTTGCTTATCTTTTGAGGAGATGGCTCAGCAGTTTTCAATTCACCTCATTTGGGTCCCAGGACAAGGGGATATCGAGGGAAATTGTATTGCGGATGAACTGGCTAGATAAGGAACTACCAGCATGCTCCTACAGGACAAGTAGAGCCTGGGTATACCTATGGCCAGCTGTAGACTGTAGACGGTTGGAAACCACTTTGCCCGCACTGCAAACCTAATGTGGAAACGGCCATCGAAAACATGCAGGGTATCACGGCATACATGGCCGACCCTTTGCAAGAAAAGAACAAAGAAACTGCGTCTGTAATCCGAGCTATCACCGGACACTGGCTGGTAGGAGTTCATTGCTCCAGACTTCGCTACTCATTATGATTTCTGCAGAAGCTGCGTTGATGAGGAGGCGCCAGAGACGGTGGAGCACCTTTTCTGCTACTGCCCTGGACTTTCCAGAACAAGGTTCCGCTTTTTGAAGTCATACTTCTTTACAGACTTATCGGAGCTCTCTGAAAAGAGTCCAAAAAACCTTTCGAGGTACATTCAGGCCGCCGTATGGATGTGACTTTTAAATTATATCGGATACCTCCTAAGTGGGGAAAGGCTGATGTATGGTCCACCCAACGGTAACACAATGGGTCTATTCGTGGCCTAAGTGAGTTGGGACGGCAAGTCCCAACCGCCGATATAACCTCACCTAACCTACAATAATAGCAAAATGCTTGGACTAAGTGTGAAACGTTAGCTTCTGAGCCCAAATTCTTGAATTTTTTTTCAGTGTAGATAATGCCCTGAGCACACTAATTGGGCGCCAAAAATCTGGAATTTTTAAAAAGTGACAACCAGAATCAGATATTTTGTGTGGTTAGTCACCCTATATCAGTTATGGGTTAATATTATTATTATTGTAATGGGTGTAATATGTACTGCGACCCAAGTGGATCTATTGTACCCCTAGAGCTCTCCCAAAAGTCCAATTGCCTGCATATACTGCAGCATTTTGTTTGGATTTATGGTAACAATGCTCTCCGGTGAGATGACGTGCATGCCTAGAAGCTTGCTTCTTTTGTTGACGAGTGCTATGCATTCACATAGTAGATGCACTGAAGCTTCTTCCTCCATACTACACAAGCGACAAAGTCCACTATCCGCTATGCCAATTTTATTATAAGTGGCTGTTGAAACTATAGGTGAACCCGTCAAGAGCTGGATCCTCACGGTATTTTTCCCGTAACTTATCATGTGTTTGAACCTATTGAGCGTTGCACTTAGAGAGGAGGGTTTTTGACTGCTTTAGTCCTGGTATCTGGGCCCAGTGAAACATCCGTTTGTTTTCTTCCTCTTTCCTCAATAGGTCCCTTACCATGTGGCTGCCAATCCCACAGTATGATTCAGGTCCGATTAGCGGAGTTGCTGCACCTGAAGTCCTTGCTACTTTATCCGCTAGCTTATTCCCCAGGGATATTGTTGTGTCCGTTGGAACCCATCTAATTGTGAGCTTGTTTCTGGCTCCTTATTTGTCAAGTGCATGTTCTCACTTCTTTGACCAGTTCCTTCATGTTATCTTGGCTCTGGTAATTGCCTTTATCGCTTCGTTGACTGCCTCAGACAGGATGGAGATTTCCTTGTCGTGATAGTTCTTTTGCAGATTAAATTCTGCACACCTTCCAATAGCACAGACCTCAGCTTGAAAAATGCTGGTGTGTCGGCTTAGTGACTCAAGATACTTAGTCCTGGGTCCTACTACCCCAAGACCACTTCCTTCATCGGTGAGGGATCCATCCGTATACCACTTTATTCTGTGTGGTTTCATTGGGTGAATTGCCGAAAGAGTTGTCCAGGCCTCTTTCGTGCTGAGGGTTAATAACACTTGTTTACAAATTTTAGGGTCATCTAGTGAACCTTGAAAATAAAAAGTTTTTTAGGGTAACCTTGGGTCGAGAAATACGAAATTGACATTCATTCGTTTTTTCTTAAGAATCGTTTTCGAGATTTTTCGAAAACCATGTTTTGGGTTACTTTTTTCAGTTATACGTCAATATCTCGCGAACAAAACGAGACATGAGAGATGAATAGATCGAAAGGTATTGATGTGCGCTTATACGCTGATAAATGAATGAAATTTAAAAGTCAAAGTACTTGGGGATCATCCATAAACTACGTGATGCTGATTTTCGTCAAAATAGACGCCCCCCACTTTCCCCTTGTGACACATTGACGTAATATTTTTGAAGACTTTCTATATGAACATGACGCTTCGCCAGAAAAGTGACGTTTTCGACCATTTTTAAAATTAAAAATTTTCAATTTGCTTTTATTTAAAAAAAAATTTGTTAAGCTTTGAGTGGTAAGTGAATTCTTTTACGAACATTTCGAGCCTAAGATCTTCAAAATCGTGTTGAAAGTGTAGATGTTATGGAACCATGTACGAAAAATGCGAAAGTTCCAAATTTTCACTCAATCACACGTTTGGTCGAAAAAAAAATTTTTCAGCTAAAAGCTACACATTTACTTCAAAAGCCTTTATAGAGTGTAAAAACGCACTCAATCAACTGGCCCCCACAGCCAAGTCTCTTTGATTTGGGTGCCCGGACATAAAGGACACGAAGGTAATGAAAAGGCGGACCTTTACGTCAAAAAGGGGGCGGTAGAGCCATTTATAGGCCCAACTGCCTTCTTTGGCTTCAACAAAAACAATATAAAACATGTGACCAAAAAATGGATTGACTCAACAAACAATTGGCATTGACGGCCTAAAACACTCCAAAAAATTCTTGAATTTCGACGTCAAAAGAGCTAACATCGCTCTAACTCGAAACAGGAAAAGTCTGAAGACACTCTCTGGAGAACTAAGTGGCCTCTTCGCCTGCAATTAACACCTACATAGCATAGGTTTATGCGATACGAATACTTGCAGATTCTGCTGTGATGAGGTAGAGTCCATGGAACACCTGATTACCAACTGTGAGGCAGTAGGCCAAAGGAAACACAAAATTTTAGGTGCATCCCAACTAGAAGACGAAGAACTTCAAAAGCTCACTCTGAAGAGCTAGTTCTTTTCCTCGACATACTAAACGTCTAAATACAAAGGGGTGCACAATAGATCAAGCTGGTCCCAGTGCATAAAGGCCTATGCCTAACCCACAAACCATTACCATTAACATCCTAAAGGTCAGGAGCGGATTCAGTTTGTTTTGGTCCAGACCACTCAAAATCATCTGACTTACTCACAAATTGTAAAAATTAGCTAGTAAGTCATCGAAATTCACATTGTGAATAAGTTTGGGGATTCAAAATTTTTAACTCAAAACTTCACTCAAGCTTATTGACGTCTGCAACTTATGGATGTGTTTTAATCATCAAATTGGGGTACAATAGATCCACTTGGGTCGCAGTACATATTACAGCCATTACAAATAATGGATGTGTTTTAATCAGGAGCGTTTCCAGTTAAAACTCTTGGAGTGCTCCATATTGCCGACTATTTTTACAATATATACAACTCTCTAACATTTTCTTGATCTCCAGCACCACGCCCTGTATCCGCCCCTGGTCGTAATCAAACTTACTTTAGTTAGACTGGAAAATTTTAAATTATTGATACGCACTGGCAATGAAATAATACGGCACAGTTTACCAAAAGTTTTTGAAGAAAAGCGGCATAATCTTCATTCGAACCAAGCTTACGCTGTGCCATTAATCTCTAAGCCAATTAGTTAAACTGGTTTAAAGAAAACAAAAATATTCGAAAAAAATTAAAAATAAATATACCGTGTCATATACTATTCCGCGTCATAATACGTAATATGTATATAAGAGCTGCCCATATAAAAAAAAAAAACAAAATTGTGTCAAATGCAGATGTTGTTGTAAGTTTTTACCTAGACGCAAAGTTGTTGTTTTTGTAAGTATTTTAGAGGGGGGCATAACTTAGAGAGATACAGATACCTACATAAATGTATGTACAGCGATCAGTAAGTGTGTCTTTCGAACACGAGGCAAATGACATTTCATTTATCTTCGAAGCATATGCCCCAAAACAGATACACACAACAAGGAAGTAGGCGGCCAGCATTCATGTCATCCGCCATGAGTTATTGAAGCTTGCAATGAGCCATGGAGCCAGGGAATCCATAAACGGGAATAATACCAGCATCAGCACAGGCAGAGAGAGAGAGAGCTTACGGTTCCGGTGGGGAATAGGGAATAAAAAAAAAACAAAAAACAAAACATGGTTTACTTATCAAAGTGAAAAATAGAAACACGATTATTATGTAGGAAATTATCAAAAGCTGTACAACAAATTAAAAGCATAACCACGAAGTGCGGCGTGCCAAAAGCGGGAGAGCGGTGTAAGAAGAGCGCAATGGATATGATGTAGCCACCAATACAGACACAGAGCAATGAGCAACGAATGTGAGTACATAAAGAAAAGGCAAAGATGGGTGGCGCTTTCGTCAAAGTGAAATTACGCCTCGGCATTAGATTGGGCGGGAATTATGCTCGTGTAAACGAACGATCAGACGACGCGACGCGACGTTCAGCCAACGGAGGCGCAATTAAATCCAATACACACACAGAGGCAACTCGGACGTACAAGACGATGCCGCTGGCGCAGCAGCGACTGCGACTACGGCAGCGACAGAAGCAGAGCGTCTCTAATGTTCATTTCGACATGATATTTGCCCTCTGCCCACAATCACACAGTAGCGATCATCTGAATAGGTTAGCATTAAGCCCGCCCAGATGACTTTATTTAATATAATCGTATTGGCTAGTGCTGGAGAAAACATCGATGTATCGAAGTTTAAAATATCTATGTATCGATGTTGGCCAACAAAGACGTTTCTCCAGCACTACTTAACACCCATTTGATGAATGCAGAAGTGCTGGAGAAACATCTCTGTTGGCCAACATCGACATATAGATATTTTAAGCTTCGATACATCGATGCATCGATATAACATCGATGTTTACTCCAGCACTAGTATTGGCTTTACCTCTTGGAAAAGATTTTATTAGTGCTTGGAAATTTTTTTCTGAATGTTTTGATGTTCTCAAGATCCGATTTAAAGAAGTCACCGATTCTTCTCGGGTATCAATTGAGCCACGTCGTACGTCGGTCTGTACGATTTTTGCTTATATATAAGCGCGATACCCAGTAGTAGAGTTTCGATCATACTATTAAGGTCAGTCGATCAAAATAAAATCGTTTGAAGACTTTTAAATATGAAAATATCAAATTGAGACCTTTTTTTTTCTAAAAACTCCTTAAAGTAACACTTTCTGTACACTTTTAGAAACTTATATACCAAAATACAGAATCAAAGGGTCAAGCTGTATAAGGAACTGGAAACTGCCCACAACTATTTTTGAAAAGTAATGCTGCAGTTCGATTTAAAAATTTTCAGTTTTTAAACTTAAAGCATTACGTCTTCATTCAAAAAACGAGTGTTTCATTTTTATGTAATTGTGAGTGAACTACTGTATATTTTTGAACCAAAAAAATATATCATTTTTATTTTAACCAGCACATTTTCTTAAAAAAAAATATGAAATTTCTTATTATTTTTTTTTAAATATGGTATTTCAATCACCATTTTGTTTTTAAACACGTGTTTTCATAGGTGTAAATATAAATCAAATCGATTTGGTGGAACAATTTAAAAAAATAAACGAAATTAAAAATTTTTTTTTTTAAATATGAAAACCATTTTTTTTTTTTTCAAAAGATGTAAAAAATTAGAATATATTTTTATAATATTTAAAAACTAAAATTTTGTGAAAAATTTTTTTTGGCCTATATATCGAACTGCATTAATACTTTTCCCTTTGGAAAAAGACCCTCTGGGCTCTCGACGTCCGGGGGCTCCAGCCCAAAACCTGGCGCAGCACCCTTGACGCTGAGCTTAATACCGCAAGCTACTCCTGGAATGAAATTTGTCGTTTAGCTCCCAATAAAGAAAGATTTAGAACAGTTGTAGAGGCACCATGTTCCAAAAGGAGAAGAGGGGGCAGTTTGCAGTACCTTATCCTTTGGACCTACTTGTGACACAAACATTTTTTGGTCTCTTTTTAAACATTTGTGCATAATTAAAATTAGGATAAACTAGATTTTCGGCATATGTATAACAATACGTATTTAGGAGTACTCAGTGCCGTCAAGAGAAAAGTGGGACTATCGACAGGCTTAACATAAACAATATCTCTTATTATAATTTTAAGATTAAAACATTTATTTTCAAATTATGTAAAACCTGCTGAATTTTTTCAACTTTTGCGAAATTACTTTAAGAAGTATACATTTTTTTCAAATCTATGAGCCCTTTAGAAAACTACGGACCCCTGTCAGAGGGATACCTATAGTTAGAAACTTATAATTCGAAACAAGAAAACTATGATTCTGTGTTCGGAATTTATTTCGATCAGCAGATGAAATGATGATCAGATATTTAGTACCTAGAAAGTTTCGTTCAAAAATGATGTATAGACTTGATTTAAGTTCCTAAAAAAATTCTTGACATTTAAGGGGTCTACGCAGTTCGAAATAATTCGCGCGGTTGACAAAACTGTATATAAAAAAAAAAAATCCCATTTGGGATATCCCATTTGGAGTTCGAAATATTTCGAACTGCGTATAGGCCTTAAAACAAAAAGGTAAAGTTTTTCTTGAATTGATTTTTTTATGAGATATGCATTTTTTTTATTGTTTTATTGGAAATCAACCGATACGTTTAAGGTTACGATCCAATATTGAGTAAATAAAATAAATAGAGCTTTCCAATTTTGCATATAGTTAACCATTTATCGAAAAATGGCTTTCGTCGAGAAACATTATCGCTTTTCGAATCAATCGATTCGATTTGCATAATTTTTATGTATCGACATTTCCAGAGCTAGGTTCAACTTGACAAAAAAAATTAAAAGTTAAATAAACTCGTATTCTTAAAGGTAAATATTCAAAAGTTATAGAATTAAAGAATTTGTCGACTTACTCACAGCTAGGGTTTTAATTTAGCGAGAAATCTGGCAACTAAGCTAAAGATTATTATTTTGGCCTATTTTAAGAGCATCATTCTTCTAGAATTTTTTGAAAATATAAAATATTTTTTGAAATATTTAATATTGAGAAAGATTTCGTTGAAGCGTTCCCTTTTTTTAAAATTCAAAATGTAGTCTTTCATTGCAAGAGGTTTTTTTTTTTTTGTGAGTATCGAATATAGTAATCGATTTCGATATATTTTAAGCATGTGGTTGAGATGCTTAAAATATATCGAAATCGATCATCCGCTTAAATTATTTTTGCTGCTATCTATACAAAATATGACCACCATAATCTTATATAATCCATCGCTACATATTGAAAAAATGATCAGATACAAAAGATGTTCTGATTCTTGGGGAACCCCATCCCAAATCGAGCGTTCTGATTTGGATCATTTTTACAAGTATGCAGAGAAACCTGCCAAAATTTACCACGTAAATTATTTTGCCAACTTTCGATTACTTATCGAGTTAACGATAACTAAATATTAAGCTAAACTTTTGCTTGACAAGACATATCTTATAAATCTCGTTTCTTGCACAGCTTAAGCTTTTCGCACAATTCGCGAAAATATGACTTATATTTTTAAGCAAAAAATTTAAAACTCAGTAGTCACGTATTTTCCTTCTAATATTTTATAATTTAAAAATTCAAAAAATCCCAAAACATGGCCGCCATAATCAGTTATAATACAACGGTACACATTTGAAAAACTGATCAGCTACAAAAGATGATCTTAAATTAAAGCAAAGAGTTGTATCTATTGGAATGATTAACACTGTATCTCTACATATTTTTGTACATACTACCTGGCAACCTCTGTCTTTCTATCAACCTGCCTCTGCCTACACACTGCCACGACCTAAGCGTATGTATGATAGTATCTGTGTGTTAGTGTATCTGTGTGCGCGTGCATAATAGAAGCGATCGAGAAAGACGCAGCGACGAAGACTGAACTCACCTTGCGGCGATCGCGGCACAGTACATACATATGTACATACAATACATATGTGCGTACGTACATACATCGTCTGTACTCGCACACACACACACACACGCATATACACACATCAAGACGCCGTTAAATAAAACGAAAGAGAGAAAAGACAGTCTGTTTTTTTTTTTTTTTTTATATTTTTGTTTTATTTTTTATTTGCGTTTGCGTTCATGAGATACACGAACCATGAATTTAATTATGATTAAATTTTATTTCCAACAAACGCACGCAAATAGATACTAATAAGCGCATTAGTGTGAGTGTGCCTCCATGTACTAGTTGCGCGTCTCTACATAGCCATAAACTATATACATGTGCGCGTACTTTACCAAAATTTATGGACATTATGTAAAGTATATACTACTTATGGCAAAACACTAGCTCAGTGTATACAATAGATACTTATGTACTTACGAGTACATAACTTTAAATGAGCTGAGTATACACGCGGTAGTGTGTGTGCGTGAGTGTGTGTTTTGTTTGGTTCGAAGCTACTGACGAATAAAATGCCCGCCAGCTTTTTTTTTATTATTATTTTTTTTTTTGGCTCTCAAAATGGTGCTGATCATATAAAAGATCTTACTTAGTACAGTTGTGCCTACAAGTTTTAAGTGTTGGAGAGTGACTGACGATCATTGCTCAGAGCATTGTGTATGCAAAACAGTTAAGTCAAATTAATATACGGTTATGCTATTGTTGGCCAAAATACATTAGTTGTGGATACACTATGTGTCGTTGGGTGTAATTTATCTTACAGATACACTATGTGCTTCAAGAGACTTTGAGGTTACAATATAGACTGATCTTTACTGGGCATAACGAATGATAATGCTTTGAGTAGTAAGAATATGCAGCCAAGAGGGCAATATAAAGCAGATGAAGAAGAGACCAACAACAAATATAGCATTACTAATTTTTTTTTTTTTTTTTTGGAAGATATAATATCATTGTGAGAACTGAATTCATTGTAAAGCTAAAAGGATAAAACTTCTAGTATTTCTGACTTAGATAGTATATACATATAGTAACCTTTTCGAACATTTTTCATAATTACAAATTTGTAGTTTGCTTTACCTACCTGGCGTAAAAGGCCCCTAAAAGAGAACGAGTCAGATGCAGGCATACTTACCATCACATTGAGCCTGAGGCACATTTTTAACATATTAAAGATTTTCTGGAGACAACCGCCGGAGTAAAAGGAAAGTCCATAACTAACGAATCCATACACAAGTGCCAAAAACCTCCCCTTTTTCAAATGCAAAAACATCAGCAACGAATGGGTCTCAGCGATGACATGATCCAGGATCGGAATGCCTGCAGACGAATGGTGGCATACCCACACCTCAGGAGGAGCATAGGCGAGTCCGAAAAGAGGTAAACAATGGTTTGGGAGAAGAAGATAGTAAAAATATTTATAAAAAAGAGGTGAACTAAGATTTCTAGAATGGTTGGGTGGACAAGGCACAAGAGGTTAGACAGGAATATTGCAACCGAATGTGGGAGGGTCTGTCCATCTAAAATCGCAGTTCTTCACTGAGATATATTAAATGAAGTATCGTAAAAGAGATCTGTATATGAAAGTCAAAATAAAAGCATAAAAGAGCTACGAATGGAACGTTTTGAAGGGTTAATAAAGGTTATTCACTTAATATTGTATAATTTTCAATGTTATGGGTATAATTATTGTTTGTGATTAAAGGCCTATACGCAGTTCGAAAAATTTCGCACAGAATGACAAAACTTCATATATTTCAAAAAATTCCCAAATGGGATATCCCAAATATGATTTTTTTTTATATGAAGTTTTGTAATTCCGCGCTAAATTTTTCGAACTGCGTATACCCCTTAAACAAATAAGAATTTAAATTCGTAAATATAGCTAGTAGATGGAGATGAAATTAAATATGAATAAAGAAACAGATGTTGTATCTGAAATCGCAATGTTTCACTACACTGAATTCTTCTGGTTTGAGTAATAGGAACAAAGGTTCTCGTAGAAAAGGCTGGTATCTTTGCCATTGGCATACTTTAAAAGGTCATTCATTTTTCATTCTGAAATAACTAAGTCAATATTTTGAATGAAAGGAGAAAACGAAATTTATAAAAGAGAAGGATATCAAAGTGAAGAAGAAGAATACGAGTTTTTCCAGATGACCATGTTTTGTAAAAATTTTTTGTTTCGGAAAATATTTGTTTGAATTCTTGAAATTGGCGGTTTCAAAGGAATTGTTCTCATTGAATTTTCAAGGTTTTTTTTTAAGGGGTCTACGCAGTTCGAAAAATTTCGCGCGGAATGACAAAACTTCATATAAAAATCCCATTTGGGACTTTTCCCCCCAAATCCCCAAATGGGATTTTTAAATGAAGTTTTGTCATTCACTTTTCCCCCCAAATGCCAAAATGGGATTTTTAAATGAAGTTTTGTCATTCCGCGCGAAATTTTTCGAACTGCGTATAGGCCCTTAAACCAAATGTTTCTTGCAAATTTTCGATAATAATTTTTTTAATAACAAGTTCGCGTTCAGTTTACGTAGTTAAAAAAATAAATTATTTCTAAACATATTTATACCCTGTACCTTAAAGTTATTTTTGCAAATACGCGTAACATATAGAAGGAAACGCTGGAGACCCCAAAAAGTTGATCTTGACAAGACCGTCCGTTTGTCTATATGAACGTCTAGATCTTGGAAATTATAAAAGCTAAGATAAGGAAACGCTGGAAATCCTTAAAGGTCCTAAAAAATTGATCTAGATAAGTCCGTCCGTCTGACCATATGAATCTAGATCTTGGAAATTATAAGAGCTAGGATAAGGAGACGCTGAAGACCCTTAAAGTCCACAACATTTTTATCTAGGCAAGTCCGTCCGTCTGTCTATAGGAACGTCAAGATCTTGGAAATTATTAGAGCTAGGATAAGCAAACTTTAAGTCTGGTTTCCCTGTAGGCAGATAAAGTTTTATTTTTTTTTTGCCAGCTCTAAAAATCCTAAATTATTATTTGCCATACTTTAAAATTACACCATTCGTTCAGGATAAAAAATTTGTATTAATCGGATCTACGATATTTATAGAGAATAGATAAATCGATATACCCATGTCCGTCTATCCGTCTGTCTATCTGTCAGTCCGACAGTCTAAACGCATAGGAGATAACAAGAGCTGGGGCAACCAAACTTTCGGTGAAACAAATTTATTTAATTTTTTTATATCAGCTTTAAGGCCTATACGCAGAATGAAAAATTTAGCGCGGAATGGCAAAACTTCATACAAAAAAATCCCATTTAGGATATCACATTTGGGTTTTTTTTTATATGAAGTTTTGTCATTCCGTGCGAAATTTTTCATTCAGCATATACGCTTTTATTTTAAACTCCCAAAAATTCAAATTATTGTCCATCCATAACACAGGCCTACAAGTGCAGGGGTCATGCCAGTTGTTGGAAAGCTAAGGGTCATTTCCGAACTGATTTGCTGAGTAAAATCCGAATCTGGAATCAGAATTGGCCCATCACGTCAGGATTTTGAGATATTTGAAAAAACGTCGTTTTTCGGGTGCATAACCTCAAATATCTCAAGATCCTGACGTGATGGGCCAATTTTGACCCCGGATTCGGACTCTACGTAGCAAATTACTTTAGAATTAACACTTAGCTTTTCAACAACGAAACCATGTTGGTCTGTGTAATAAATGTCCTGAAATAGATTTCGTTATTTGAATTGATCAAATTTCTATGTTTCCAAGTTTAAATTTTAAATGGTCAAGAAAATCCTAAGAATCTGTATTTGTCACAGATGTTGTAAGGCCAATACATTATCGGAATCATCATTTATGCTAGCGGATAATCCACAGACAGTTGATGCTCTGAAAACCAAAATCTGTCAAGTTATGGTACTGGCCACTACCCATGTAGATACCACATGGCCAAGCTAGGCCTATCGGACACCGTAACTTGTAGATACTGCAATGAAGAGGAGGAAACCATGGAACACCTTTTAGCCAACTGCCCAGCGCTAACCAAACGCAGAGTAAAATTCTTTAACAGCTATACACTGGATGAAACTGCCTTCGCCAAAACAATAAACGGCGATTAGTCATATACGGGTGCACAAAAGACCTACATGTTGGTCAAAGTGCAGAAGAAAATTAATACCCTACACCCTATTCGCATCATACATCATCATCATATGGTTGAAATATTGGCCGATATGTGTCAGAAGTCTTAGAAAATAGCGTCTCAAGTAAGAAGTCCCACGGAGATCATGTGAAAGATATTGTATTTCAAACATAAAGGCACGGTCCAAACATTATATTGAAATAAAAATTTGATCGCATTTATGCGTTTTATTTACATTACCTTCGGAACCAAAACCATTTATAAAAGCTGCCAAAGCTAGGGGTGTATCAAGGGCTAGCATCCGGATCTGCAGCTACTCCGACGATTTCTTACAAAACTTGGAAAACTTGGTGAGCCAGAAATCAACTGATAATGAAGTTTAGCCGACAACAGGATTTTTTTTTAAGATGATCCTGTCAATAGTATATATAGCTATCTTTAAGTGTAGCCTGTTTCTAGAGGTCCTTTATGAAACTTGCTGAACTGCATAGTAGTGCTGGAGAAAACAGCGATGTTATATCGATGTATTGAAGTTTAAAATATCGATGTTGGCCAACAGAGATGTTTCTCCAGCACTTCTGCACCCATCAAATGGTTGTTTAGTAGTGCTGGAGAAACATCTCTGTGTACATATTATTGTAGAATGATCTTGACTTACTATAAATACGAGTTAAGAAGGGATACCTAAAACATGTCTTAGATAAAAATGTAAGTTAAGATATTATAATGAAATATTTATTGAAATAATCTATGGAAATACAATATTTCTATATGCTTCTAAAAACTGTGCAGATTTTCTAGGTATAGCTAAAATACTTAAAGTATTACTAAGCGCATGCTGACTAGTTAGTTAGTCATTGTCATTACTGAAACTTTCTCGCAGATTCTACGGATACAATTAGTCGACGGTTGGCACATCCAACGGTGTACTTCAATGGTCCGAGTCCCAAGAGCCAAGAGAGTTGAATGAACCGCGAAAAGCACCAAGCACCAAGTTGCTTAATTACCCCCAAAAACCAAATCGCACATAACCTAAACGGGAACCAGCTACATATGCAAAAAAATAAGACGAAAAAAAAGAGTAATAATGATTGTTAAAGTCAATCAATCATTTTGCATTTGGCCCAAAGAGAGAGAGAGAGATACAAAGTACTGGTAAAAAACAACAACACAAATACAACGAATACAACGAATATTACGAATACAAATGCAAAAGGCGTAAGTCAGTTTGTAATTTGGCAGTTGAAAGTGTTGGCTCTGCGGCAAGTAATCTGTAAGTGGCAGTTTATCTAATTTCGAGCTTAAGAAATATACATGGCAAAAAGATGCACACACTTGCAGATACATTTGTATCTCATTGTCTGACGATTGACATGGACGACTAGACAATGCGACATGCAAGTGCTTGCTAGCATAAAGTGGCATCCCTGCTCATGCTCCAGCCTTTTGGTAGAGCGTGCTGCTGACACTACAGTTTAGATACATTTTGCTGCTTAGATACATTGTGCCAGCAGAATGAGAACAATAACTTTTGTGCCGCATTAAAATATCTGCAATCATTAAAATTGCTCACGCTGACATTGTTTTGGAAATCAGTTGTTTCCAGCATACCAAACCCCGCTGCCCAAAATCTCAATGCCCCGCCGCCCTACTGACTACGCCAAGGCTTTGTTTTGTTCGAAGGCTTACTCCTAAAGCTTTTGACGCTCAACGCGAACCGCATTTTCGCAGATGCAATCATTTGCTTTTGTGATCCGACAAATTATGGTTGGTGTTTGTCCATGTCCATGTCGATGTCGTTGTCGTTGTAGCTCAGGCTTCAGCGCCGGCTCAGGCTACAAGGTCCTGCTCAATTTGACAAGAGCTGCAATGTTGAAACAATGCAAAATTTTGGGCTAACATCTCTTTGTACGATGAAGCATCCATGATGAATCAGCCAATAAATTTGAATGTGAGTAAGTGTGAAAAGAACTATTTGTTAGTTATTAGTATTTCAGGGAACCCTGGCACAGTGAGCCAAAGCAGTCAACAAAAGCGCGTTTTGGTATGGAAAAGTGCTAGAAAGGTTTTAAAATATCTTTAATTCTTTGAAAAACTATCTGCTTAAGCAAAATATTGTTAATATGCGGCATTATGGTTCACATTTGCGAATTTTCCGTAGTAGTAGAAATTGAAAATGTTTTTTTTTTCTGTACGGCAGGTGTATGGGTACAACCAGTGGCGAATCGGTTCCGGACCACCCCCAAAAGTTGGAAAAATGGGTTCACAGACTTTTGCGAGCTCTGATATATATACACTTCGAAGTGAAGAACCCCCCTGAGACTAAATCCTGGATCCGCACCTGTGTTGAACAAAATATCCTCAATGACGAAAGCAATCGACTTTGAGATACTCTCTATTTTGAATTTTTTTTTTTTAAATATGCCTTGATTGGGTATCGAACCAGGAACTCGAACCGACTCTAAGTTTTGTGGCCTACACTCTATCAACTCAGCTAGCCATTTGCTATGAACGCATTGCGAATTCTGGCCTTTAAAATACTATGTTAGGATTATCTCCAGGGCCGTAGAGAGAAAATCCGGGCCCGGGGGAAAATCTACCGGCCCCGCTACTACAGCAATTACACCGGGCCGCTGAGAAAACTCCGGGCCCGGAGGGAATCCCCCCTTTCCCACCCCCCTCTCGACAGGCTTGATTATCTCTAATTTTTTATTTAACAAATTTTACCCATACGTCCTTAAGCTTCAATTTTCAAAATGTAAAAATATTATTTGCTTATCTAGCTCTTATTGTCTTTAAGATATGTATAGGCGTTCAGACGTACTATCGGACATATCTGTATCAATTTCTTTTGCTCTCCTAACCATATTGGAGTTAACTTGGTCTCCGCTGCGTCCGCTTCATATGCAAGATACATTTTGTTGAAAATTTAGATACCCTACGCCTTAAGTTACAGCGTATAAAATACTGACGAATTCCATTTTATCTTTGAATCCCGACCTTCGCGCAGTTTATCAAATTTTCCAAAACCAGCTTCAGAAGAATTACAGATTTCACCACTCTGTTTAGATGGATTTCTTTATAACCCTATATCTTCATCCCAGCTTATAGCGAATCCATCCAATTCTAAGCTGAGATCTTCTGCAGTAAATGCATCATCTGTTCCTTTTGCGGCTTTCTAGCAGTATATCAAATTTTCAAAATTCAGAAGAATTGCAGATTTCATCTCTGTTTTTGGTTGCATGTCTTGCTGGCAATATAGCTTCATCTTAATTCATAGTAAATTCGTTACATTATAGACTGATAGCTGGAAAGGAGCTATAGCGTCACAAAGAAATCTACGCAAAAACAAAAATGTAATCTGCAATTCTTCTCTATTTGAGTACATTTCTTTGTGGCCCTAGTAGCTCCTTCCCAGCTCATATCTAGCTAAGCGCTGGTGCCATTAATTGCCCAGCTTGAAATACATCATCTATTACTTTGCGGGTTTCTTGCAGTACCCCAAATTTTGCGAAACAATCTTTAGAAGATTTGTAGATTTCGGCACTATGGGTGGACTTCTTTCTGACCGTAAAAAGTAGCATCAGCTCGTGTGCGGCTTTCAAGCAAATCTTAAATTTTCTAAAACATATTTCAGAAGAATTGCAGATTTCATCCCTGTGCTTAAATGCAACTTCTTTGTAAGTCTATACCTCTATCCTAGCTCATAGCGAATCCATGCAAATATAAGCTGAGAGCTGTTGCCATTATTTGGGAACTGGGAAACATATCATCTGTTCAAAACAAGCTTTAGAAGAACTGTGGATATCATCTCTTTGAGTGGATTTCATAGTGACCGTGAAAAGTATCCTTTGTTTGTGTGCGGCTTTTCAGCAAATCTCATAATTCCCAATATATATTTCAGAAGAATTGCAGATTACATGCCTGTGTTTAGACGCAATTCTTTGTAACCCTGTTACTCTATATCTATATCTGTTCCTTTGCGGTTTTCCAGAGAAATATCAAATTTTTCAAAGCAAGCTTCAGAAGAATTGCAGATTATAGCTCTGTGTTTGTTTGGATTGCTTTGTGACCCTATAGCTCCCTCCCAGCTCATTGAAATTTGAAACAAATGTAAATTGTAGCCTTAGAGCTGGAAGGCTCTCAAAGAAATGTACCAAACATAAAAATTAAATCTGCAATTCTTCTCTTTTTGTGTAGATTTCTTTGTATAGCCCTATAACTCCATCCCAGCTCATAACAAATCCATCTAATTATAGGCTGAGACCCATTACTTTCAGTACATCATCATCTTTCTTTCCACCATTCTTGCTCTTTTTCCCAAATTCATCAAAACTATTTTCAAAAGTTTTGCAGATTTCATCTCTGAAAAGCCTTTGTGGTACCACAAAGTACTAAAAACTGCCCCAGCGAACCACACAAGCGTCCTAACCTATGCCAATCTAAATTTTGTATCCAACTCAGCTACAAGATTAGTGACAGCTTTGGCCAAAACCTTTGCATCCTTGGCACTGCCCAATTCTTAGCTATTTCTCTCATAAGAATTATAATTTTTCATTATTGTTTTTCTCAAATATTCAAATATTTTATCAAATATTTTATGTACCCATTACACTGACAGTTGGCAATGGCCTTATTCATTCATTTATTATGCCGAAAAATTGTAATTGTCATTATGTGAAGGGGCTTTGGGGGTTTTCTGAGAGCTTAGTGGAATCCAAAAGTATTTCTGCTTGGATGTGCAAATATATATATATATCTCAGCTTTTCAATACGTAAACAAATTGGAGTAAGTTTGTATGAGTGTATGTGTTTGTTGAGGTTGACCCAGAAACCCATTTGGAAAGCTAAAGTCAATAAAAAAAAAAAAAATTGCTTCACACACACATAGTTACGCGCTCACGTATACACGCACATAGGCTACAAAAGTGAACTCGGGCAAACAAGAAACGGAGTTGCTGTCCTTACGGCCGTACAACAGCACTGCAGCTGTGGGGAATACCAAGTGCACTTGCACCCAAGCAGCCTGCAATTGACCATTACCAGGCCTTGGCGTCTACGCTCAGTCAGCTGCTGATGTTGTTGCCTCAGTACCCCAAACCAAGAGGTTTCTTTGCTTTGGATGCAGTGGAGTGCTGTTTACTTACCACCTTCTGTTTGGTGTCAGACATCAGTGGTCAACCCCGTGCTCCCCGCCACCATTTGGCCAGCGCAGTGATTTGAATGACGGTTGAGCTCGCTTGGCTTTGACTTGGGGTTGGGGTATATGGCTTGGAGATGGCTTGCGGGGATTTTGTATGGCACAAGAGGCGTCACATTGCGCAGAATCAACACTGCGCACTGGAACGTCTGTGTGGATGCCATGTGAAAGCTGATAGTTAGTCAAAGCTTTGCTCAGTGCCTTTGGGGTAGGTCGGGAGCACAGCTGGTAGCTGGAGCATGTAATGGCTTACAGGATTGTTGCCAATATGTTTACCAGGGCTGCAAGCCACTCGAATGTTTTGATAAGTTTGTTATCATTAAGTGATGCTAGTTGATTTAAGCAGACGGGCCAACCCTGACAACATTTTCTTTTCAGATGCTACCAACGATTCCCTTCAATATTAGCGCTTCTTCTTCAGGGTTGCATTAACCTGCAGAGCTTTCGCTTTGGCTGGTTCTGAACTCTGCTAACTGGAACTGGAAGTTACATTTATTTTGGCAGCGGGGGTTGTACCAAGTGCCACCCCATTGTGGAATCCAAGTGGTAAACGGCGCATTGCCTTCGCACTGGGGCAGACATCCAGAGTGCAGCGCCAGCTAGTCAACGAGTCACCCAAATTAGTTGCCAGCGTTTCGCCCTCGTGGTTGTGTGTCTCTCGTAAAAGCGCATTTCGCCAATACAATAATTATCGCCAAAATCCGTAGATGCTGTTACAGTCGTGTCGTAGTGCTGGAGAAAAAAAGCCAAAAAAAATAAATAAGAAATAGTGTTCCAAAGAGTGTTGTCGCATGGTTAGCTCTAGTGCAAGTGCGGGCATATATTTGGGCATACCCCGTTTACGCGGTGCCGTGCTGCTACAGCCGTAACCTGGTTACAGGCTCTAGCACGCCTCTAAAGGTGTCGTGTGTAAGTGTTGGTTTAAAACCTGCGTGTGTGTGTGTGTGTGTATGTTTGCCTGGAGCTGGGTTGGACGGTCGGTCGGTCGTTTGGTCGGTTTGAGGAGGTCTGCGTTTAAGCTCGGCCCTCAATAATGTGGTGATAAGTGAATGTTACCAAGCCCCGGGGAAATTATTTGCAAGTGCATGTCCAAAAATGAAAATGGCAAAAGAAAATGCTCAAATCTTGATGTAGCTTTTACTATTCAAAAAAAGAAAGAAATAATATATCAACTACACACGCAGAAAAAAAAAGCAGTCAAGTTAACGACAGCCGACTTGTAATTATGTAAAAGCCACAGGAGCAACTCACACACACGCGTACAGCGTCATACACACACACACACACATACATACACACTCGCATATACATGTAAACACAAACACGTCAGAGATACAAAAGTATCTCAAAGTTGAGTTGACTGCAAAATTTTAACCATTTTATTGTTGTTGTTTTTGTTATTCTGTTTTTGTGCTTTTCTCGCCAGTCTGGCTCCAGTTACACTTGGAAAACATTCTGTGGGCATTGTATCTCTTTTGGATTCTTCTCTACTTTGTTCAAATCGAAATTTAATTCTTAATACAAATTGATTTTTTTTTTTTTTGTTTCTGCTCTTCTCTCTGCCTCTTGTCTCAGGTCTCAGGTCTCAGGCCTCCTCTGCCTCTCTTTCTCTTCTCTCGTTGCGCAGCATTCTCAGTCGGTTTAGTTTGTTTTTGTTTTCGTTGCTTTTGTCTTTCGTTTTCGTCGCTGGGCATCTGGCAACTGGGCGTATACGCAATGTCTGGAGCAAACACGTGTGCAAAAAACAAACACACACATACGTAGATATATCACCTACACCTACACACACTTGCACACTTATCGATGCATATCAGTTTAGCAGAATTGTTTTTGTAGCTTGTATAAGCGCATTATATACAATAACAAGCAAAGCATAGGTAAAAAAATATTGCTAAACAGATAGTATGTTATGGTAATACAGTGCGTATGCGCAATTTTTATAAACTTTAGAACTATTTTATAATGTTGTTAAGATATTCAGAGAAAATTCCGCCGTTTCCAGACTCTTTGAATCTGGAGGGTGGTCGGGTGACCTAGCTGGCAGCCCCAGCAGCAGTCTAGATTGCTTGCACCAATCACCCACTCTTCTGAATTCCAACCTGATTACTGAAACTAATTAATCAGCGCAATGTTCCTTGCAGGAGTTTAATGGATTAAATATAGATTGAATATATTCAGAGAAAACACATCTGAAGGGATTTTTTTTATACACCAGGCTTGCTCTTGTGTGAACCTGCATCTTGCTCGATCTCTAGTTCAATAAGATACAGGAAGAAAAATGCAATAGAAAGAAAGATCCACGCTGATCAAAAAGATAAACAAAAATACCTTCTTACTTGTGTTAATAAAGAGAAACATTGAAAAGTTAATAAAGTAAAGGTTCCTCAACTTTCCTTACTATTAATGTATGTTTCAACAGAAATACGGCTATATATTTGTTATATAGTTATTTTTTCTATTTCTAGAAAAAGTTGTTCCTTTGTCATTATCTTAACATTATATTCTCAACATATAAAATATATTTATTAAAAACTATAAGCTGTACAACTTTGCTTGTGCCGTTTTTTTCCAATGTTAGCGACTACTTTATCCCATCTTTCTGGTAGTTGTAGGATACCAGTCGATCCACGAATGGCTCCATTTTTTGACTTCTTCTTAAGAGTGGAAGCAGCAATATCTGCAGAGTAAGGGGGGGAAAGGTAGGACATCCCATCGTGTCCAGGTATGTCTTAACCGGTATGGCGACATGTGTCCGAGCATTGTCGTGCAGTAGGATGACTTTGTCGGTACCCGCTCGGTACTGTGGGCCTTTTTTCCTTCAATGCTCGGCTCGAACCGATCTACTGTCATGGTTTCACCAGGTTTCAAAAGCTTTTAGTATACTACACCAGCGTCGTGAATATTAGGTCTGGCCATCGTGCAATTCCATATAAAAACCTCTTCCGATTGTGTGCTTCGAAGCAGCTGTTCACAAGTGCAGAAACGCCCCTCAACATCTCTCTGCAGCAACTCGTACGGAACCCAATATCCTTGTTTCTGAATTATTTTGTGGCGTTAAGGCGTTTCCTAATCGCAGGTTGAATAACTACCAATGATATTGCCATGTCTTATAGTCTTCATCAAGCAATTCCTCCTATTCGGTGCCTTCGAGAGGTCTCTCTGGTCCAACGCTATGCTTGTCTGTCCCCCACATCAAAATCCCCGATTTTGAAGCACAGATATAACTCACAACATTTTCTTTCACAAAGAGTAATTTCACTATAAGTATTTTTGAGTATTCGATGATTAAAGCAGAAAATCAAAACTTCCCACAAATGACGAGAATTTGGCTCGAACACTGGCATCTTCGATAAGGGATATATTTTTAATGAAAGTACAATTTCACTGACTTGGTTTAGTCGTTAGGGGCCATACCCAAATTACGTGACCCGATTTTTACTATTTTTTAACCCCTGCCCACCCCTTAAGCTAATTTTTAATTTTCCAAAACTATCAGTAGTATAAAACTAATTGCTATATTTTCTTTGTTCGCCTGCCAGTGTGACCATGTTTCTTACTTGTTTCTCGGATTCCAAAAGAGTTTCACATGCTTTAAGTTTTTTAAAATAGCCGTCTTTCCTAATACACGCCCATATTCATTGATATGGGCTCAAACCTTCTTTTAAAAAATCTATAGATATATGCCTCATAGAAAGTATTTCTGTTTTAAAGATAGCAGTTGTACTCATTGCACTATATTTCTAGGATTATCTTTTCTGTGATGCCATTTTCCGGCGTGTTGTCAAGTTTTCTAATCTAATAATCTTCTTAAAGTCTAGCTATACCAAACCGCCACAAGCTTCTTCTGGCCAAAGATTTCTCCTCTTCCCAGTAGCCACATACCAGATACTATTGATTGCCAAAAGTTAGAAAAATATGGCCCCTTGCAATAAAAACTTTTAGCCTTGTTAAAAACTCACCTATGTGTTAGAGAGAACTAGCATTCCTCTAGAAGTGTAGAGTTATCAGCATTTTTAGTTTTAATAAACTTTATGTAACGCATACTTTTGATATTCATCTAGCATATTAGTGGATATTTGATGTTAGGTCTTTCATCTTTCAAACTTCAGGAAAAGATTGTTGAACAATTTCTAGAATGAAATCAATTCCCGAAAAGCAAAGATTTATCTTCATCTAAATCGCTTATATACATTATATAATTCATACCATAGCTGTTTATCTTGTTGCTACCAATTTAGATATCAGTTATCTTTAATTCGGCAGGAGAAGACTGTCAAGAATTACCTAAAGAAGAATTACCTAAAGTAGTATGTATATACTATAGCTTTTCATCTTGAATCAATTGTGGTACCTTATTTGAGATCTGTAATCTTTGCTTATAGAATTTCTAGACTGGAAACTTTCCGACTGGAAACATTCCAAGCGTGAAGAGTTATGCTAAGCTAAAGCGCTTATATGCTTTATGTAATATATATCATTGGGCTCTTTATCTTAAAACTAAAAGATTTGAGATCTGTCAGTTTCTAGACTGAAAATATTCCGCCAAGCGGGAAAAGTTACGCTTATCTAAAGCGCTTATATATATAATATAATATGTACCATTGCTCTTATCTTAAAACTAAAAGATTTGATATCTGTCATCTTTAAAATTGCATGAGATGATTGTCAAAGAATTCTAGAATGGAAACTTTCGCTCAAGCGGGAGGAGTTGTGCTCAATATATACCATTGCGCTTCATCTTAAATCCACAAGTCATCTTTAAATCTTCATGAGATGACTATTAAAGAATTTCTAGATTGACAATAGCATTTATCAAAGAGCATCAAATTTAGCTCATCTCAAACTAAAATAATATAATATATACCAAAGCTTTTCATCTTGAATCTATTTAGCTACCTGATTTGAGAACTGTCATCTTTCATGCAGAAAAAGATTGTTAAAGAATTGCTGGACTTCAAACGGCAAAGATATGCACTTGGTTATGCTTATTTAAGCCGCTAATGAAGCTTTTGTAATATATACCATAGCTTTTCATCTTTAAACTATTTGGTTACCAAATTTCAGATCTGTCATATTTTAAGATTATTTAAGAATTTTTAGAATAGAAACAGCAATCCCCCAAGTTCGCAGCGTTTACTTATTTTAAGCGCTTTGATTTCATCTTCAATCCATTGAGTTATCAGATTTCATATCCATCATCTTTGTTGTCATAGCACTAAAGTTAAACTTCTGCCTTTGTTTGTCTTAAATTTATAAAATCCTATTACGGAAGTACAAAAACTTTTTCTGGAAACCCATCTCTTTAGTTTGGTAACAATTTGCCAACGTAACATCAGCCGTCAAGCTTCAAGCCCTTCTCCCTGACTGCTTCTATGACTTCATTTTTAAGAGCATTAATATTTTAACCTTTTAGATAGTTGCTTACATAGCATAGTGGTTACATTGCCCCCAAGAGTAGAATCCACACTTCTGCTTGCACACGCCCACTCGCCCCTACTATCCTCTAAGTAACAGCAGGAGCAGCTGCTGAGGCAGACACGTGAGTTGTTGCTATTGTTGCTGCTGCTGCTCTGGCACGTGTCGGCTGCTGCAGAATGTATCTTAAATGTGAATGGATGTAAATGTGAGAAGCCAGCTTCCTTGCAGTTGCTGCTCCTCTGCATGTTGTTGGTTGGTTGTTAAGGCTCTCATTCTCTCGCACACACACACACACACACAACCCAGTAGCCAAAAGTGACAAAGTGTTGATGCCCCAGCCTGAGGTAATGGGAACGCACCCTTTGTTTGTATACTTACGTGTGTGTGTGTGTGTGTGTGAGTAAAAGTAAAGAGAGATGAAAAAAAAAAAATCAATGATGCTGCCAAATGCTATCCGTGTGAATGGCAAAAGTGAATCTTGTTAAATGTTGGAATGCAAGTGTGTGTGCGTGTGTGTTTGTGGAGGCACATTTGTATGCTGTGTGTGAGTGTGTGTGTGTATGTATTCTAAAGGATAAATGCATACAAATAAACCGCATTTAGTGGAAACCCTTTCCTTTGCTCTTCACCAATTAGGTGTTCATAACTAGAATTTTTTGGTTTCTTTGGTACAGTCTATCTCGTTCTTTTGTTTTCTCAAATATTTCAACTTCTCTCTATTAAGTAAAGATTTCTAGCTTTGTTTCAAAAGTGCCAAAATTTCTTTTCCTAGTAATAAGACAAAAAAAGATGATGAGTGAATAAGTGAAGATGACGATATTTTGCCATTACTTTCATGTAGGTTAGGTTAGCTTAGCTTAGCAGATCGGCACAAGGCTGAGATCACCCATAGACCTTGCGAAGGCGTAAAAGAAAAGGGAACGGTAGGGGGAGGTGAGTGTAAGTGCTGGGTGTTAGGAAGGTAAAATAGAAAGTGGGTGCCCAATTCGGCCTAATCATCCTGTTTGCTAAAAAGAGTCAAGTCCGTTATGGGCAGATTTGTCAGACTGCCCAGTTCTTCAAACAAGGGCTTCCCCAGATATTGGAAAACTCCTGTCACCGTCCTGGTAGTGCTGCAGAGTGCCCGGGAGATATGACAACCGAAACCGTTCTGCCCCGGATCTGACAATCTTGGTGATCTCTTATAACCGTAACCGCGAGGGCCACATGCAGCGCTGTACACTCGTCCGCCCCCTCATTACCAGGTATACCAGAGTGACCAGGTACCCAGCAGATGGTGATCGAGTGGTACTGGGTGCAGTTTAGCGCCACAATTGGAAAATATGTTTACAAATCTTCCGCGCGTCTTCTCAACCAAAAAAAGGGAAACAAATTGGGTGCCCAATCTCTAGGGAGTCCCTAGATGATGATGATCCACCTCGGGAGACACAGTTATTCCGAATCAAGAAAATACCGAAATCAATTCCTGCCCACTAACGATATCATTGGCTTTTTGTTTTTTAATCAAGAAATCAACTTTATCGGTTAGATTATATTTGAACCCAGCAGCAATATCGAATATCCAGTATATATACCTCAAGAGAGAAAAATAATCTATTATAAACTCTTTCGATCAGGGGCGGATCCACGGCGGGTTTTCGAGTCCGGACCTCCCAAAAGTTCGAATAATACGCTGACAGCTTTTTACAAGCTCTGATATGTATACACTTCGAAGTGAAAAACTCCCCAAGAATAAGTGAAAGAAGAAAGGGATACTGCTTTTACCCTTCTTACGTGAGTCTTCAAAAACAGTTCCAGAACTAACATAAATCATTTCAAAATTTCTTTGAAATTGGGCCAAAACTTTTAACAGTCCTAAAAACTTTAAAGTAATAACTGGAAGCAACTTTTAGGCATAAAAATGCACTGCCGGCAGGTTCAATTACCCAGCTATGGCTTCCTTTTGAGGCCCTCTCAATGCTGCACCACTCACCCCGAACTTGCACAAAACTAACGTCATACTTTGCATGAACAGCAGCAATTTGCACTTTTGAAATTCCGCCAAGTTTTGTCCAAAAAGCGAAAAGTAATAAAGCCACCAAGAAAAAAATACATATAAAGTGAAATAAAAAATAAAGGCCAGGCCTGCCAAATCTTTGGGGCACACTTTGAGAGCAACAAAGGGAATTGGAACTCGTAACTTGCCTTGGATGCAGTGCACGCAGGGGACATGTTAGCTAACATTTCATTACCATTCGCAAAAGCGTAGAAGAGTTATGTCGTTGTTATTGGCCCCAATGAGTTGGCTCGCCAAATGGGTCAAGTTTTCCGCGCTGAACTATCCTTGAGAGCAACTGTGTCGCCTTTGTTACGCAGTGTTGCCTTGCCAAATGCCAAATGCGGTTGCATACAATTGATGTCGAAATCAAAAGTTCGATATGGCTAAAATGCGCTGCTTTGGGGCATCTTGGAGCATAAACACCAAAACCCGTTCCCTGCTCCCGAGTCGATGCAAACAAACCGCCAACTGTGGCAGCAACACGAGCCAAAACAAATTTGCATTGGCCGCATGAGAACTGCAGCTCGAGAACAATGAGAACTTGTTGTAGGGAGCGACACCTGGTGCTGGCTGGCTGCAGATGGGGCAAAGGAGACGCCGCCGCCGCCGACTTCATGCACACGGCACGGCACTTTGTTTGCCACACAAATTGCATGTAACGTGCTGCTCCTGCTGCAAGCCCCCAAGACCTCCCGAACGAACATAGCAAGCCACAACTGCCTGCAACTGTGCTCATTACATTAGTAACCCCGTTTTCACGATGGTTTCTTGATGGTTGCGGCTGCGGCGTTTACAGTGGCAGCAGTGGGTGTGGAAAATGGGCGGTTTGCATTGGGTGTCGCGGCAAGGGGCTGGGTCTATGCATTTATTCTCATTGTTTCGCTTGCCTGACTCCGTTGTTCTTCAGGATAGCAGGCAGATGCATGTATACTATATACATATAGGTACATATATGTTTAGTATTGCGGCAGCGTGTGGCATGTGCCAACAACAACAACTAACAAAATGTACTGGGAGAATAGAGAGAGAGAGAGAGGCAGTTGGGCTCTTAACGTCACAAGTTCCCACAACTGCGTCACAAGTCCCTGCCTCGAGTGGCACTGCTATAGTAGTAGCCTGTGGGGTGTTAGGGGTCTTAGATGTTACCTGCTGCAATACCGCAATGCAATTATGGGGCAAGTTGCCTCATGCCGCACTTCTAGCTCCACTTCGCTCTCCACTCCGCCTTTAGTACTCACAAGTCGACGGCTTTTTGGTTAAAAGTTTATAATTGCATTAGACGCAACGATGCTGAGGTCGAGACGTAGGCTAAGACGACACGAAAAGCAACATTAATTGGGTTAGTGTCGCTTCTAGTTGCAGTATTCCTTTGGCCTCTGGAGTGACAATATGACAGCAACTTTGAGCAACACTGAAAGAAACACAAACCAAGTCGCACTTAGGACTTTGACACTGTTTTATGCTTGCAGCTTTATCGGGGGTAATTACTTTGGGGAACTCTTTAACTTAGAATGAAGGAGAACATGGTTCGAGTAAACCGTATTAGCTTTGAGTTCTCAGAAGCCTTTAAAATGAAAAGAGTAACCTAACTAATTGGACTAAAGTTTTGAGATATCGCATATAAGTTTGCGTTTGGAATCAAAATATGAACAAAGAGGTTTAGTTTCTATAAAAAACAATTTTATGAAGAGACAAACATTTTCAAATAAATTCGTTTCGTTATTACCTTCAACGCAAAACGTCGACGTTTTCAAATAAAAAACATAATTTGGGTAGTTTATTGAGAAGTTTCTTTTCTTGTAAAGTTTTTTTCCGGATTGTATACACTGTACCTTAAGGTAAGGGCTATCCTAAAATTTTGCAAATGCATGCAGCATAGAGAAGGAGACCCACCAAAATTGGCATCTATATGGTCAGGAGGTCAACAATCTTGTATGTTGGAAGCTATCAGAGCTGGGTTAGCCAAACTGGTGATTTAAACCTCTTATACATGTATGCAGGCAGACAAATTTTATTTTTTTTTCCTTTTGTTTTTTACTCCTTCGACCAGTGGCGGATTCACGGGGGGAGGGCGTTTTGGGTTCGAACCCACCTCCCCAAAAGTTGGAAAAATGGGTTGACAGTTTTTTGCAAGTTCTCAAATATAAACGCTTCGAAATGAAAAAACCACCTAGAAAAATCCTAGATCCACTTCGCTTCCGATCTAAGCGGGACATCATTTTTTGGTCAACCACTCCAGCGAAACTATTTTTAAGTAAAACTCATCACCTTTTGATTCCGTCTCTACTGTTCTACTTTCCACAATGTCTACTATATCTCTAAGCCAGAGAAGAGTTAAAAACTGTAGGAAAAATTTCCTTTCTGTGCTTGACACCTTGGTAAAGACTATTTTAGGTTAGGTTAGGGCGGCAGTTGGGACTAACGTCCCAACTCACATAGGCCAGAATAGGCCCATTGTGATACTGCTACGGTGGACCATTCACCGCTCTTCCTCACTCAAGAGGTCCCCTATACGAGATGAGTCCGCCACCCGGCGGCCTGGATGAACCTTAAAAGGCATTTCAGACTCTGTTCGGAGAGCTGAGATAAATCATCAAGGAAGTATGACTTTAGAAAGCGGAATCTTGTCCTAAACAGACCAGGGCAGTGACAGAAAAGGTGTTCAACTGTTTCCAGCTCCTCCTCAACGCCACAGCTTCTACAGAAATCATGGTGGGGAGCATTTAGCCTGGTTGCGTGTATCCCCACCAGCCAATGTCCCGTGATAGCACGTATGACAGTCGAGCACTGGGCTCTGTTCAGACGCCTTCCTTAGTTCCTTAGTTCTTTTACTGCTGTATGTCGGCCAAGTTTGAAGTGAGATTCTGCACGTGTTCGATGCCCGATTCCACGTTTGGTTTGCAAAGAGAGTGAAGTAATTTCGTATTCTCAGTTTGCAGCTGGCCATGGGTATACCCAGGCCCTCCTTGTCCTGAAAGAGGATGCTGGTAGTTCTTTGTCTAGCCAGTTCATCCGTAATACAGTTGCCCTCGATATCCCTATGTCCTGGGACCCATATGAGGTGGATTGAAAACTGCTCAGCCATCTCCTCAAGAGACAAGCGGCAGTTATTCACTGACTTCATGCACGATGTCAATGAAGCTAGGGACTTAATAGCCGCCTGGCTGTCCGAGTAGATACAGATGGTCTTATTTCGTACAAGAGAAGAGACTATTTTACTCAAAGAAGAATTGGAAACCCTTGCTTTTCCGACGTAGAAGAAAGTATTACAGCTTAACATCTTTTCTGTTTCCGTTCAACGTAAGTCTTCAAAACCCAGTTCAGAAGTTTCAGTTGACCCCCACCTACCTTCGACCAAAGAATATAGAACTAGTTCTAATAGAACTAGTTCAAGTACCCAACTAATATTCTTATTATGCATGGAAAATACATAGCATAATCTTTTTTTCAATTCTTAATACATACATTTTTGGATAACCTTTTTATTACATGGGAGTTATATATATAGTACCTATAAGTCCTACAAGGACTAGAGGGCCGTTACATGGGTGTTATACATTTTATTATTTTTCTTACAAAAAATGTCTGATTTAAGCAATTCGACTCAAAAATACAACAAAAACACGTAGTTAGTTCAGGGCGGTAGTTGGGGGACTTAGCGTCCCAACTCACTTAGGCCAAGAATAGGCCCATTGTGATACCGATAATGGGAGTAAGCGATAAGGATATAGAATAGACAGGAAAAATAAGGGGAATAGGAAAAGTGGAAAGTGCAGGACCATGGCTTGACGTGGGATCCGAACCCACAACCTCTGGGATGATAGTCTAGTGCACTGCCGCTAGGCTATCGAGGCCGCCCAAAAACACGTTACTTAAATAAATATTTTTATCTGCTAAAAATCTGCTTTAAAAAAGATTTCATCCTCAATTCAAGCAATTTACTTCGACCTTAGTGAGCTTAGTTTAGTTAGGCTGCTTAGACTTTGCCAAGATCACCCAGATCTCTCTCTCTCTTCATTATGATGCGAACACACTGTGACGTCATTGCTTTGCAGTTCATGCTTGATTTTTTCGCGCAGTGTAGATTCTTTTCCACGTTGTTACTTAGTATAACTTTGAATAACTTTGTGTGAAAATTTTTGCTGCTTTTGCCCCGAGCTTCAGAGTTTCAAACTGCGCTTTATGATAGTTTGTACTTACACAAAAAAAAGAAATTACCCCACAAAAGCACATTTTCCATAATTTCATTTTTTTTTTTTCGTTTTTCATCAAAGTTCTTGTGCAACGAATTAAGGCGCTGAAATTAAGCCCGAAATAAATTGTGAAAATTTTTGTGTAATGAATGAGCAAATAATACAGGAAATTTCCCTGTCCCATTTGGATGCAAGCCGTGTCAATAAATCGAATATAAAATCCAACGTCTTCGACAACGATTTCGAACAACAGCAACAACAACAGGTGAGTGCTTGCTTTTTTTTTGGTATAGCTCTTAATAATTTACTTGCCATATATTTGCATATAGTAGTTATGAGCGACTATTGTTCTATTGAAACTTTCAAGTTCTTTGACAGCATTTTTAGATATGTATTTTTTTTTGTCGCTACTTTGTCAGCCATTTTTATGTAAATGGCATTTTATTTAAAGTAGTGTTTAATTTTGCCATAGCAATAAATTCTCTTAAAATAAGAAACTATAAACTTGCTTACGTCGCAGATCTCTCTCTCTCTCTCTATCCATCGATGTATAGCCAAAGTTGTGCCAATAATCAGTTTTAAGTTTTAATATGTATTTCACTATTTTGGCCGGCAATTCGCATTCAAGTTTCGTTTCTTTTTTTTTGAGGCAAATGGTAATAGATACTCAAATATTCAAATTTCATTCGTTTTATGTGAGTTTGTCGCCAAATTGGCAACTAAAGCGCTTAAAACTAAACAATAAACTGTGAGGCTACTTACTGAGGCAAAAAGATACATAGATACAGTGTGGTTAGATGATGTAGTCTTAGGTCTATGTGCCGGTATCTCTTAAATGTGAGCACTGTAGCTACACACAACAGGGGCACTCATCTTTCACTACGGCTACTCACATGGTCTATGCAAAACGTTTGAAATGATATCATGATCTATTTTTGAATACTACTATACATAACTAAAGCATCCAACTCGATGATGACCAAATTAAAACAAGTCGATTTGCTTTGATCGTAATTGTTAATGAATATGTGTGTTGGGAGAGGGTTGGTTCCGGCAGGGACTTGTACGAGTTGTTAGCAGTTTAATAGCTGTCGATTTTGAATATTTAATAAATATTACTTAATAATGTGTATACAACTTTTGCAGAGACTTAAGTTAAGACAGTCTAACTTACACCTTATAAGTAGGTACAGTTTGTGTCGTTTTTTATTAGTTATACCAAGTAGTCTCATTAACTAATACTAACTAACATAGGTCTGAGACCTTTCTTGCTTCAAAGAGGCATTCGAATTCTTTCTACAGTCATTAAAGGATGTTTTTTTCTTACTTATATGTTAATCAAGTACAGTTGATTCATCTCAGCTAAGTTAATATATCCAGCCTGTCTGTTCTTTAATGGTAGGTACTGTGTCGCCTAGGCCACTGTTGCTGCGTGACGTCATTTGAGTGCGTGCTTTGCGCTCTCTTCACCTGCATAAACTTCTAAGTGAGCTCACTGAGAAATTTGAGCAGCATATAGCTTTTATTGTTCTCTCCTTCTTAACTGAGATCCTTAGTACTACAGATGTAAGTCCGAGATGTTTTAAGTGGACACTAATCTGTGTCCTTAGAAGTTTTCGACCATTTGCAAAATTTTCTTTAATCTATTAAGGTTTTGGGAGCTAGGTTAGGTTAGGTTGTACCGGTTGACCCCAGGGGGGAATCAAACATAGACTAAATAGTCCTTAATGATACCGGACGCTTTTGAGGTGCCCTGTCGGCTGCCTCTTCCAGTAAGATAAGCCAGGGTTTTTCTAGATATTTGAGTCTCGATGTACAGACGGCGGGGCAGTGGCAAATGAGGTGCTCTAGAGTCTCTCTGACGTCTGTCTCCCTACATTTCCTGCATTCGTCGTTGTTGGTAATGCCTAACTTCTTCGCGTGAGTTGTTGTCAGGCAATGACCAGTGAATATGCCCACCATAAGTCTGCAATCTCTTCTTGGGAGTTCCAAAATATACTGGGCTAGTTTGCTGTTTATTTTCTTGCACATTGTGTGAGCCGTCTTGCAGTTTGTTGTGGTGTACCGCCTTCTATCAGATCTAACTGCAGCGTTTTCTTCTGATCTGTGGTTGATCGTCCTAAGAGGAATCTTCAGATCCACAAGTGACGGTTGACTCAATCCGGCTCCTTCCTTTGCGAACTTTTCAGCTTTTTCGTTTCCATCAATGCCCTGGTGGCTGGGTACCCAGAAGATGCACACCTCCTTCTGGGTGTTTAGTGCATCTAATGCGTCCCTGCTTGCCAGCACACTTTTGAAGTTGATGTTGAATGCTTGCATGGATTTGATTGACAAAGAAATTTATTCGGTTCTGCTCTAGGGTTAGCGCTAACTCTGCAGCCTTCTTTATGGCTTAAAGCTCCGCCTGGAAGATGCTGCAGTGGTCTGGCAACTTATAGGACACCTCCGTGGGTGGGTCTATACAGTATATTGCGGACCCAACGCCAGACTCCATTTTGGATCTGTCTGTGAAAATTTTTATCGCTTGTTGATTGATTTTCCAATCCTCTGGTCTCATTAGAAAGAGCGTTCTGGAGAAGTTGTTTACTGGGGTCATATAGTCTGTGCTGTTGAATGTCACCCCTTCAATTTGGCTGGGCCCGTAGTTCGCAAGGGCCATGTTCCCTGCTGCACAAAGACGTTGCGCTGTCTTCTGCGCCAGCAGTTTGGCTTGAATATCTAAGGGGGTTCCAAGTATTGCTTCTAGGGCCTTGGTTGGAGTGGACCTTGAAGCCCCCGTTACGCACATCATTGCACGTCGTTGCGTCTTTTCTCTGTGGCTCTCCACCATACCAGAACTCCGAAGAATAGCCCTGGCCGCACGACTGAGATGAAGATCCAATCGAAGGCGGAGTCCATCGCGGTACCTTGAATCTCTTGGTGAAGAGAAGTAGGTCCGTCTTGTTCGCGTTAATACTGAGTCCGGCTTATGTAGCCCACATAAGTATCTTCTTTTGGAAGCTGCTTGACCTACTTTAGTTTTATATCTCCTCGTTTGCCGCTTCCATGCCACTTTTGACTACTGCGAGGTCCAAAAACGCTATCTATCTATTTGGCCGCAACAAGCGGTTGTCGGTCTTGGCCACGGAAATTATCGCTCGCCAGCGGTTGCTCTCTTGAGGCTGCCGGCGCCAATTGGTGGTCCCAGGGCTACAAAGATCCTCCATTGCCGGGTCTTCTAATGGCAGAGGCGGGCATCCCTGTGGTCAACTTTATTCCAGTGACTCTCGCTCGAATACCTTTTTAGCTGGAGCATTCTCATCCATGCGAATGAAGCGCCAAAGCCAGCGTAGTAGCGTTGTTTTTTTCTATCATCGATGTTTGTTCCTAAGTAGACGAAATCCTTAACAGCATCGAAGTTGTAACTCACTAAGCCACGTGGCGTCGTGCCCTTAGTAAAGAGCTCCAAGAGTCACAATGTGATAAAGTGTTTTTTCTGGGTAAACCTGGTCGGTCAAGTTTGTTTGGGTTTCTCAAAACAGCTTGGAGTTTGGTCCAAATTCTGCAACTGCATTTATTCTGGCCCAACTAGCTAGTAGCTATGATACTTCCCAGGACCCCAGGGAGGAACGGTTATTTGTTTAGTTTTTTTTGGAAGTTTTTTTCTATCTGATAATAAAGACAGTTTAGAGGGCTCTATTCCTGACTTTCTGAGAAAAATTATAGTTTTCAGGGCGGCCGCAAGGGAACGTTTATTTTTTAATTCTATTTGACAGTTTGTTCTGACTATCTGATAATAAGAACAATTCGATTTGATTTTTTTATCTAATTTCTGTCTAATGACTTTCGAATAGCAATTTAAGCTTTTAGGGTCCCAAAAAGGAAGTGTTTGTTTCTTGTTTTAAATTGAGAGTTCTTTCTAACTATCTAATATTAATGATGATTCGAGGGCTCGAGAAAAGAGAAAAAATCTTTTCGTTTTTGATCTAATTTCTGAAATTTCCCAGGGTTCTAGAAAGTGAGGCTTTGTTTTTTAGCTCTTTTTGGGAATTTGTCCTAATTCTGATAGTAATGATAGTTTTCAACATTCCGAGAAAGGAGAACTATTTTTTTTATTTGGGAGTTTGGTCCAACATCTGCTAAAATTGAAAGCTACGGCGTTTCGAGGGCGGAAATTGGTTTTTGTGTTCGATTTAGGAGCTTTGTTTTATTTTTGCAACTGCATTCCTTGCGTCTAAAGTTTTGATAGTTTCCAGGATACCAGAAAAAGAGAGCCGGTTCTTTAGTTTGATTTGAAATTGAATGTAAAGGGGGTTCCACAAGTAAAAACTAGTTTTTTAGATTGATTCGGGAGCTTTGCCTTATTTTCGCAACTGCTTTCATTGTGTAGGGAGTTTTTGAAATATCCCAAGAAGAGGGAGCTGGTTTTTTAGTTAGATGTGGGGGTTACATTTACTATCTGATAAAAATGAAAGTTTCGCGGGTTCCTGAGTGGAAAAACTGCGTCTTTAGTTTGATTCGGAAACTGGTTCTTTTGTTTTTGCGATTACATTTATTGTGTTCTGACTAGCTGACAATAGGGATAGACCCAAGGTTCCTCGGAGAAAGAGTTTATTATTCAGTTTGATTCGTGTGGTTGGTATTATATCTACAGATGCATTACAGGCTTCCTGACTTTCTGATAGTATTGATAATTTCAAGGGTGCCAAAGGTTCTTCAAAAAAAACAAAAGTTTTAGATCAATAACTTATTTTTTTAAAAGTTGTGTTAAAAGTTTTTGGTGAAAATACGTTGTGCTTTGTTTGTTTATGGAGATATCATAACCAAATTTGAAAATCAAATGTCTTTTAAAGTTCTTAAGCAATATTCCAGATTTAGTTGCAATATGGTGGTACAGGATATCCTTAAGTCGTCCGCGCCCGATTTTAACGTCAGCCATCTTTTGTGCCTAAATTTGTAATACAGTGGTACTATATCATGATTTAAGTAATATTTTCTTATGCAGATAATTCCTGATTAGATTTATCGGCCAAGAACTATTTATAGTTTAAAACATGTTAGATATCGGGCCAGCTACTTCAAGGCTCTTTTATCCAAGCCCCAACTTTGTACCAAATACTTTTCAAAATATGTATCTCCTTTATGATTTTGAGACCTAGGAGCCTAAGTAGGACACTAACTAACTAACTTATGATTTTCAGTTCTTTTAAGTATTTGAGATGTTACAGAATTTTTCTAACATGCAATATTTACTTGGCAAAATAAGTAGGATAAAAAGAATATCCTGCCACGACTGCTTCAAGCCTTAGGAAAAATAAAGAATCAAGCTTATACACTTCTACACTTTATAAACATTTAAAGCACAAAAAAAAAGGCGTGACACTAATATTTTCACAAGTTATAATACCAGGCCATAATTTTCTTAACAAGTTGATCTAGCTATTGTATTTATTTTATTAGCCTACGCATTTTTAGAGGTCCGGCTTGGGGTTCGCAGTTAATGACCGGCCTCATGTAAGATACAATAAAAAAAAAATACTTACAGCCATATACCAAATTTAAACGTAGGCAACTATACTAATACATAAAAATTTATATATTTACATAAACATACATTAATACTAAGATACATATATAAAGCGCTTGAAAGATAGAAAAATGTTTTCAAAGAAATAATTGATAATTTATTCAAATAACTTGAAAAGTAATTTTTACCCTATTATTAATTCGATTACTCAACGTCGCGTCGCGTTGCGTCGCTTGGACGCTCCAGCTCCAGCTCGAGTTTGAGTTCGGACCATGGTAACATGCTCTTGGCTAAAATTTACTTACAGATACACAAATACAATGTGTAGCTATAGCTATACTTAGATACAAATGTAGACGCACATTTTTCAACTCTCACAAAAAGCCAACAAATGAATAATCAAAGCAACTCACACAGCGACATTACTTCATGTATCTTGTATCTTCTGCTTATTTTAGTGTGGTCCAAAATGTGGGACCAGTACGGATACAGTTTCGAATTTCAATCATACCATACAATGCCAGTTCCAGTTTGAGTTCGCCATTGTTATAGCTATATGTTACATATGTATCTTGTATCTTGTATTGTACTTAGCATTTTGGTCTACAGCTTTTCTAGCAATCAAGTCTTGACTTTGAGTTACTTTTGTTGCGAGAGCGCAAGTTATTCTCTCAATTACTGCCTTCAAAATGCTACTCAATTTTAATTCAAGGCAATCCAACTAACTAAATGTGGCTCTGCAATAAATTCATTTATCGTCAAATATTTTTGTATTTTTTTTTTCAAGATACAATACGCAATAACAAATAAAAACAAATACAAATTGAAACTGGTTTAGAGGCGACCCAAAAATACGTTCACACCCCAAGCCATATACATACTACATTATTTTATATTATATTATGTATTATATTCGAGTGTTTGTATTAAGTAATGCCATCTGATTATTCGTACTCTGTCCCTCGGTTCGGCATTTTGCGGAAGTATTTTTTAAATCTTCGCTCGGTACCGATATGCAATTGTTGTAGTTTTTTTTTTTTTTTTTTGCGGAACCAGTTCTTGTTTTTGACAGTTGGCGACATACTTATAAACGTCACTTGGTGGTTGCGATTTTTAAATACTTTTTTGGGGGAATGTATTACCTGGTTTTGTTGTCTTAACTGGCTTAAGTATTTGGCTAATGGAGTCATCATGACATGACATGACTGTACTTAACAGCTGTTTTCACTATAGGAAGCTTTTTTTGTCCTTGCTTATTATCAGTTGACCAAATTTATTGTTTGGTTAAATTTATTTTGATTTATAAGACTACTTAAGAAACAAAAATTTTGAAATGCAAATCATTTTCTGACACTTTCAAAAAGTCATAAATATTTTGAGAGAAATATTTTAAACAAGCAAACGGCGCTGTTTTGCAAAATCGTGGCTGGAGAATATTAAAAAAAGTTTCAGCTAAGCTGTAGATCAGTGGTCGACACGACCCTATCTCGCGTGTATAGGGATTAGTGGCTGCAGCGACGTCGACACACATACAAGTTACGTGCACGCCGCGTGCATTTGTGTGCGCAGCAACAAACCCGTGGCCGCAATGCCGATGCTTGTGTTGACGCGTCGCTGCGCACTCACACAAACGTAAGTTGAACTGTGAGTGTTTTTTTTGCCGACCACTGCTGTAGATTCATAAAATGGTAAATTGTCAAAATCCGTGTAATTACCACGATTATTGAGACGGGTCATCTGTCATTCTGTATGAACAATTAGAACTTGATGATCATTAAAGCTAGGAACAGCAATATTATTAAAAGATAGGCTTCATCGCGACAATATTTCTCATATTGTTATTTAAAAATGAAATTTTTTTATTCCATGTTTATTTCTTAATTTTTTTTTATTCAAAATAATTTAAAAAACTTCGAAAATTATTTTTGATCGATTACAATAGTCATGAGTCGTATTGTTAGCCTGTTAGCCTGTCGCTTATTATTCATTTTATGAATGAAGACTGTGTGAATGAACAAGAAATCTGAATCTGTTTCTCTGTTCTTTAAAATACGATAAACCCAAAAATATTTAAAAACCAAAACAAACCTTTTATCGCATGCACTTATGGGCGCAACAAGCGTCACGAGACCGCAATATCAATGCTTTTATGACGTCACGATGCATCGCTGCGCTACTCTCTTAGCATTTTCCCCAAACAAATTAACTATATTTCTCCCTCTTTGAGAACGAATTACCCAAAATGGCGCAACCTTTTTTCTTTAATCCCCTAAAATAGCACATGTTCCCAATTATAAGTCAATTTAATGAGAATAAAGATTCATCCTATTCTATCTTTGACTCTCCGTACTTGTAATTGGACATTTTTTTAAAAATCCTTTCTTATCGCTTGCCATCATCATAAAATGCATTTCTATGAAAAGCTTTAGCCGTCTGACTGTTACCATTTACACTACTTTAAATAAATTTTTAAAGAAATTTGAAAAGAAGGAATAAATTACTATAATAAACTTTTTATTATGAGTTGTCTGTGCTCAGTGCTATAGGTACAAAGGGTATACTAGATTTGTGCAATGTATGCAACGGCAAGAAGGAGGCAGACCCCAAGTCCTTTATACCAAAATGCTTATCATAACCTCGGGTAGCGATTGAGCTATGTCTGTCTGTCCGTCCGTCTGTCCGTCCGTCCGTCTGTCCGTTTGTATGAACACCTAGATCTCGGAGACTATAAGAGCTAGAGATACGAAACTTAACCAGCTGATGCGCATATTTCCTCAGAAAATCAAGTTTGTTGAATCATGTCAATATCTTTCCCCGTTCCCCTTTGTACCAGAGTCTCGCGGTTTTTAGCTAAACCGTTTAATATTTTAATCTGAAACTTAACAGAGCGATGCGTTGTGGTTACACGTGTGTCAAAAATAAACAAAATCCGACAATTACAACAAAAGTTATAGTCTAAAATGTACAAATTTCACCTCCCCTTGCCAATAAACTGCATCAATATTTCACTCTACGTAATAATAGTAACAAATGACCTAGAACCACCAATTTTGGTAAGCTGATTCATGTGCCTCTAATAAACAAATCCACATCCAAATTTTATCAATGCAGCCCCCCCACCCCCCGCAATCGATTTACCGTATTTTCTCCCACACCCAACATATCCCCTTGAAACTTACCCCATATACTTTAAATAACTTATTTGATGTAAATTTCGATTTTCATCAAAATCGGTTAAAATTTGCGTAGCTTATAGGTATTATATATCTATCGTTTTGCACCTTCAAAAAAAATGTTCCAATTGGAAATTCTTAGTAAGAATATGCAGGAATTAAACTTTTTTCGAGAAAAAAGGTACAGGGTATTACACTGTCGGGCACCGCCTCGACTGTATTATATATTTTTTTATATGGTTTTGTCATTCCGTGCGAAATTTTTCCGCATTCTTCGATATTCGAGTTCGAAAAATTTCTCGCGGAATGACAAAACTTCATATAAAAAAAGTCCCATTATTCAGAACTCACATTAGACTGCCTAACTTAGCTCTACTATTATTGCCAAATTTTCTTGAAATAAAACTACTTTTAGTTGAAATAAAAACATAATGAGAACTACCTTTTGTTTGCAAAACTATTATTGCCTAGAAAAACTATTAGATGTCTATAATGAGCGTATAATACAGCATTTTCAAGGCAATCACTGCAAACATTTTTACTGGGAACATAAAACTATTCATTACGCCAAGTTTCACCCACAAACGCAGTAATTCAACAGAATTCCGCAAACTAAATTACGCTTTGACTTGACTCACTTCCGTTGTGGGTTCCAAAAAAAAAAGCAAAAACAAACCATAATAATAATAAAAATTGCATTTTTTATTGTATTTTTTTGGTGTCCCTGAAACATGGGCGAGTTTTGAGCAAATGAAATCCCGTCAAACCTCACTGTCAGCCGCCCTCACATTAAAAGTTGGCTCAATTGAGTGAGCCCGTTAATTATAGATCACGATCAATTATTCATTCGGCAGATTACCTGAAACCGAAATAAACTTCATTTAAAATGATTCTGCGAAATTCCTTTTCAGTTTTGCCGTCCAAAAGTTTCAACTTATTTTAATATTATTTGTATACTACATGGTGGTGTGATGGAAGTGTGACGTGTGAGCTGGAGCTGAAGCTGGAACTGGAAAACTGGTTGCGTCGGCTTTTGGTTAAAGAGATTAATTGCCGGTCAGCTGTGTGTAAGTTTGTGTGTGTGTGTGCCGCTTCAGTTATGAAATGTTGGCTGCGACAGGGCGGGGGTGTACAAAAAACTGCACTCAATGCGGAAGACTTGGAGACTTATGCAGAACTCTCGCATGCGAGAGTGCACCAATTCGTAATATAATTGCTTCCTTGCATGGCTGCGACGGTCTTCTTGCAACTAAACCTGCCTTACCCCTGACTTCCCCGTTTTACATCATAACTCTGCAATTGATTATACTAAAGATGGTTTTATAAAGCATTTCATCAATCTTGTCGAGGAGCCTGTGTCAAGACAAATCGAAAGCAGGACCTCACACTTTGAATTGCTTTGGCAACTGCTGTTGCTCTTCCACAGCAGTTCCTAGTATTTTTTGGAGTATTACATAGCGTGGTGGGCAGTAACTTTAATTTCCAAGCGATGGGCCACTTGACGGATTTTAAAATTAAAAACATTTATGTAAAGTTAATTGGATAATTAAGCAACAAAAAGGAGCGCCGAAAGAGTTTTAAAAACTTATAAGCTCGACCAGTGCAGCTAGAAATAGGGAGGTGCCTGGAAGCTGTTGTGCACCAAGCTCATGCCCCGCAATAGGTCATCATGTCTGGTCAAGAAGAATTTGGGATTATCATCTTGATGTAGAAGATTAATAAATTTGGTTGAGATTGAATCCCATGATATAGCCTTAAGGAACCCAAGTTCGGTGATTCTTAATTGCTTTAAGGAAAAGTGTGGTGCCTGGAAGGATGTGATCTAGTGTAGCAAGAAAGAGTGAGGTGCCTGGTAGGATCACACACAGTGTAGCAAGAAAGAGTGACGTGCTTGGAAGGTCTTATTCAGAGTAACAAGAAAGAGTAAGGTGCTAGGGAGGTGCCGTACAACAAGTTCATTCCCGGGAACGAGTTTTCTTGCGCAGCGAAGAAGAAATTGGGATTATCCATTTTATATACTATAGAAGATTAGGAAATTTGTTTGAGGTTGAATACCATGACGAAGTCATAAGGAACACATGATCGGCGATTCTTAGTTGCTTCAAGGATCTCACCCAGTGTAGCAAGAAAGAGTGAGGTGCTTCGAAGAATCTCATCTATTGTAGCAAGAAAGAGTGAGGTGCCTAACATCAAGTTCATTCCCGGGAACGGGTTATCATGCCGAGAGAAAAATAAATTTTGATCATCAAGTTAATATTTAACGAGTCAAATCGGTCATACGCTCCGCAAAAACGACAGCAACATAACAAAGCAAGCAATGCGCTGGAATCCCTTTCAGCAAGCAGGGCGCGTTGGAAGACCATGTACCCTCTGGAGAAGATTTACGGATGCTGAAATGAAATCTCTGGGGTTAAGCTTGAACGAATTAAGAAAGATAGCCCAAAATCGAGTTCGGTGGAAGATGGCAATTGAAGACGCCCTATGCTCCAATAGGAGATAAAGGAAATCATACAAGTTGATATAGTCGATTAAGAAACTTATATAAGGTTGAATCCCAAGATGAAGTCTTAAGGAATCCAAGATAGGCGATTCCTTCTTGCTTTAAGGATCTCACCCAGTGTAGCAAGAATGAGTGAGGTGCATTGATCTCCTGCCGAATGAAGAAAAAGTTGGGACTATCAATATATTTGCTTGAACTTGCAACCCATGACGAAGTCTTAAGAAACCCAGAATCTCCGATGCAAAGCTTGTGACGCCCCTAATCTACCAAAAATATGATTCCATAAATGCGCTTGTGCGCTCTTTGCTGCCTTCGCTCCGCATCATCTCCACCATGATTGTTTTGCCATATCAAGCAATTCTTTCAACATTCCAAAGACAAACAGCTCTACAATCGCATATTAGTTTTCCGCAAATCGAAATGGACAGCAATAAAACAAACATGAATGTTTCCTGTTTTTCACCGCGCAGCACTTAAAATGCCATTCTCCAGGCAACCAAAGGTCCTTTGGCTTAGTTTGGTATTTGCAGAGTATATGAGTTTGTAGTAGTATTTGCATATGAGCTGTCATAAGTCAGTTTCTAGGACCTTGCTTACTTTGCTCCTTCGTCGTAGCCCATAATCATCATTGTCAAGTGTGTGTGTGTGTGTGCACAAACAAAGCAACTGGGAAAGTGCCACTAATTACAATTCCCACACAGCAACGCTTCTCCTCCTCCTCCTCCTGCTGCTCATCGTCATTCTCTCTCGCAGACTTTCGCCCATATTTGCATCTGCCAAGTAGTCAAGTCAAGTCCGTCGTATTACATTGTGTATGTTAGTGGGGTTTTTTTGGGTGTTGCGGCTTGCAGCTGTTCAACGTCCTTTGTGTGCGCCCAGAGCGCACCGTCCTTGGCCAGGATGTTTGCACAAGCTGTGCTGCTGCTGCTAGTGATGCTGCTACTGCAGCTCCTCGGACAACGCCTTGGACATAGCACATAGCCTAGGTTTTCTACCAGTATCATATTACTTGGCATTATGCATTTGACCTTTTTGGCCTCAACCGAGACGGACCCGGGCACTGTGTGCGATGTCAACTTTGCGGTTATTTGAGTAAAATCGATTGATTCGTATTCGAATCAATTGAAACGCGTACAAAAATAAAATTATGGCCCGCGGCCAACGACCGCTGTTACGAGGACTACGAGGACTACGCGGACTACGCTGACTATGTTACAAGCAGAGACCTCATAATGGTCTTTGGCCTAGCGGCCTTGTCACTAGCCCATATTCAATTGGAAACGGGCCTCTAGCTCGATGATTTCATTAGCTACCTGTCCGTACTGCGACCCAATTCAAAACTATCTGCGTGTCTGTCAACAAACATACATGTGCGAGTTTCTGTATCTGTATCTGTGTGGTGTGCCTTGAAATTCGAGCGGAAAAACATTTGACCAAAAAAAAAAATAAATACAAAACGAAAACGAGCGACAACTGTCCCATTCACACGCACAGGGTGAGTTGTTGATGGTTCCACCTGCGACGGAGAGTGGTGGTGGTCAACGTCATCACCGAATTTAGTCGAACTGTAGTACTCGAACAGGTGAAAGCACCAATAAGTGAATGTATATGACTTTTCCGCAGGACCACCTGTACATCGGCAACGAAAAAAAAAAAGAAGAAAACATCAACGAAGCGTCTAATTTAAGGCTATTTACATGGGTTGTCTTGCGGTCAAGGGTCAAGCCAGAATCAGCGATCGCTGATCACGATCACCAACCCGATCGACGCCTGCCCAGCGAGCCATGTGACTCAATTTTTCTCTGCTTTAATTAATTTCAACTTTAACGGTGATACTTATTTCTGGGCAATTAACTCTTATGACAACGTTAAGGAATGACAAACCACAAAGCTGCGAGGTCTCTTCCAGCTCTCTCTCTCTCTCTAGGCAAAACAAGTGTTAACAAGTGGGCGAGGTAACGATTTTCTACTCCGTACTGCGCTCAAAACAGATCATTAGTAAGAAACTTGGGCTAACCAGAAAATATACTAATTGAAGGTTGCTTCAAAATGAATAACTAAGGTTTCAACGATAACAGCTCCCGATAGGAATGTAATAGCGAGAAGTTCCATTCCCTTATTGCATAAACTGCGATAGATTTTCCTTCAAGTCCATTTGTTTTATTGCAAACTCAGATCCATTTTCTTTACCACCACTAAAGGGCTATTCTAAGTCTAATTTTGATAAAGTGTTCTCTAGGACTTTCGTAAGTCTAGACATGTTCCATAGCATTATTCTGTAAACTTTTTTTGTCAAAGAATACATCAATTAATGATAAGAGTATTCACTCGATAGAAAGGGGATACAACAATGTGTAAGTATAATACTTATTCGCGATTTCGACCCGAAAACTGAACTTTTTAACGATGTGCAGAGCCCCAAATCATAAGAAGGCCAGAGACAAGAATTTACAACAACAAAGTATTAAAAAATGCAAATAAAAATTTCACATTATATGGGGAAAAGCCAAAGGAGGACCATTGACCAAATGGGTGACTCCCAATTCAGAATTTGTGATGGATGCTCGATAAAGCAAGTCGAAATGGCTCAAGATGGAAAACGTAATAAAGAAGAGAGACAGTCCAAAAAGAAGGATATAAGAAAGGCTAGTGGAGTTATAGAGCATAAGACACGGAAAGGCTCAAGCAACGAAAAATTGGTTCTACAACACTGTAAGGTCGAAAATTTCGAGAATTACGACTTTAGAAGGAAAGACAGTAAAGAATTGTGATTATTAAGATGTTTGGTGGAAGTAATACGCTTCACTAAGAGTTTATGCTACAATAGCATGCCTTGGCATGTTCTACGTTTTTTTAAGGTTAAGGGATTAAGGGGATTTTTTGAGGTCTGTCAGAATAAGGTTCCAGTCGGATATTTGGATACTGTTGAATATTTGGGATACCCATTGGGTTAAGGTCCTTAACTTGAGGGTATAAAGCAGTGGCGGATCCACGGCGGGTTTAGCTCCAGATGGATATGGGTGAATTTTTGATTAGATTACATATCAATTTAGAAACGAAAAACGGTTCGACTTTTTCTTGTTCCAAAACCTGAAGAGAGCAATGAAAGCACAGAGATTTGCAACGGTAGAAGAGCTCAAAGCTGTACCAAAAGTGTTTTTCTGAAGTGTTTCGAGGATTGGAAATGTCGCTGGCACCCAGGCCCGTCGAGTGGGGGGGATTCCCGCGGGCCCAGAGTTTTCTCAGGTGTAATTACTGTCGTACTGTCGTGATTCAAAAAAGGTGTAATAGAGGGGCCGGTACATTTTTCCCCCCGGACCGGATTTTTTCTCAAAGGCCCTGCTGGCACCGGTATATTCTATCTAAGTGGGACTAATTTGAAGGGGACGATATGTTTTTTTTTTTATTTACCCTGACTGACTATTTAGTCAGTCAAAGATTTTGTGCAGATGACTTGCCATTTTTCTCAAGCCAGGTTTAGGAGAATAAGAGAAATGAATGTCCTATCCATGATCTTTATATGACTTTCTAAATAGTACTCCAAACGTTTTAAAACTAATCCAAGATGCAGTATTTTAAGTATTTGTCACTACACCAAGGATAGGAGGAAGGTGGATCATTTAAACGACTTCTGACGTCTTTGTACCAGTGGCGGATCCTCAGTGGGTTTTCGGGTCCGAACCTCCCCCCACATAGTTGGAGAAAAGGATTGACAGTTTTTGTCGAGCTCTGATATATACACACTTCGAAGTGAAAAACCCCCCAAAGACCAAATCCTGGATCCGCACCTGCTTTGTACCTCTCTATACTAGCCTAAGCTATCAATACCAGTACCTTGCTTCTAGACGATTACATGAAGTACTTGGTTAATTTGGTAAAAAACGAAATCGGATTTCTTATGGGTTGCCTAAACCATATTAGTCGTCATCACATATCATTAGTATATGACAAGGTCCAACCAGTGTTAAGGCAAGATTTCCTGAGAATTCTGCTCCTCAAAGCCAAGAAGACGTTATTGTGCTTCTTCTCGTATCTTTAACATTTCTTTCTGGCGTAGGATTATCTTTTTCTACTAAGGAAACAAAAATTTCACCAACATTATACTGCCAAAAATTGTAATGTATGGGGAAAAATTTTTGATCGCAAAGAAGGTATTGACGTCTTTGTCGAAAGAAGCTCTGCCCTTTTCTATCTGAGCTTAGTCTTTTAAACGAGTTGCTTATATCTTGATGCGCAACAGCATCGCTCTGTTTCTACGTGTCTGCCGAATGCTGCACCATTGGGTAGGACATACCGATTAGTAAACTACAACATAACAACAATTTCACAAGTCAGCTCTTCTCTTATTAAGTTATCCATGCACGTGCCCATGTGTTTGTACCAGCCCCAAAGCGTAGCTACGCCCACACGTTTACATATTTTTTGGGAGAGGGCGTTGTGCAGGTGTTTAATGTCGAACCGCCTTTGCCGCCTTGATCAACGGCTTCCTAAAAGTGTTATGCATATAAGTTTCAGACCATGTGAGAGATACTTTCAAAAAATTTCATTTTATTCGCAGCACATTCATCAAGCGTGTTTCAAAATTATGCAAATCAGTTTGCTGCACTCAACCCAAAAAAATACCTATAAAAACCAGCTACTACTTTACTTGACTCTAAATCATACGAATACTCCGATTCCCGTGTCCGTTCCAAAGCGGAAAATATCAAAATATTCAAACCCAAACAAACATGTTTGTAAAAATTATTTGCTATTGTTTTGTTTTTGGTTTGGCGCAATTGTTGTCATTCGTTCGGAGTTGCCAGAGTTACCAGGCGCTCGTTTCCACCATAATTCTTTTAATTATATGATCTATTACAGCGAATGGTGGCATGGAAAAACATGGTAACATGGCAACATAGTCGAAACATTCATATTTCTCGCACACTTGTAACATAATTTAGCATATTTTATTAATTTAAATAATTCAACTCGCTCGGTGAGTAGATTTGGTTGTCATGATAAAAGCCTCTCAAGAGCTAGAGTTTGGAGCTTAGGGTAGGAAAATTCGACGCGCATGTTCAACGGTCAGTAACGAAATGGAAATAATAATACCAAAAAAAAAAATGAAGCAGCAGAAGTGACCAAGGTACGGGGATGGGCACGAACAGATGAAAGTCAAATAGAGTTTGCGTTTGAAGAAAAGCCAGCGAAGCGTCCAAGTGACCGCATCCACCTCCGTTTATTTGTAGAGTTCGCTAATTAAATTCAGTGGAAAACAGAAGCATTTACCGACTCGGGAGTCAACAAAGCGCAGCATAACCCAAAAATGAAAATTTTCTAATTGTTTTTTACCTTTAATATTTTCCATTGTTCTATTAGCTGCCCAGATAGTTTCGTGCTGCGAGGGGTCACTCCTAATTGAACTTGGGTAATGCATGTAGCTGCTCTGGTATGGGTTTTATTTTGGTTCGCAGAGTGAAATTGCGCTGATGGATTTGTCGGCACGTTGTACATGAAGACACATGAGTAATGAGTAGGAGGAATACGCATGGTACTCTTCCAGTTACTTGGATAATGTGGGAAGGCGACAATTGCGTGGGAGTGTACGGAAATTAAAGGTAAACTCGATAAGATGTGGGTCAAAAGTGTCGGAATGCGTCTACAGATAGGTAGTCGCAGCTGACTTGGCTAATTTGAATTTTCTGAAAGATCTGAAAGTTTAAACATCTGAATAAAAAAAATGTGTTTCGGTCTATTTTGTACCACAACATAGACAAACTGCCCAGAGCAGATTGAAAGCTAAAAACTCCTTTTAAACGAAACGACCTGACGATCTATACTGATGGTTCGAAGACGGAAGAAGGAACAGGAGCAGGCGTTTTCTCTGAAGAGCTTTTGACGAACCTTTCTTTCCGTCTTCCCGACTGTTGCAGCGTTTTCACGCCGAGATTTATACAATCTGGCAAGAGGCAAGACTTATTGACATCCTGGATGAAAGTCCAAGGAACGTTTTAGTTCTTGTTTATAGTCAGGCAGCAATCAAGGCTCTGATACCCACTACCACTCAATCACCCTCTCGTCGGTACTGGGGCACTCCGGTGTCTCTGGTAGCGAGCAGACGGATGAGTGTGCCAGGAATGGTTTCGTATTGCCAGGCAACCTTGCGGCTATATATATAGGAAGACCCTGACAGGACGTCGTATTGAAAATTAGGCGGACGGATAGAGCTCAGGCGGAAATAGAATGGGACTCTGTATACGAGCACTCCGGCCGCGGTACAATCCAAAGCAAGCATCTGAGCTCCTGCGTTTTTACAAAAACAGGACCAAGATAGTGATAGGAGTTGTTGGCTGAATGGATGCACGATTCCTATCATGACTTCTGCCTTAGCTGAGGAGATGAGGAGGATACGGAAAGCATCCAGCACCTGCTATGCGACTACGCTTCGCTTCTAAGAAGATGAGTCTGGTATCCTGGTTAACCATTGTTTGAAGACCTGACCGCCTATGGCGGATCTGGCTACTTTTGTCGAATCCTCAAAATGGTTCTGCAAATAAGAGAGACTTAGGTGACTAGAAATTCCCAATAGTTTAGGAGCCTTCTCTACCCCTCCCCCACCCTTCTCACTATCCTTTCCTGCTTTTTCAAAATTAGGCAACACAATGGACCTCATGGTCTCCGTGTGATCTTATTGTAGTTACTGATTAAGCAGCCTATTCAAGCTAACCTTACTGCTAGGAAAATGAAAGAGGTATTACAAATGCTACCCTGATAAAAGTCCGCTGTATAGGATAACGCCTCGAAAATGTGAGAAACATAGACATGGTGACGTCATGATTAACGTTAACGAAGTTTTGATCAGGGCAGGCGCGGATTCAGGATTTGGTCATATGGGGGTTTTTTACTTCGAAGGGTATATACAGTACACAGTCAGAAGCCGCAAAAGCTGTCAACCCATTTTTCCAGCTCCGTACCCGAAATCAGCCCGTGGATCTACCACTGAATCAGTGGAAGTAGAGAAGGTGATTTGGACATGACCTCTTTCACCGTACGTATGCACGCCTGCATCTGAATCATAACCAGTTGACAAAAGTTTCCTGCAAAACTTTAACAAAATCAGCTTTCAATACCTAATTACCTATCCAACACCAAAAGCGCAACAGTGGCCACACAGCTCACGTTTTCCCACGAGCATTTGCTTTTGTCTGGCAACACCAAGTCCCAGCCGGCTTGGAAACTGGTTGCCAAAAGTCAATAGTAGCCTGGTTTGTTGAGCCAAGGCAAACAGAAATGTAACAGGGCGGCAAAAGATCAAAAGACTGGGACTGGGCTCATCATTAGCGCCAACCGAGAGTGAAAGCAGCGTTAATCCTTGAATGACGCGTGTTAGCCGCTTAGATGTCAAGTGGTTTCCAATACTTTCATAAAAGAGTGATCACCTGATGAAGCTGAACCTATAGCCGAAACGTGATTTGTATGCATAGCGCCAGGTTCTAGTTGAGTAATGGGCTGTGGCTACTGCTTGGCAGCCGTGGGTCTACAAAACAAATGGAAACGGATCGCTGCTAGATACTCCAAAACAATACAACAAGTGTCAATCCCCCTTGCTGCTTTGGGTTACCCAAAGACAGCCTAACAATCCGTCACTTGACAGACATCACGTTGATGTTTTGACAACACAACATCATTATCAGCTGCTCCGACTCACGCTCAGACCATCAAACAGTCAGTCATTCACTCAGTCAGTCAGTCAGTTGGACAGTATGTGCCTCATCATCTGCAGTAGACAACAAGATGTTGCTGCTGGTGGTGGTGGTGGTGACCTGTTGACTACACAGTGGCCTGCGTGCGTACTACCTACGCCATGTTCGGCTCCATGTTCCAGCTCTGTAATTAGGGTCTTACAAAGTGCTCGAGATATGCAGCTTGTCATAATTTGATTTGAGTCTAACAACTTCAATTATGCTAATTATGCACAGCCAGCCCAGCTCATGCCATGCCAGATTGATCTCTAGTCTTTAGTAGTTGCACCCACCCAACAAAAACAAAAAAAGAGTTCAATTTCATGTTTCAGACACTAAAGATCTAATCAGGAACTTGAGTATTTACTCCCAAGTTGTTGTAATCAACGCGAAAATGCCATAAAAGTCAAAGAGTCCACAACACGCTTATCCCAATGACCCATCTGCGCGAGGTACATCATCTAAGTAGTTGCTTGTAGAGCTCGCATTTTTACATCTTGTTTTACAGCCAAAAAGAAAGTGTGAATCAATTAGTCCCGACTTGAGGCACAATTGTTTGGCTTGGCAAAAACAATTAGAGAATTTTTATTACGCTCGATTTTACGAGCCAAAGCCGTCGGGTCTGGATGTTAGCAGTTTTTGTCAAAGTCGTAAAATTGTTACCGAGTCTGGGATTTAGGGTTCGTTGGGACAACACATTTTTTGGACTGGGTGAAAGGCCACCAAGCACTGACAATGTGACGAAGTGCTGATGACGTCTCTATGATAAGCGCCTAGGCTCGTGTCGTCGTCTCCCCCCCCCTAAATGCACGCCCGGACTTGGTATAAACAATTGAATTAGTGTGTTTGTATCTGTGTATCTGTGAGATACAAATTTGTCAAATTGTTGCCAAACATGTCGCCACAACAGAACTCAACTGCCGACGGAATGCGTCGACGTTATTAGCATCGTCATCGTCATCGTCACCGTCACGGTTCTGGGAACGGAACGTTTGGCACGCGTTTGCGCTATGCCGATCTCTCAGTCGACTGCGACGTCAACGCTGACTGCGACAGCGCCAATTGGAATGATTAGTTTGAGTTGTCAGATTTTGACAAGTGTTGTCATCTATTCTGTCAAACATTTTGTTTTCAGATTTTTTTTCGCCTTTGAAAAATTGATAAATTTTCAAATATTTGTTTGCGCCGTGTGGACAACTTATGCTTAGTCAATTTAACAATCATTTGTATTAAATTGCAAATTGGAAGGGAATTTCCAATTGAGGTATGAACCTAAATTAGTTTAGTTTAGGCAGCAATTAGCTGACTTTTTAAAAATGAGTTATACAAAAGTCTTATCTCCAATAAATATATAACTAACTCTGTTTCGTCATTCTTCAGGCTGTTTTGAAAGTCATAATGTATCTAAGACGGAAAAATTTCAGAGATTTCAAGGCTGATACTGTACTTTATACCACAAGGGGCTATTCTTTCTTCACTTGCTATTATCTGCTTTGATTTGGAGCTCTATTTCTTAAGATATATAGAGTTTTCTAATACGAGGTGTTAGGGTCATTACCATTGTCATTGGGAAATCCGAAATTTTTCATCACAAACATTTTTTGCACCCTGCACATAGCCACAAAAGTAGGAAGAAACGCCGTTTTGTTTCAAAATCCTGACGTGATTGGCCAATTCTGACCCCGGATTCGGATTCTACGCAGCAAATTACTTCGGAAATGACTCTTAAGTTTTCCAGAATCTAAGCCATATTGACTTGTGTTATGGGTAGATTAGAAAATACCCCATATTTCTTATTTGCGATCCCTGCTTATATGTGCCTCTTAGCTCCCTCCCATGTCTTGCCACTCGATGCCATATTCTTCTTAGAGTGTTCGATAGAAAAGAACTTGGTAGAGTCTTTCAACCTATAGGCGCTACTGACTGCTTCCGCGTTCGATGAATTGACGAACTCTTGGAGATCTACAAAGATATTAACACAGTCCAGCAGATAAGCATGCGTAACTTCCTCTTTCTTGGTTATTGTATGCCTATGAACGAAGAGAAGATCCAGGTAGAAAGTTAAATAATGTGTCTCTTTAATGAAGGCGTTGACGGTGTCTCCATTGAAATGCTCAAGTAGTGAATATTAAGTTCTCGAAAGAAAAGAGTAAGTCCCTACATTTGACCTCATACCTTTAAACCAGAATCATAATAATAAGAAAAAAAAGTACTTTCATGCATATCTTTAGGGGGGAACATTTCATCAACAGAGCTAGAAGAAGTAAGTTGCCTCAGAAGACGCGTCTTATGCTCCAGTGCTTCGGTAGCAATTTCTTTTTTTTGCATAAAACCCCTTTTTCCAAGAATTCAATTTTCGCTGCTTAGAAACAAGGTAAAAAGTTAAAAAAATTACATTTTACGACTAAGGGGCCTTTTTTCAGTATTTGTTTTTAGCGCATCAAAATTTGACAAAAACTTTAGGAGTCTCATTTAATACGCGGTTGGGCTTTCCTAACAGTAGCCGACTTTGGTTGCCAAAGTTATCCATTGATTAGATTCCTTCAGAGCAATTTTGAAGTTATGAAGGTTTATCTGTTCTCTCGTAACTTCTAAGCCACTTATTATAATTTCACAAATGAGGTATCGTTAGAAGGGTCTTGATCATCCACTGGTTTTAGACTATATTACGTTACATCAACTTGGCGAACTCTAGACGATATAAGGCTCATTAACAACCACAACAGGTTTTGTCCACTTAACCCTCGGAAAACTGTTTGTAGAGTTCTTCTTCTTCTCCCAAACCCTTGTTAACTCCTTTTCGGACTCGCTTATACTCCTCCTGAGGTGTGGGTATTTGATCTCAGCATTCGTCTGCAGGCATTCCGATCCTGGATCATGTCATCGCTGAGACCCATTCGTTGCTGATGTTTTTGCATTTGACCGATCCACGTATTTTTCGGTCTGCCTGCCTTACGGCCGTTAACTGGAATTACGGTAAGTTCGCCTTTGAACATGGCAATACCAACGCATCTGACCTACTTTGAGCGTCTCAGTGATAGGCTTTTTAACAAACAGGCTGCCTCGGATGTGTTTGCTCTTAATGTGATCAAGCTTGGTCACACCCGCCGTCATCCTTAGCATTTTCATCTCAGTCGCAGATAATTAACTCTCGTACGTTTTGTACATCGTCCAACATTCGGACGCATACAAGAGTACGGGTCTAACGACTGTCGCGTACAGCTTGGCTTTCAATTTCCGTGGCATTTTCTTGTCGCAGAAAACGCTAGAGTTTTCTCGCCACTTCATCCACCCAACACTGGTGCGATGTTTGATGTCATCATCGCATGTAGCTTCGCTATTTACAACTGAGTCTAGGTACTTAAATTTGCTGCCAATAATCAATTTTTCCCCGCCTATATAGATATCCGGATTTGGTCTTTCTGGATCTGAAAATTGACAGGGGAGCAATTCTGTCTTTTTTACGCTTATTTTCAGTCCATGATCCGTCAATATCTTATCCCAAGTTGATATAGCATTTTGCAGGGCTACGATATTGGTGCTACCCAGAATTATGTCATCTGCGAAAAGTAGGATATGTCAGTTTTGTCGCCGATTTGAATCTTGCTAAAAGCCCTTAAAATAACTTCATGTATGTTTCAAGTTCAAAGATCTTGGCAGAAGCCTCTAAACAATTCTTCTGTAGCCTCCAAGTGTTTTCTTTCATAACACTCGGCACATTCCTTTACAATTGCGTGTCTTATAGCCTATCCAACTTTAATGGCATATTAATGATATTGCATTTGAAAACATGCTATGTATAGTATACCAGATATGTATGGCGCTTTATGAAACATTTCAAAACCCAATTATAATCACGCACAGACATGTTTAGACCAGAATTAGCATAACTGTTCATTGCCCAGATCTTTGATTGACAGCACAAGTCAAAAGCACTCCATAGTTATTTAGTAATTTGGAATTCGATTAGCTATGAAAACTTGAACTAAACCTTAAAAGAAGATACGAGTTACGAGTATCTAATCGAGAAGAAGATGAAAAAAACGCAGCTAATTAAATGTAATTTCGAAATTTTTGATTTGTATCTTGGGCAACAATAACTGGACTTTGATTGCAACTAAACATAATTATAGAGAGCGCAACGGTCAAACGTTGGTCAGTTGCATACATCTTATAGATACATGCATCGTAGCTGCATAGATACATATACTTGCACAGTTAGGGCTACAATAAAAATGCTTTATACTATATGTATGTATGTATGTATTTTCCCATAGTTGTTTCAAGGCATGGAACGAATCTTTATTTATGGCATAATGATTGTAGACGCAGACTTCCAAAAACGTCTTCAATCGGATCCAGAGCTACTATGATTGGTTTGTGCGTCTGTGCGACTCATCGGTTTACGATCAATATTTATGCCCACTCCCAAGTGCGCATTGTGTGTGTGTGTGTGTGTGTGTGTGAGCATCATCTGGCCCCTACTCTCTGATAATTCTTTATTATTTCTTTAAAACTTCACCTTTAATTAAACACGAAACGAAATTATAAAATTGTACCTGCTTCGTAGCAGCAGCCGGAGCGGCGGTTGTTTCAACTGTTTCCCGAGCATTGCCCATGGGGGAATTTCTACCTGGTAAACAACGCAAGCAGCAGGGTATCTCTCGCTGTCGCTCTCCTCTGCGCCAGCTCGTACTAACTATGGCTTCTTTGAGTGTCCCCAAATACGATCAATTTAGATACAAACACCCATTTATGCATCAGTACCTTTTATTAAACTACGCGCTTCATGTATCTTTTGGTATTTGTATCTGTATCTGCAACTGTGTGTATGTGTGTATCTGTGTATGTGAATGTTACGTGCTACCTTAATAAGCCCGTTAATGGAATATTAGGCAAAGAGTTTCAGTTGTGGTACAATCAATAGCATTTCGTCGGACGACATACCCGTGTCCCAGTCAAATATTGTATCTCAGATGCTGCATGTAGTTGTTCTTGTTGTTGTTGTTATTGTATCTCGCTTTTTAGACCCAAGTTCAACTTGGTTGTTTTTTTTTTTATTTTTGTCGTTGTTTCACACAGCTACACACACATACAGATACACGATCGTTCGATTTTTAGTGCTGGAATGCAATAAAATGTTTTTTTTTTTTTGTTTTGTCCGATTTGATTCAAGTTTTATAGTTGGTCTGGTTATTGTGTGTAGGAGATACCCACATATGACGACAGTATACGGATACACACACACACCTGCATGCATATATAATACATAGATACATAGATACATACTCATACATTGTAAATGGTTTTAAACGTAGTCAAAAGCCACAAGCATAAAAACAATTAAATTTGTGTACATTTTATGGTCTACACTGCAAGAAATACAAATTTTCACAATCATAGAATTATTTTAAAGCGCAGTTTCTAGAAGCATAAGAAAAAATTTTAAATTTCATTTTGTCCAAATACGATGGAAAAGAATTTTTTATATGTATTATTTTAATAACAGAGAGAGAGCTGCAGATAAGTTCTTTCCGGGATTTTCCAGTAGAATATGCTATATGTTTCAAAGTAAAAGGATAATATCAGTATTCCAAATCTGTTTCGAGAAAACTCTTAAATGAATTATATTAAATTGGCCTAAGCTACTTTAAAAAATGTACCTAGTAGTGTGGTTTGGGGGTATTCTAATTTAAAAGAAAGTGGTTTTACTTTTTGAAAATTTTACCATTTACCAATGTAACTAGGCGCCTTAAGGGCTAACACCTGTGTCAAGCATGGTTTTTTAAGGTAATTTTTCAATTATTTTTTTTCAAAGAACCTTCTTTTTATATTCAAAATCCAAATTGGTGACTATATTATGATCTACAAAAATTATTTTTTCCTAAGTAATAAAAAACAAAATGGCGTCTGCAGAGAGCTACGTGTATATGAATAATTTTCGGAGAGGCCTCCACGGCTTCAGCTTTTTGACGTCACCATTGATCTGAAACATAAATAAATTTTATGTCTATTAATCTATGGACCAAAAGCAAGTGAACCATATTTTGATAAATTCCCAAAAAAGGGAATTTTTTTTTTATATGAAGATTTGACATTTCGTGCTAAATTGCATGCTGCGTATGGGCCTTAAACTAGAAAATTATGTTATAAAAATTGTGTCAAAATTTCAAATCGATCGGATAAAAATTGACTGAGTTATTCGTGAAGCCATTCGAAAAAAAGTGGTTTCGAGAAAAACGCGCTTAAAGTTTTAAAACTGGGCCGACGCTTATAAGTGGGGGAAATTTTGTTTTTTTTTTAATCATTTTGGGACATCATTTGTAATATAATTCTCTACTACTATAGCTTTGTCTTGCACTGAAAAAAACTCAATAATTTCACGCTCAAAAACGTTTTACCCTTAAAAAAAGAACTCGCGGTGCCAAAATTTGCTTTAAAAGTTAATAAAAGTTTTTTCTCGAACTAAGTTGGGCCAATTTACTACAGTTTTAAAAGGACGTCTTATCGGTACACGCTAGTAAGTCGCCTGTAGACTGGTTGGCTTAATCGAAATTTCCGATTCTTCCGATTTCCAAGACCTTAATTTTATTAAAAATAGTTGCGGTATAATGGTTCGTGAAATTTATGAAAAAAAAAAATGATTATTGACATATCGATAAACGAAAGCCGTGACAGTGTTCATGCTTTGCCAAAAAAAATTAGCTAAGTATTGGATATTTTCATTAAGTAAATAATTGAGAAAATAAATGAAAATTTTGCCATTTTTACGAATTACAAGTAAAAGTTACTCGTCTGTATTGAGCAAGCGAAATATGAGGATTTATCGATAAAAGTTAGAAAAATATTATTGGTGCTAGTTTTTTTGATGAAAATGTAACTTTATTGTACAAAAAATGGTTACCGATGACTCATTCAAAGTATTGCCCATCGCTAGCTACAACTTTTTCCCATCTTTCTGGTAGAGTTCGAATACCTCGACGGTAGAAGTGTTCGTCTTTTGAGGCTATCCACGAATCCACACGTTTTGCGACATCTTCATATGAGTGGAACTGCTGATCAGCCAGACCAAGTGCCATCGAGCGGAACCAGTAATAATCGGACGGCGCAATATCAGGGGAATACAGCGGGTGGGGTAGGACTTCCCATTTGAGCGTTTCCAAGTAGGTTTTAACAGGATTGGCAATATGAGGCCGAGCGTTGTCATGCAGTAAAATAACTTTTTGTGGCCGTTTTTCTCGCAGTGCTCGGCTCAATCGCATCAATTGAGTTCGATACCGTTCCCCAGTGATGGTTTCGCCTTGTTTCAACAGCTCATAATAAACAACACCGACCTGATCCCACCAAATGCACAGCATAACCTTCGCAGCGTGAATATTCGGCCGAGCCAGTGACGTGGAAGCATGACCGGGTTGTCCCCAAGATTTTTTCCTCTTTGGGTTGCTGTAATGAACCCATTTTTCATCACCCGTCACGATGCGATGAAGAAAACTCTTCCATCTTTGTCGCTGGAGCAGTTGTTCACAGGCGAAAAAACGACGCTCAACGTCCCTTGGTTTCAAATCATAAGGAACCCAAGTTCCTTGCTTTTGAATCATTCCCAACGCATGCAATCGCTTGGAAATGGTTTGGCGGGTAACTCCTAATGCTGAAGCAAGCTCTTCTTGCGTTTGGCACGAATCCTCATCGAGCGATGCCTCCAATTCAGCGTCTTCGAAGGTTTTGGGTCTTCTTTTACGTGGACGGTCGTCAACATCGAAATCACCGTCTTTGAAGCGACGGAACCAATCACGGCACGTTGTTTCGCTTGGAGCAGCATCTCCGTACACTTTTTGGAGCTCTCGATGCGCTTCAGCTGCCGTTTTTTTCGAACAGAACAAGAAAATCAACACTTCCCGAAAATGATGATTTTTTGGCACAAATCTAGACATTTTCACACAACCACAAGTAAATAATGCAAAAAGAAATTCACTAATATGCCATAGCAGTTTGCTTACCATATGCCTAAGCTTCGTTTATGAAGTTTTGGGTATGTCAAAATCGACCAGAACTTTCTGCTAAAGCCATCTATTGACAAACAGCGAGAACTTAGTTGCACACCTAATAGAATTCATTGAAAAGAGTTAGATAAATATGATAAGTTATCGACAACAAATATGTGAAATTGGGAGTACGTTTGATTTTGTAAAACTCGGAAGTTTGGGAGAATATCAATGTTTTGTATATCTATCACTAAGATTAAAGTTCCAAAACACTTTACGACAAAAATATAAACGGTAAATTTTTGAGTCTCTAACTCATCTAGTATCTGAAAACTATGTGTTCTTACGGACATAGCTCAATCGCTATCCGAGGTAATGATCGCCTCCTTCTGCCTGTTACATAGGTATATTGCATAAACCTAGTATATGCACCCTTGATCCGATGCTTACATCGTATAATAAGCATTAAGAGTGAGTCTAACTGGGCTGTGTATCCTTAAAAATTTCATTGACAAAAATGCTGCATTCATGTATTCCACTAGCTCTACAAGTCGGGATCATTACACAAAGTCTCTGCGTACTCCCTTTGATCATTTTTTTCTTCTCTTCTTCTTCTTCTGCTTCTTCTATTTCGACTGCTTTGTCGTCGTGCGTGTAATAAATATTTGATACTCGCACTAAATTCGAATTAACATAATTTGATGGAGCGTTTTGCCGCTCAAGACGACAGGCGCACATTTTTTAATCGTACACCGGCTGGTTGCTTTAGGAAAATGAATATTATGTGGAAAACTATACCTTTGTTAGCCCCCTGCTCCGCTCGTCTCAGCCGAGCGTAATAATGAACAAGATGCTTTCTTTTTATCGGTAAGGAGCATCTCGGCACATTTAACTCATGCACACAGTGAGAGAGAGACGATACGTACACACTAATGTGGTCTATAGAGATACCCAACTAGACAAATGTTATTACCAAAAACGACGACGAGATCTGTGAATAAATTTATTCAAAAGTGATTCAAAACAAAGAAAATATATACTAAAAAAAAAAAAAAAAAACGTCGCCAGCGCCAATGGAGCACACTCTCCCCTTTCTTCGTTAATTTCTACACACATACACACTCATACTAAGACAGACGCAGCATACCTAGGCTTATTTAGTGGGTATGGGTAATATGTGTGACTGCCATTAGAGGAAAGTACCTCTGCCTTACGCCTCAGGGGCACTTTATAGAGCCGACGCACAGCATCGTGGTCTTGCATTTTATACATTTTATATTTTATACCATTCCCCCGACCCCCAAACACTTTCTGGCTTTCTTTCACCTACAAGATTTATGGCTTTTATTTGTATTATTTTTAGTTGTTTTATGTCAGTGTTTGAGATACATACACACAGATACGCACACACAGCTACATGCGCCCACCCCGCTTTAGTTGTAGTTAGATTTCAGACAAACTTTGATTGCGTTCGAATCAAGTCAGAGTCGAGGAACACTTCGTGGTTCGGTTCGAAACACTTCGGCGACATTTTATTGATACCAATCCAAAAACTCTGCACGAATTGAAATGTATGCCCTCAGATTGTTGTTGTTGTTGTTGTCAGCCCGTATTTAGATACAATTCAAAGCATACCAAGGTGCGAGTGTGCGTGTGTGTGTGTGTTGGAGTGTATTTTTAGTTGAACTGTGTCACAACAACTTCATACACTTTGACAAAAATAAAGAGTCTGTGCCCCGAGATTCTGCTACAAATTATGATAAATGCGTTTTTTGACACAAAAAAAAAAAAATACCAAAAACAACAACGAACTAACAAAATCCATCACATCCGTCCACAATGCGATTAAAATTTAAAGTTTAACGGTGTTTTGCATGGTCAGCAATGAATAAAACGAATAATAAATTATGAAAACGAATACCATGCATGCAAAGTATAAAGCATAAGTTTTTTGAATCTTCTTGAACACCTACGTCTGGAAAACTGTCGTCCTTAAGCATTTCTTCTTCTTAACTAGCTTAAACAATTCTTCTCTGCTTTCTTAACGCCGTGAGTCCCAATGTACCAAGTGCGCTCTTTATCGGCATCTTTCCTCTTTGCCCTCTATCTTCAGCCTGTTATTGATGATATTGGCGAGGCGGTGTTGCTGTATTTTTCGCTGGATCCTTTGAGTTTGGTTTAACTGTGATTCTTTCTTTCTTTACTTTGAAGCCAGAAGATTTGTAGGTATCGTAAAACTAAGAGGGAGAGATAAGCGACGTTCATAGTGAACTTCATCCGAAGAGCGTTTTCTCATCGACTCAATTTCACACTGAAAACAAGGTAGCACTTCTTTTTTCTTCGAAATCCCAATACGCGTTTCTTCCTAGATCTTATTCGATGTGAAAATTTGGGACGCATCGGCGATGTTGCTGGATATTTATCCCCTATAGTCTCTGCTAAAGCATAGCGAGCTAAAGATCTTTTAAAGTTCTTCACTTTGAAGATTTTTAGGTATAAAAAAACTAAGAGGGAGAGATGCGACTTTCAGAGTGAAATTTCATCCGTAGGGAGTCTTCTCATCGACTCAATTTCATACTGAGAACAAGGTAGTTCTGCTTTCTTCAAAAGCCCAATACGCCTTTCTTCCTAGATATTATTCGGTGTGAAAATCTTGGACGAATCGGCGGTGTTGCTGTTTATCCGCTATAGTTTCCGCCAAAGCATAAAGAGCTAAAGATCTTTTAAAGTTCTTCACTTTAAAGCCGGAAGATTTTTAAGTATCAGAGAACTAAGAGGAAGAGATGAGCAACTTGTAGACTGAAACTTCAGCTGAAGATAGTCTTCTCATCGACTCAATTTCCCACTGAGAACAAGGTAGCTCCTCTTGGCTGAAGTAATCAAAGGCAAACTTGCTGCAAAAAACAAAGTTCTTCAAATTGTAGCCACCTTTTAAGCCTATCACAGTGTTCAAAAATTTAGAAAGCTCCCCTCCTGCCTTAAAAGTGCTTTGCGCAGTGTATGAAGTATCGATTAAAACTAGGAAATCCACTCTTGGTTTGGTTGCAAGGACGAAAATTATCAGATTCCGATCTTAATTCAAGTATTTCGATTTTAAGCAAAAAAATGTTTATTTTAAGAATGTCTTTACAAATTGGCGAATTTTTAATTCATGTGAAAAAAGTTATCATTTTACACCTAATTTTTTTCTCAGTGTATGGATTAATTAAAATATCTGCTTCACAACAAATCTAATCTCGACATTATTGTGTCAGACCCTTGACCATACAGCAGTTCCAAAATACTCTTAGAAAATTATATTCCTTCCTAAAGGCATATACGCAGTTCGAAAAATTTTGCGCGGATTGACAAAACTTCATATAAAAAAAAGTCCCAAATGGGATATCCCAAATGGGAAATTTTTCGAACTGCGTAGACCCCTTAATCACGAAACACATGCTGATTGATCAAATCTAACGTATACTCATATTTTACTAAAATTTCAACGCTGCAGTTTTAAGTGTGACCAGACTACTACACATTTAGATTATTTGTCTAGTTTTGGTTACTTGAACGTATTTTGGTCATTGAAGAAGACAATCAAAATGGTCACCACTAAAGGCGGTGCATTGAACTTTCGAAGCTAACAAAAAATTTCTATTATACTTTTATTTAAATTTCGTATTTATTAAAGCCAAAAAGAAAGAAAGACGAAAAAAAAATTACCACTACTTAAAGAGTAAAGAATAAAGTTCTACGACAAACGGATCGACGACAAAAGCAATCAAACTATTTTTTTTTCTTTCTTCTTTCTTTTCTAAATTAATACAATAACAAAAAATAGTGTGTGTGAGAGAGCGATGTCCAAAGCGACAAGTTACGACAAGTTAAATATAATCGTAAAGCCTCTCCCGCTCTCAGCAAGTTGGTTCGAACTCCGAAATTAGCATAACATGATCACGAACTCAGATACAAATGGGAATGACCGAAGCTACCAAATAAACCAATGACGACTCTTGACCCAACTTACAAGATACAAATTCATAAACTATACCTAGTATATGTATTAATTAATAATTTGTTTAAAACATTTGCCATAGTTTATTTATACATATGCCATTTAAAATTTCTAATACTATGCAGACACTCTCTTTTGAAAGCAATGCTCACTGTGCTCTCTCTTTGAAGATGCTCTTGAGCAAAAAACATAACAAGTCAAGCCGTTTAAATCGATTTCTTATAGAAATATTTATCAAAAACTGTCACCAACAAAAGCAAAAACAATGTTTATATAATATAATATGTAAAATGTAATATACATATTATAGCTTTAAAGGTATATAATAATCTTTCTTTTGTTTAAATGCAAGGAAGATATTTTGTCAATTAGGCATTCTCTCTAGATGCAGATCTAAGGTCAGATAAACATTATTTACCAGAACTTTAGGAATGGCGGGAGTGCTTTTGGAATACAATGCAGTAGTGCTGGAGAAAACATCGATGATCGAAGTTTAAAATCCCTATATATCGATGTTGGCCAACAAAGAAGTTTTTCCAGCACTACTAAACACCCATTTGATGAGAGCAGAAGTGCTGGAGAAACATCTCTGTTGGCCAACATCGATATATAGAGATTTTAAACTTCGATCATCGATGTTTTCTCCAGCACTACGATGCAGCTAACCGCAGGAACCTTTTTACGTCGCCGATTGTAGTAGACTGACAAATTAGAACCCCTAGCCTATAATGCTATAACCATCGGTGACTCTGTCCTTTTATTTCAAAGTGTAGTCCGACGAACAGTCTGAGGGAGATTATGACCAAAAACTTTGCCAAGTTCACACTACGAATATACAAAGTGGCAGACAAAATCCTTGCCGATTATTCATCAGCATTTTAAAGCTCCTTGGGGGATCTCGTAAATGCCGTCGGAGATAGGTATCAAGTAAAAGGTACACATAAACAGCCCCTTCTAGCTAGGACCACTTCTTATACCTTGAGAAGTATCAGTCAATGAGATTACCTTCCTGAGAGTTAATTAACTTTGAATAGGGTACTGCGAAAAAGGTTAATCGAATCGGGATTGTTCCTTAGGAAAAATCGAGAAAAAAGTGAAAAGATAAATATATTAGAGAGGGATGAAATGATAATATATAGAGATTTTAAATGGGAAATTCGAAGAAATATTGGAAAATATTTGGGACTATGTCATCTAGACAAGTCTACGTCTTTTGTACCTTATGGCACATATTTATACTCTGTACCGTATGGTACAAAGTAGGGCTGAAGAAAAACATCGATTTTATATCGATGCATCAATGTATCGAAGTTTAAAATATCTATATATCGATGTTGGCCAACAGAGATGTTTCTCCAGCACTTCTGCACTCATCAAATGCGTGTTGAGTAGTGCTCTATTGGCCAACATCGATATATAGATATTTGAAACTTCGATACATCGATATAACATCGATGTTTTCTCCAGCACAAGTACAAAGGGTATATTAAGTTTGTGCAAGCCGAAAAGGTATGTAACATACAGAAGGAGACGTCGGAAACCCCCAAAGTTACCTAAAGCATGACTAGGGTGACAAGAGAAGTCGATATACCCATATTCGCCTGTCCGTCTATCTGTATGAACGCCTAGATCTTAGATATGGTAAGAGCTAGAGCGACCAAGTTTTCAGATTAGATCCCTTATTATCACACGGGAGACAAGCTTATTTTATTTACTTGATATCGGGTTTATATTATATAGCTCCTAGAGACCCCTAGCACTGTACCAAATTTTATCAAAATCGGTTGACTATATCATATAGCTCCCATAGGAACGATCGGTTAAAAAATCATTTTTTGTACAAAATTCATTGTGTTTCGTTTGTTTCTGAAGATATCGTAACCAAATTTGACATTAAGAAGTTTCTTAGAGTACCCAAGCACTATACCAAATTTGATCAAAATCGATTGACTATATTATATAGCCCCTATCTCGTATCAAAAATTTGGCAAAAAATATCTTTTGGAGTTCTTAAGCAGCTTACCGGATTTGATTGCAATGTGGTGGTACAGGGAATCCCAAGTCGTCCGCGCCCGATTTTAGCACACGCCATCTTTTTGTTTGAAAATATATGTATTTTGAGAAAAAACTCAGAAAAAATCGTCAGTATGAAGTGTCAAGAATCTCAGCACGATCTGTCCTATTTGGAAGAAGGGTGATGCCACACTACGCGAGAACTGTCGTGGTATTAGTCTTCTTCCAACCGCATATAAGGTTCTTTCGAGAGTTATGTGTGAAAGATTGAAGCTATTTGCCGAAGCACTGATTGGACCTTACCAGTGCGGTTTCCTTCCCGGTAAATCAACCATTGATCAGATCTTCACACTGCGCCAAATTCTGGAAAAGAACTACGAAAACCAAATTGACACATACCACCTCTTTGTAGACTACAAGGCTGCCTCGATAGCCCAGGGCGAGATGGCTTATACGCTACCATGTCTAATCTAAGAGCTAATTCGGCTCTGCGGAACTAACCTCTTCGATACCTTTAATACCAAGCGGGGTCTTAGACAAGGTGACTAGCTTTCTTGTATGCTCTTCAACCTCTTGATGGAGAGCATTGTAAGGAATGCCGGGGTACATCGGACGGGCGCAATACTTACGAATAGATGTGTCCAGCTATTGATATTGATATTGATATCTCTGGTCGGATCAAGCGCGATGTTACTGGCGCTTTTGGAGCAATTGAAAAGGAATCGGCGAAAGTAAGTCTTGCGGTAAATATGGGAAGACAAAGTTTATTCCAGCAGGGAATGCCGACGTCTTGATTCTCAGCTGACAGCAGGAAGCTATAGTTTTGAAACGGTCAAGGAGTTTATATATCCTGGCTCTGCACTTGGGCTCAGTAGCCAAATGAATAGCAGAGCTCTCTCTCGACAGACGAAGTTAACACTTTACAAGACGCCTATCCTTCCAGTGCTTCTATATGGTGCTGCAGCCTGGACAACGACTCAATCAGATGCAGCTGCTCTTGGGATGTTTGAGAGAAAAATTCTTCGCAAAATCTTCGGATCTGTTTGCATTGACGGTACGTTTCGCATTCGATGGAATGATGAGCAATATGAGCTGTACGGCGACATTGACGTGATAAGGCATGCGACTTCGCTGGCTGGATCACGTCGCACGTTTAGAGGACGAAACACCAGCTCGTACGGTATTCGACGCGGTAGTTGGCGGACAATGAAAGAGGAGGACGGCCTCGGATACGTTGGCGAGACCAAGTGACTGAAGCCTTAACATCACTTAGAGCTACCAATTGGGGGAGGCGCGCACAGAGCAGGAACGTGTGGAGGCAAATTGTGCAGCAGGCAGAGACCCAGTAGGGTTGTTAAAGCCAAAATAATAATAATAATAATGAAGTGTCAGAGTTTTTTCCTTTTCCTCTGGATTTGGATAAATGATTATGTATCCATCTATAACTACTTTTAGAATCCCCAATCCAGCAACAACCTACTGTAGTTTACAAAATATTTCGTTGAAATATTTTATGGCCTGCAGGCGCAATAACTTTTGTTCCTTGTAATTCTTGGAAATCTAGCAAAGGATTCGCTTGTGTGCGCTATGCTCTACTTATGGCTTGCTTATTTATTTGTTTTTCCTTTCTAACCAATTCCATTTCAATTCCACATTCAATATATTTACGCCTTGCAGGTGCACGGCATGGACCCAAAGTCCTCGTACTCAATATGCCATTTGGCTGTCCAGTTATTGTTGCATGTTGCAAAAGTGCCAAAGTAACCCGCTTGCAACTAGACAAATCTGCTGTCGGTACGTGATTTTGCACTCAAGATAAACGCACCCGCGGCTGCTTTCCGATGCTGTGCCCTGCTACCACGCCCCTCGCTCAAGGACTCTGACATTTCTAGGAATGCCTTTGTACTATGCCACTCACTCTCGCTCTCTGGCTCTCTTTGTTCGTTGCACGTTTCGGCAAGTGGAAAACTAAAAAACGGCAAAATCGAACAGTTTTCAAATTTATTGCAGTTGTAGTCCAAGCGCAACTATTGCAGGGATGTGCCTCACCTTGATATCCTGCACTGGCAACAGCAACAACAATGAGTTTAAAAAGTAATACGCTTGAAGGCACTGTACGTTAGATACAATATGTACTTTACAGCAAAATGAAGACCATGTTTGCTTGTCAGTTGCCAAATGCAGCAAATCCGCAAAGATCTTATCTCCAGCTTGCTGCAAATTTGTGTTTTTGATAAAGGACCTTATTGAACTCTTTTTTTCTGTTTTTTGTGGCTACCTGCTGCTATGTCAATCCTATAAAGCAACTTCTTAATTGAATTGTGGTCAAAATCTTTACACAGTTTAACACAAAAAATATTGTCCAGATTGTATTTGCCTTGTTTAGATTTCCGTGAAATACTTTTTCAGCAATCCAATCGAAACTTGACACTGTTCTACAACTAATTGTAATGGTAACTATCCTGTCGGAACAGATGAAAAGCACGCAATGGAGTGTACCAGACCTGCAGCTCTGTTTTATATATTAAAATTCTTTAGATATGTTATTTTCTCTAAAGTTTTTGCAAATATTGCGATAAAAGATAAAAACGCTTTCATGTCCTACCAATAAAAGAAAAGTGCATCTTAACAAGTAGCTTTTTCAAGGATTATCATTTTGCGTGGAAAAAACTGAATTTCACGTGTTGCGGCTTATAATTCATAACTCCTTAAAGCAGTAGTTGCCTTAAGATGCATGGTAGTACAGTGAATATTTACGCATGTATTGGTTTTATTAACAATTTTATGTTATATTGGATACATATTTAATTTAATTTAATCAATTATTAATACGATATATGCAAGTTTCCTCAAATTCCAATAATTTGGCAAAATTTTATGGCTTTAAACAAAATTTTTTAATACTTAGCGCAAATATTTAAAATTTTCCTCAGAAACCTTTTAAGTACTGCAGTTTTTCTAACAATTTTTTTTTTCTATGCCATGCTCTTTGCAGATCTGCTCGCCAACTTTAACACTTGTCAGCTCAAAAGTAAGTAAAATCCACTCCATGATTCATCCAAGCATACGTTCCACCTTCAATTACCAACATTACTCACTGCACGGCTTGATTACGTTGGCGTTTTTTTTTTTTTTTCTGCTCAACCATTTTAAGTTTAGTAGAATGCATTTTATTGTGATTCATGGCGAATTGCTAGAGACCCAATTAAATTTTGTTTCACATAAAACTTACTTTTTTCCAACGAATTGTATAAGGTGCAGAGTTCGAAACCGGAAATGTTTTGCCAGCACTTTGGCTACTGCAAGAAGAGCCACGTCTAAAGATGTGGCTTAAAGCTTTGAAAAGACGGGCGGGGACTGAGAAGAGCAGGCAGTAGCTGCTGCATGTCAGGATTCCTCCGGCAGGCATAAAAGCATTCAGTGCGGGTGACTCAGCACGAACCACTGAACAGGAAATCACCAAAGAGAAGGTTGGAAAGAGCTGGCACCGTAGCAGGTACCACAAGTCTGACATAGCCTGCAGCGTGAAATGTTGCAACGTGGAGGCATGGGTTTGGGAAATGTCTGTACATAAACACACTGCAGCATGGGCAGCACTCGCATATCTTAAGGATTTCAATGCACATTCCGTTGACGCCAATGTGCAGGCACTCATAAAAATGATATTTTATTTCTTGGATTCGCCTGTGCCGCCAACTTGAGCTGGTTGCATACATTTGGGTTTTAAGAGCTTTGATTACAAACGGCACCTGATTATTATATCTGTAATCTGCATCTTAAGTCAGCAGCTTCCAGTCGTTAGACTCTGAGATATGACCACATATTTGCCAAATTCCGCAGAAGAAATCAAAAGGCATTCATCGAGTGTAGTCTGCGGACCAGCGCTCTATAGCAATCCCATACAGACAGTGGAACCGACCTTGAAAACTCAAACTAGCCGGGAGGCGCTGCTGTGCATCTGTGTGTGTGTTTGTGAGTGGTAGTGTGCTCATCAAGTCCTATCAACTTGGCAGTGTATCATACTGTGTCCAGTTCAAAACAAGTTTCGCTGCCAAAGAAACTAAGTCTGAATCTGTACACTGCAAAAAAAATGCATTTAGTTTCACCAAAAATTAGGCCGAAAAAATTTTGGCTTACTTTTTGGAACATTAAATTAAAAAAAACATTGTTTTCGTAATCAATGGAATTATTATTAACTTAAAAAATTTACTCAAAATATTTTTTGTCTTAAAATCGATTGCTTTTGAAAACCATGGCATATTATCACAATACAAATATGCAACATCTCGCTAGCGCCATCTAGCGGCCACCAAAAAAAAAAAAAAATATAATAATTTTTTAAAAAAAAAAAAAAACAAAAAAAAAAAAAAAACCGGTGTGCAAGTAGCGCCATCTAGCGGTCACAAACTTAATAAATAAACACTTTTTAATAAATAAATGATGATTTTTTGTAAGAGTTACATCTCGGCCACAAAAACAAATAAAAAAAAATTAGAGTTTCACTGGGAACAAATAATGATGTGGAATGTTGAACAGATTGCTAGCGCCATCTAGCGGCCACACAAAAATATAAATTAATGATGACTTTTTTATAAAGAGATACGGGCCCATGAAAAAAAAAGTGGAATGATGTGAATGTTGAACATCTTGCTAGTGCCATCTAGCGGCCACACAAAACAGATAAATAAATGATGACTTTTTTATATAGAGTTAAACGCTGGGTATCTAGCTTAAACAAAAAATAAGTTGCATGATGTGGAATGTGCAACATCTTGCTTGTGCCATCTAGCGACCACTCAAAGCATATAAATAAATGATGACATTTTTATGAAGAGTTACACGGGGTACAAGCGGCCTCGATAGCCTAGCGGCAGTGAACTAGACTATCATCCCAGAGGTCGTGGCTTCGAATACCACGTTAAGCCCCGGGGTCGCACATTCCACTTTTCCTATTCCTATCACTTACTCCCATTATCGGTATCACAATGGGCCTATTCTTGGCCTAAGTGAGTTGGTACGCTTACTCCCAACTGCCGCCCTCACCTACCTACCTACACGGGGCGCACAAAGAAAAAGTAGATTGATGTTTGAATGTTAAAGGCTACCCATATGATTTTTGAGCCGCTGAATCCAAATCCGAGGTTTAAAAATATTCATGCTTTTAACGATATGGTTGGTGGCAGTTATTCTAAGTACGAGGGCCAATAACCATTTAATGCAGATTTTGAGGTTATGTCGGAACAATAACGTGCTGATGTTTATTGGAACTCGGACTCTGCGATATTTTTTAGCTTATCTTAAAATCCTGACATGTTGAGATTTTTTTTGACCTCGGATTGAACGAACAAACGAAGAGCCCTGATATGCTGCGGATTTTTTGGACACCGGATTCGGCGACTCCAAAACATAAGATAAACGTAATCTGAGCTTTCGAACCGAAAATCGTTTTTTTTTTAATTTGAGAAAAAAAATCACATTTTTTCTTTGAGTGTAATTGTATCTGTATCTACGCTTACATACGGCGCATATCTAACGTGTGTACCGATCTTTGGAGCTCTCTCCTTTACGTTCTCTGTCCTATGCCCAACCAAAGAAGGCTACAAACCGAAGAACCGCAAAGTTTCAAAAGTCGGTCTTTGTGCCAATAGAACGCCGAATGCGGTAGGACAGAGGCAATATATTTATTTTTGTTGTTGTTGTGGTCGTTGTTTTTGTTGCTGTCTGCAGGAAATGGCAGAGTTGCCAGAGTTATCGTTAGGCCGCCCATCTACCATGGTTGCAATTTCCCATGCTCATGCCATGTCGGGATGTCTGCATGTCTGGCGTCTCTTTGTGGCACACTTGGCATAATAAGTTTGCTAGTGTGTTAGTATATTAGTAGTGCATGTTGTGTCTGTATGTGTGTGTGTGTGTGTGTGTTGTTTTTGTGGTTTTTGTTGGGGGACCACTTTTGGTGTGAACTCTGGGTGGAGGCGGAGATATGCAAGATTTGATTTTTTGACTTCACATACAAAAAATTTGTTTGCGCAAATACAATAACAACAATTTTTAATTAAATTTATTAGCTTGTTTCAAGTTTTTTCGACACATATCAAATGTGATTTGCAAAAAAAATTTGGAAAGTGCGTTTTTTTTTTGGTATGCCAGCAGTACAGATGTTCATTTTGGGGAACAGAGTTAAAGTTTACCAACAAACTGATCAAAAAACTTAAAATCAACTTATAAGCCAAATTTCTTTCAAAACAATACTTGATTGGAAATGATAGATTTAGGATTAGGATCATAGATAAGCTCCGCACTACATACACTTCTATAAAATCAACAGATAATATATAATAATAATAGAATATATAATTGTGTATACTAGAGGTGGGATACTATCGATGGCACTATCGATAGTTTCAATTTACGGGTACTATCGATGGTTTTGTTCGATATATCGATAGTATACTTTTGTATGAAAAAACTTTTTTGACAAATCAACGGACATAAAATTGCCAACATGTCAAAAAGAATATAAAATCAGTGGTAATACGTCAAACCTTTTTGACCATACGACGCTTTTAGAGTCACTAAATCCGATTGGCCCCATTAAAAATTATTTAAGTAATGAAACCAAAAATCGTTAGCCTTATTGATGCCACAGACGTCTAGCATTTCCGGATAGTAGACGACTTTGGCTTCCGAAATTTCGAATTTCATAAAATTCGAGTTGCAACGGAAAAAAAGATCTCTAAAAATTATGTAGCAGCAATATTTGGCCAGTCATAAGGACTCGACTGAGACCTAGAAATGTGGACATGTTGATCTTCTGCTACAAAAACAAGCTACTTAAAAGATAATTTTTTTATGATTGCAAATTGTTGAATGGACAGTTTTTGGTTTTTTAAGATGGAATTTCCAAAGATCTCCTTTTACAATGTCATAAACAAAACGTTTCTGTTAAAAATTTTGAAATACTCTTTTTGTAAGTGTTAGAGTTTTCCCCACTTGCTTTATGGTACTTATTTAAAGAATGTGCCTTTTTTGTGTGCCATATTTCACTTTGTTCGATAGTGCTATCGATAGTAGTGCTATCGATAGTTTCAACTATCGAAGTCTAAACTATCGAGTGGTCGCACTATCGATAGTATCCAACCTCTAGTGTATACCAACTTCTCTTTTATAAAGAAAATCACGATATTCGAAATTACAAAAAAAAAATTTTAATTATTATGTGCGATGGAAAAAAGTTTTTTGTATAAACAGAGGATTATTAAATCTGAGTTTCTCGAATCTTTCTGTTGGGTTTCTATAAGATCCGTCTATAAGATTTAAAAAGCTGTATTACTCAGATTTTGCTCGGATTGATTGAGGGTAATGGAACTAGGTAGTTATTCCGAAATTGTGATATCCCAAATACGATATCGATTAAAAGATATAAGCAAAACTACGCATGGTGTGACGTTTAAAAAAAGTGCATTTTGACATTAGAAAATGCCGAATTTCGGGTGAATTCGAAAATTTTTTTTTCAATATTGAAAGTTGTATCGTTCAGGGCATTGAATAAGCTACATTGTGTCAAAATTTCAGATCGATACGAAGATTTTTTTTGTCAGATAGATTGATTTCCGAGCAAAAAATGCCAAAATCGCGATTTTCGATTATTTTGGGGGCAATCCGGAAGTGTCCAAAAATCATAAAAACCGACATAAAATTTCATCACAAACATTTTATTTCATTATTTTTGGTAAAAAATAAAGGTTGAACCAGTCGTCTGGTGAAATAGCCTGAAAAAATTTTATTTTAAAAATAAGATGGAAATCGTCTGAAAGATCAGTCCTTTTGTCGATTTCCACTGCCTTCAGCATTTTCAACAAATCATTAGAACTTGGAACTTACGGGGACTTGCTTCCCTTTTTTTTGTAAGTTCCCGTCATTGTGCACAAAAACACTTGAAATCCGTGTTGAAATAATATTCAAAATAATTATTTGACTCATTTCGACATTTCCGGATTCATCGCCCAAACGACTTTTCGAAACGGAGTAGTGTCATTCTGGTAGCTTGCAAAAATCGAAACGAACCCTTTAGCATTTTTCAAGTATAGAGTCTAAATTATATTATGGATATACTTATATCTGATTTTACTCGAGAAAATGTTGAAATTTTAGGGATACAAAATCTTAAAATACACTTGCAATATAGCAATTTTTTTAGGAAAATTATACTGAACAGAAAAGCACGTGTACTCGAGTCAAAGTATTATCAAAAACCACCTTCGATCTGCCGTTTATATGAAAATTCTTCGATTCACCCCACTTCCGAATTCACCCCATTTGCCAATTCACCTCATTTTTTATGCAAAAAGAGTGTCCCAATAAATGTAGATCGTAAAATGCAAAAAATTTAATCCAACGATGCAAAACATAAGTAACATTTTGATTTTGAGTACTTTTAATCTTCTCGTCAAAGGGAGCATAATATTGGTTCTTTCTGTGAATATTCTTAATAAAGAAATTATTTTTAAAGGTAGTGCTCTTTATCAAAGAAAAGTACATATAATGGACAAAATTCCGTGCTCATTAAAGGGGATTTCGATTGTATTTCGGAAACGAAAATAAATAAATGTTAGATCGATAGAATGTAGAATATTCCTACAGCTTAGCTTATAATATTATATTGTTTATAAGGACTTAAGAATGAACTTAACTGGTTTGAACCATGGCTGTTTATTTATGAACTGATCTTTTTAAATTTTAGAGTGGAAGTAATTTGCCAAAAGATTTTCCCAATCGCAAAAATGTAAACTTAATTGCAAACGACAAATACGGAAAAGACGCAATAGGCAAGCAGAAGCCTTCAAGTCAGTAACTTACGTCTTTAATACGAATCTTGCTGCAAATTGTGCTCATTTAGGATACATAAAAGCCTGCTCACGATTTCGGGCGTTGACAGAAATAGGAGTACCTACCTACAGTTGGTATGCTGATGGGACCATACAAGGACAGCAGAAATGAGTGCAGAGCCAACATAAAGAAGAGCTTTTTATGAATCTTAACTTACACTCTATTTTAATTGCCACGAAATCCACGGCTCAAAAAGCAGTAAGAAGTAAACAGAAGAAGACGAGTCATATCCAAGCACAGCGACTGATCTTACGTGCAATTAAACCAGGCTTGAAGTTGGTCAGTGTTGGGTTAGGGGCATACAATGCCCAAGAGGGGATCGTGCACAGGCAAAAGCAAATTTACGTCCGCTGTCAAAAGGCAGCGACGTAGCGTATTTAATATTTTTCAGCGTGTTTTACCTTTTCATGTTGTGTCATCATCATCATCAGGCACAGGCACAGGCACAGGCGCAGGCGCAGCAGCAGTTGTTGCTGCTAAAAAGATACAGATACATTCAGAACCAGAGAGAGAGAGCGAACGGCGGGGGCACAAATTTGTACCCGCAACAACTACAAACTAAAAAGTCTTAAACTTCAAGTCTTAAAAGCATTTGCAGAAAAGAAGGCAAAAAGTAAACACAATAAAGGCATAAAAATTGCGAGTGAACAAACAAATAAAAAGAGGTATCAAAAAGCAAGAGTCCCAGTCTCAGTCCCAATCCCAGTCGCAGTCCCCGAGTTGCAGGGATGCTGCGGGTGCTGCTGTATACATACATATACTATATACTGTATGTTGTTTTGTATCTCTGCTGCTCATTTGCACTTGGAATACAAAAGATACATTTTCGTAAGACCATTTTGACATGACAAGATAACGACAAGCCAGCCGAGTGACCAAGCGTCGCAGTTAACCCGTGCAAGCGGCGCGGGGGGGGGGGAACGCGTGCAGGGCCTGCGTGCACATGTGCCTGCTCATTTGCTCCTTGCCGACCTTTCGCTTGAGTGTTTCGTATTTTAATTTTCATTACGGCCACCTTTGGTCAAGTCCGCCGCCCCACCCCTACACAGTCACTCCATTGTCGGGCGTAGGTTCTTGAGAAGCAGCGTCGGCGTCGTCGTCGTCGTCGTCGGCGGCGGCGCATAAAGTCACCGCAAGCAGCGTAAACCGTGAGTATTTCCAAGAAATTGCAAATTATTTTTGAGCTCAGCGCCTGCGCCTGAGCCTTGCCCGTATGCCCCTCTGGCGCTACCCGCCGCAGCTACTACCCCTGTCCCCAACACACACACTCGCTTATGCTCGTCAACGCGCAGTCGCTGCAGGCGCAACTGCTACGCAGCGGCAGCAGCAGCCGCCGCCGCCAAAATGAGTTAGCATCCCAACTTGTCTGCATTTGTATCTGTAAGATACTTTCAGCTCTGCATCTGTATCTGTTGTATGCCGCGTGTGCGTGTTGAGTGCCTGCGCAACCGAAATAAATGCGCAGATACTTTTGCTCATTGACACCCCCCGATGCCCGCGTCACATAAACCACGCCACAGCACTACCGTCAGTTACCTTGAGTCGGTTCAGGCCACGACGGGACCATCAAGTGCTCGCTCGGACCAATGCTACCCGCCGTCGCGTCCTACCATAAAGTCGTGTTTATGCATTCTCATAAACATTTTTATTTTAATGATTTTTATTATTGCGCACATTCGTTACTTTTTATGCCTGGGTGAGGATCAGTGCAGCCATCTTGCGCGGAACAGCAGCCATCACTAGCACTGTGATGTGGTGCAGACGACAGAGCTAGCAAATGATGCCAAGATGCGCGGGAGCTCAGGCTGAGATGTGTTGTGATCTAATGGAGGTGTGATGCTAGAAATGTATTTGCAACACTTAAGGCTGCAGGAAATGTGTCAAGTTTGAACAGATTAGGTGCCATTGGGATGACTACAATGTAAAAATTTTGGAGTACCTGGAATGGGCAGCAATGCTTCAAAATATTAGACTGAATGCTATAAAGAGGAGGCGTCAAAGACCATAAGTTGTTTATACCAAACGGTTAGGTCCATCTTCTTCGTCCGTCAATAGGAACAAACAGATCTGTCAAACCATGTAGGATACAGACAGCAACAACCAGATAGAGTCTAGTAGGTTTCCAACCACTCATTGAACTCAGAGTTTAGGTATCGATTATCAAAGTTCTGATATTCGAGGTAGCTATGAATGAAGAGCTTACCAGGACACTCCATCTGCCTTTTGACTCGCGAAAAGAAAAGATTTTTGCATTTGTTTTATAGTTTATTCCCACCACTTGCTCAATGTCCTTCAACTTAATTGACCGAATAGTAGGTGTAGTTGCCTATCATTATCCTTGAGCGGCAAGTTGTTGAACGCCGTTCCAGCTTTTCGACCAATAAAAACTAATTTACGTTCGATTGCAAAAGTTTTCGCGTCGCCTCAAGTTGACACAAGCAGAGATTGTGGAGACGGCCTCGGCAGCCACGACATGGATGACGCCGATGACACATAAAATTCTCGCATTTACGACCTCTTAAGATTCAAGCCATGTTTGCTAAATCTGCCCTAAGCAGCTAACAACGCTTTATCCATTTCGTTAAAATGTTGAGGCCCAATAAAATGGAGCATGATGGAGTCTTCAGCATTTGCCACAATTCCGACGCCATTATGCTCGGACGCACTTGTGTGGTGTGTGTGGTGTGTGTGCTGTGTTGTGTACACTTTTGCCTAATACTCCAATTGGCTGGAGTTACTCTGTTTCTTTATATTCGTCCAGTGGCAGACTAGGTATTCACGAACCTTGTACGATAGTTCCAGGAACTGCTGTTGTACCACATTGCCTTCTATGAGCATACCCTACAGTTGAAATAGTCGGCACTCCAACATCCGTTCTAGTTTACGCTGCTGGAAGGAGCTCCCTTAGAATCAATCTGATTTAGTTTTTTAATACTTACTTAGAAGATTACTATGAACGAATTGATAATGTCAGGTATCCCCCCAATAATTTTATACTGCGAAACATCGCATCATTAGACACCAAAATTAAACGAAAAGCTTAACCTATGGGCAGGGCCGTAAGAGAAAACCCGGCCCAGGGGGCAAATGTACCAGTCCCTTTATTGCACCTTTAGCTTGACTCACGACAGTACGACAATAATTACACCGGGACCCTGAAAAAACTCCGGGCCCGGGGGAATCCCCCCTTTCCCCCTCCCTCTCGTTGGGCCTGCCTACGGGTAATTCTTAAATTTTAGTCAAATTCGCCAGTTCTTAACTTTTCTAGTCTCTGATAACTAGATTTTTAAAAGGGCAGGGGTACATACCTTATATGCTCTTCCACAACTTCCAGCAAAAGTGCTCCTAATGCAAAAGTTTTATAAAATGATGTAGGTTCTTAAAACTATTCAAATTTTTAATTCCTGTAATACATATGTACGTATATATTAACAAATTTCAACTGCTGTGGAGCGCATTAAAAGTTCGTCTGGATGGTTCCACCCTTTTGGCATTGGCCTTTTTTTTATGGACTTAGTAGGTAAGCCCAGTTTTAATGGCTGCGCAAGGAGGGCACAGAGTCAGCCACAACAACAACAACAACAACTATGGAATGTTATGCGAAAATAATATAAAAACTGAAAAATAAATTTGGTAAAAATTGTGCAAAGAGAGCAATAGAACAAAATAAATGCTGACCATAACCGCTCCGCAAGAAGAGGATGATGCAGAGGAAGAAGAAGAAGCAATAACAGGAAGAGCGGCAACAACAACAACAACAAAAGCTGCAAAGTCAGTAATAGGGTTAGGTGTATGCCGCACAGTGGTACGAAACTGATGTGAAAGACAATAATTTATTGTATTCGTTTTGAAACTAGGCTGATGTCAAAGTTTTACTCACAATTTTATTCTTGACTGAGAAGTTCTAAGCAACTTAGATGTGTAGGGAGCCCTTGCACTAGGTTGAGGTTTCTTAGGAATTTGAATGGATTTAATAAACCTTCCAATTTGCTGTAATGTTCTAAAATTCTTTTTGGATCTTTTTGAATTTAAATTTGTGGCTTTAACAAATATGGAAATTAAATTTCTAAAAAAAAATCTGATATATGGATAAATGTTGGGTGAGTTACGGAACCTTAGGGACCTAGTACTTAATTTACCCCAGCTAAGGTGGCTCTAAAATTTTACTGGCGTTATCACAATTAAAAGCAATTCCAATTTAAGGCCCATACGCAGCATGCAAAAATTCCGCACGAAATGTCAAAACTTCATATAAAAAAAAATTCCCTTTTTTGGGATATTTTTTTTATATGAAGTTTTGACATTTCGTGCGGAATTTTTGCATGCTGCGTATGGGCCTTTATATGTATCGAAAACTCTTTTAAGTTCTTCTAAAATTAAAATTATACTCCTTCTACAACTTCTTTTCACACTTCTGTGTATCTTCAAGGAAAACGTGATTTTTTTAGTTAAATCGCTAGATTTCCTTTCAAAACGGAAACTATATAAGTAAGTGATTAAAACAAAAAAAAGACCAATAAGTATTTCGCTTAGAAGAAACTTCTCCAAGTCCACCCAATTTTATTTAAATAGCTTGTAAGTTCATAGATGTATTTTACATCTCAGCGCCCTGAAATAGTCCATGACTGACAAATCGGTAGTAACTGGCTTTAAAATCACCGCTGGTCTAAATGGCTTCTTTTTGAATAAACTTAACAAACATCTATTAACGTGTAATAACTTGTCTGATGGAAAACATCCCAACAGGCTGTGCTGGAGAAAACATCGATGATCGAAGTTTAAAGTCTCTATATATCGATGTTGGCTAACAGAGATGTTTCTCCAGCACTTCTGCACTCATCAAATGGGTGTTTAGTAGTTCTGGAGAAACATCTCTGTTGGCCAACATCGATAAATAGAGATTTAAAACTTCGATCATCGATGTTTTCTCCAGCACAACAATAGGCGCATCTTCTCTTACCACTACGTAATAACAGATAACACACTCTGTCTGGAAGAATCGTGTCTAAGCCAGCGGACTTATTAAATGTCAATCTGCTTGAATGTCATCTAGAGCAGCGTTCTGCGGAAGCAGAGAGCAAGGGCCGAGGATATTAAGCTCATCTAGCTGTTTCTTCCCAAATCAGGTGTTAGCCCATATTTTACCATCATAAAGCTAAACTGGAATACACACTTTGTCTAGTGTTAACTTTTTCCGCTGAGTGTGGTCTCGACTTCTCAATTGTTTACCAAGACGACCAAAGTAAAAGTAAGTACCAATAACTCCGCTGGTTCTCTATGCTTAATTTTTCTTAGATTTCTCGGTAGTGTCAGTGCAGACGAAGTCCTTGTTCCAACATACAAAATACTTCATAGTACTTCTTATTATCTTGGCGACGCATTCCATAACTTGAAGAAATCAAGTATTGTAGATACTAAAGTCAATTCTCCCCATTGTATAACAATACACATACAGAGCACTGAGCATACTTCCTCGTACGTCTGTCCATTTCAAGACTCTTTAGACAAAGCAAAAAGATGATATTTTACTTAAAGTGAAAGACAAATCCAAAAGAATATTAAGCGAAAATAAAGTCGATTTTTCAGTGAATAACAAGAAAGTTAGCCATATGTCTCGAAAACTTAAAGCAATTTCTCACAAACTCTACTGAATTTTGATTCATTTGATACCTTCATAACATAAGCGCCTTTACGTACATGTATTTAGTAGTTATGTCGATTTTTGCTTCGTGTCAATGGCTTTCGTTCCACTGTGCATATAAGCAGAAGCAAAAACTGTGCCAATTTTGCGAAATGTTGGTCAGTTTTGCTGTGGCCTCCGCTGTCCCTTATCCCAAAGACTGGCTAAGAAGATTCTTATTCAGATACGCGGCACTTTGCACATGCTTCAAAAACCTTTTCGAGGCCAGTTTCCTAAAGCGAAAACAAAACAGCCACGAAATGCGAGCTGTGGCCTTGACAGATAACCAAGTACCACAAGAACTTTTTGAATACATAACAATAATTCAGCTCTTAGTTTATTTTATTAAATAATATTTAACTTGAAATTTAAATTATGTAATTCTTAACTGCTTATATACTAAGCGTCAATGCTTTCTTTGCTTTAAACTTAAATTAATTAATAAATTCACATAGTATGTACTATATGCAAATAGTCTGTTGCCTTATGTACTTAATGCTTAATACTTAAACATGATTCCCTTTTATTCTCAAAGAACCTATAGCCTGTTTGCGTAACTTTAAACTCAATTTATATACCTCATTGACTCGCCATATTTGTATGCATATAGTCTTTTATTTTATATACTAATTGGCTTCACTTTTGATGCTCAAGCATGTAAAAGTCCGTGTACTAAATGTGTTGAAAAGCGTATTTTGTTTCGTCTACAATTATTTGTATACATATTATGCTACTGAGGCGGATGTGTATCCTTTTGCAGATTTGCAATAGTACGCCGCAGCTCCAAGATCTCGGCTTGCAGTTGGCTGCGTGTGTCCTCGCTACTTGCTGGCTCGCTCACAGATGTTGGCATTCGCGGTGTTGTAGCCACAACTGCTGAAGGTTGTGCAGCAAATGCTACAGCACCTTCAACACTGGCTATGGAGAAATCTGGATGAATTTGCGGCGTTGTTACATGTGTTTCTGCAGCCGTTGGCAATGTTGGCACTGGAAGTTGATTAGCAGCAGTTGCTACATTTGATCCTGCAGCTTGTGTAGTAGCTGCTGTATAGGATGCAGACACTGCGCGATGGCTAGCTATTAGCTTTTGCAACTTGCTTGTGGCACTCTGACGCTGCGCATCAAGCATTTTACGCTTGTAATCCTGTTCCACTGACTTGGCCATATCCATTGCCTCCTTCTCATCATCGACAAGCACATAGTTTATAATATGTGCATGTGTGCCTGGCTTAATGCGATAAATGGGTTGACCCTCGCCATTTGAGCCGGGCACCGTGGGTATGTCGCCCATTTTGGCCATATCGCCGCCTATTTGAAACACAGCGGTCTTGTCATTAACAAACAACGGCTTGGGCATAATATAGGGCGACGAAACAAACTGTGAGCACTTGCGATTGGTCACTTCTACAACTTTGTTAACATTGCAGTTGGTATTGTTGCAAAAACGCAAAGATTGTTCACCATTGCTGCTCTGGTTGGACATATTGCCAGCAGGCGGCAAGTCGTTTGTGGCAGCAGCGGAGGCGCTGCCATTCATGTGGCTAGTGCTGGGCAGCTCCATCTGCATGCATGTGTGTGTACAGTTTAAAACGTCTATATATATATTTATTTAACAATTAATTAACTTACCATGTTGTTTTATACACTAGTTTTTGGCAATTGTTTTAACTTTTAATGCAGCGAAAAATTATGTGCTCTAAGCGTTTTTCTTTTTCCCTTGTTTGGCATTCACAGCGCAACGTGCGCAAGCAATGCGCAGGCCGATAACTTGGCGCTGTTATCGATTGCAAGATAGTGCCGACTGTGCAGTTATCGTTGCGTTAACAAGGCGCCAAATTGAAAATGCAATGCAATTACAATACGCAAAACACATTTGTTTATAATGTGCGTCTGGGTGCATTGACCCACTGCTGCTGACCTCGAAAACGCGAATTGCTGTGGTGGGGTGCTGTGGCGGTACACCCGCTGCATTTACATTCCAAGTACTTTTAAAATGGGCTGATAGGCAGACAACGCTGTGGAGTCGTTAAAAGGCAGCACGGCTAAAAAGCCGTTTTAGTGCCATGGCCAGAGTGCGACTTAGTGTTATGTGCTGTCCTGCCGCCTTCAGCTTCTTTAATTTCCACTCGTCAATCATGCAGCCATCCATCCCAATGCCAAGCGCAGAGCTGCAGCCTCATTGTTGGCTCAAATGAAATAATTACTTTAGCACACACACAGCACACGGCCGGCCAGCCAACTCTTGCTTGCTTTGACTTTGACTGCAGGACGGACGTATGCATGTATGCTACTCGCTGACTGACCGAGTCTTGTCTGCATTTGCTTGCGTGCATCCTTAGTCATGGCCAATATATCGACTCACATTAACAACAAAAACCCAACAACACTGCACTGCAACTCAGAGTCACAAGCGCAATAAAATCCAGCACCACCAGCACCACCACCACGTCGCGTCTTGTCCGAGAATAATAAGAAATGAAATGCCATTTATTAAAGCATTAATAAGTGCGAGCGTCCATCCATCCATTTGCGCCGCACTTGGCTTAAACGCGGACTCACTCCAGCTACAGCTACAGCCTCCACCATTTCAGCTCGAGCTGGCTCTGACTCAGCATGTGCAACAGTTTGTGGCCGCCTTCCGTTTGCTTGTGTGTGTGCCTGCACCAACTCCACCTCAGCCTCCTCCCTTATTTCTCACTTGTTCTCCTTAGCTGCCTTTGTGCGATTACAATAATTTAAGCAATAAAAATTCGCAAATAATAAAACTTGCCATTGCGTTGAGCACTCCTCTACTGCGCCTGCCTCTTGGCCCTCTTAGCTCTGTGGCAGTAATTAGAGCTTACTTGTTGGGAGTTAAACTGCAGCTGAAGGAGTACCTGACCCTGAACAGGAACAGCGGCAAGTCGGGCTTACATTCTATATAAAAAATACAACTCGAATTAAGCACTAAAAATGGCGAGAACAAAGAACTGCTTGCAATTGCGTGCCAGATTTACATCTGGATTTTCAGTTAACATTTTATGGCTGCATTTCAAACAAGATGAGATGAGAATATATACGTAAATGATTTAACCCAATTAGGCGATGAATAGAGGAAGGAAACTAAACAGATTTTTTTTTATATGAAGTTTTGTCATTCCGCGCGAAATTTTACGAACTGCGTATAGGCCCTTTGCTAAATTTAGCTAGATTTTCTGAAGATTTTACACAGGAGCTACCCCCCTTAATTAAAAGAGCTTAAGTTTCAGGTGAAGAGATTTAATTCGCGATTTTTTAAACATCGAATATAAAATATACAAATTTTAGTGCTCGGAATCACAAAATTGGATGAATAACTTTTTAAAATGAATAAAGGCCTTAACGTAGGTTTTAGTTTTCTCAAGTTAGACAAATATCGAGTGTTACGAAACGCTTCAATTTGCGATTTTTCAAACATCGATTATAAGAAAAACAAAAAATTGAGAGCTCAGAATAAAAAAAAATGGATTGAATAGAAAAGTTAAAAAAATTAATTAATTTAAGAAGCTTAAATTTTGAGTTTTCACAAGTTAGACTCATATTGAGCATGGGGTGAAGATTCTCGAACTAGAGTTGCGAGTTTGATTGGAATGACTCTGCAGACGAAGACGATGGAGAAAATGCAGAGGAATCAAAAGCACTTGTTACTTTGGAATATTTCTTGAGGAGACGCTTGGAGGTTGTTGTGAACATAGTAACCTGGAACCAAATGATGAAACGGTTCATGAAATTTATGAAAAGGTGAATCTTGAAAGTTTAAGGTGGAGAAGAAAAGAGTCAAATGATTGCGCAGAAAGTATTGCATGGAAAAATTGTTTAAATGGTTCAACACTCAAGGAACCAATATCATACTTTTCCATGTATTTTGATGACGAAATTTTGGAGAAAATCTGTTACGAATCTAATTTGTACGCCTTACGAACTAATGGAGAGGAGCTTATAGAGAATTTCGTTAAGATTCGAGTCGCATTTTTTTAACATCGATAATCGAAAAGGAAATGGTCGGCTTCGAAATCAAGTTGAGATCGAAATGGTTTCTTAGATGAATAAGTTGAATGGCTCATAAGAGAGTAGAGTTCATGGAGTTCATAGTCGTCTCCAGCTAGACGCAAGTTGCCGCAAAGTGTCATATAAAGTCATACAAATCCTCTACAGCTATAAACCTTAACGAAATCTAGAACTGATCGATAACACTAGTTTACAATTTAGGGTTGTGAACCTTGTAAAGTTAGGTATTGTCAACGAAAATGGAGACTCGATAGAAAGCATTATTTGTTATATTTGAACATTGATCGACATAAGACATTGATAAGTATGATTTTTTACAGTGATATACAATTTGTCATATTTAGTCAATTATAAGTTACAAGCAACCTAAGTCGAAAAATGTAATTTTCGACCAATTTTCAAGTTACAAATTTTCGGCTTGCTTTTAACGAAAAAATTTTTAAAATTATGTTAAGTTTAACTAAGAGATCTTTTACGAACATTGTCTAAGATCTTTAAAATCAGATAAGAATTGTAGATGTTATGGAACCATATACGAAAGTTCCAATCTTCACTATTCCACTTTGTATAAAAAAATTTTCACTAAGTTTTCATTTGCGTTCATTTCGCTTCACGCATTTGTTGCAGTGTAGTCGTTTTTTCATTCTGGCTCCATATCATCTACAATTCTTACCCGATTTTCATGATCTTAGACTCAAATGTTCGTAAAGAATTCTCTTTGATTGAGGCTTAAATATTTTTAAATATTTTTTTCGTTAATAAAAGAGCCGAAGTTTGTAATTTTGAAATATGGTAAAATTTTCGACTTTGGTTGCTTGTACTTTATAATTTTGACTTAATCTGTACATAATTATATATCCTGAAGCAAATCAATACCTTTCGATCTAATTGTCTTTCTTCGATGAAATTTGTTCACGATATTGAAAATACTGAAATAATGCCAAAATGTTTTTCGAAAATATCTCGAAACGGGTTAAAAAAAATGGTTGCCTTTTCTTTTTCAAATTACCAAAACACTTTACAGGTTCATTTTCTGTAAACTAGTGTAATTGGCAATAAAAATGCAAATATCGTGCGAATAAGTATTTTTTTCAAGTACTACAAAACAAGTGCTTTTGGAAGTAATTTGAATTCTTAGCATTCTTATAAGCTACCAGCGTCCAAGTGCGACGGTCTAAGCACGAAATCCTCGTCTGTTACCAAGCTCTTAGCCTAACCATTCTCTCAAAAGGCGCCTCACAAACTGGATACAATTTTTTTTTTTTTTTAATTAAATTCCATTGCGTTTGGCTTAAACAATTTGAGCAACATGTTGCAATTATTAATTATTAAATTTCATCTTAAGAAAACTTAAAATGCAGCAACGGCAGCCACAGCGGAAATGTTTGCGCACAAACCCAGCAAGTTCCCAAGCAAGTTCACGATCCACCAATCCATCGATTCACTCTGAATATGAACGAGGCTACTTTGCAGTACAGACCAAGTTGACGATGACGTACCACAGACGACATTCGCGCCGGTAAAAATAATTACAGGCAATACATTAATTCCCTTCTTATGAGGTCGATTATGCGACTTTTAAGCACAGAATTTGAAACAGTTGAGTCGGTAGAGGAGAGCTTGGGCAGTAAGTGAAGAAGCACATAAGTATTTTGTGGCCACTTCAAGTGCTGGGACCGGACGAAAGCTGGTCAGAATTTATGATGATGTGTTGGCTCATATATATAAGTAAGGCCAATAGCCTTACACATCATATTTTGTTGTAAATACTCTGTTGAAGAGATGTATAATAACTGTCAGGAGCTGTTTGTCTTTACAAAGAACATTGGGGTTGGGCTTTCTTCTTCTGTCATCTTCGACTCCCAGTGGAGCATAGGGCCTCGACCATCCTCTTGCAGCGAACTCTATTAAGGGATTCAAGGGCAGATGGGAGAAGGCCTTTAAAATACCATAGATTATAAAGCATTACCAGGGCTGTCGAGAGAAAATTAAGGGTCTGATAGGGACTATCGACGGGTCCTAAGAGGAGTTATATTTTCCGAAGAATTTAAATGCTTAATGTGTTTTTCAATTCTACGGATGAACGGAATTTGGGGCATGGGTTAGGATACCCCCTTTTCCCTGCCGATAGGAATGAGCATTACCTATTGGTAATACCTCCAGTATAGGGGTACCACTTCAATGCTTAACATTAGATTTACATTTGAAGGGATTTCCGATGTCTCGGAGGGGTTAGCTCGGAACCCAGAACTCTCCCCCATGTATTTGCAAAGTTTAGTCATCTTGGGTTTAGGGTGAAGGGGGTTTCCCTTAATAGCGCTGAAGCCTGTCTTTATCTAAAAGAGCATTCGCAATTCACGTTGGTATCTTCGCATTGATTTTGTGATTTTTAAGGGGCCCGCCCAGTTTAGCGCTAAGGTGCAAAGAACTGCTTTTATTCATAATGACTTGCAATTGGGTGGTGCTGGGTGCAACTCAGTGCCCTCTCTGGCCATCAGGTAATGGCATCCCTGAACTGCTAGTACTAACTTATTTAATTTTTTGGAATTCGATTTTGCCATTGCAGCTGCATTGAATGCATTGTCAAATTCCTTGACCCTCATCAAACTTGGCTTACAGATTACTTTGAAAGTTTGGCAAATTTCGGGCAAGTCATACTGCGTGTAGGTGGGAACTGAGTTTGTGGAGCTGCTACGTTCATTGAACTAAACAACAATGATGACCAATGGTCAGCCAAGTCTTGGATTCAATCAAAAGTGACAAAAGACTAATGCAATTTTCCATAATTGTTTGAACTTCCAACACATTATGCACTCAACAGCTTTGGAACAGCGCCTACTTTGGAGCAGCTGCTCTACAATGTTTAATGAGACTCATGTCTGGCACTATGCAGTTAATGTCTGGAGCTGTTCCTTTCCTTGTTTTTATTTTATTTTTTTTTTTGGCAAAGAAAGGGTGAAAAAGTAAATTCCTGAACAAAAGCAGGAGACTAAAGCAACACATGACATTCATTTGTACAACAACAAAGACGAGTATCTTTAAGATACGCTTAGACATTGGGCTGTACTTGAGTTGGGAACAAGTGTAGAAACAGCAGACGAAATCGTTCAACAGCCGAGATATACACTATTGGGCAAAAGTATTCGGACACTTGAAGAGACAATAGAAACACGATAGATGCTTTAAGCTCAAAAGTTCACGTTCACTAAACAGTTTCTGTGCTGAATCAACTTATCGTTCAGAGATACGTGAGTCGAAGTTCTTTAAGAACTCTTCTGCTCAAAAATCATTTTTTTGGGCTTAATCAACTGATCTAGTCAAGAATTTGAGTTCGTTTTTGAAAGAGACATTGCAGATTTCTTGAAAGCAACAGGGAAACAGCTTAAACCATCGTCAAAATTATGTCAAAATGCTGACTAGAATCTCATTCTTTTGAATAGCCCATATTAACCCGTCAACGGATTCCGTTTAGCTTATCTCCCTAACGTTTCTGCTTTGTGCACTACTTCTTCAATTCGTAACACCAAAGGTGGCTAGTAAGCTCACGATCTGGTTTCACCAAAGTAGGCCCGGTCTATCCCTTCGCCAGCACAAACATATCTATTGATATACAAAAAGCCTCGGAGACAGTTCTCCTAAAGTTGACCGCCTCAAATGTATGGCAATCAGCTTGTTTAAAAAAATACGCTTTTTTTGGGGAAGGAAACTAAATTTAATACTTATTAACCAAAATCTAAGAATAATTTTTGACCGGCTACGGCCAAGCAAATTGGAGGGTTATAAACTGCATGTCTGTACATCTGTTCCCTCCTACCATCTAAACCGCCTAACATAATTTGACAAATGAGGTATCGCTAGAAACGTCTTGATTGTCCGCTAGTCATAGGCTAAGAAAAGTTCTTACCTGTCTACGGCGTCGCAAAAAGGAGGGTTTTGACCTGTATATACGTACATCTGCTCACGCCTATCATCTAAACCGCTTAACATAATTTGACAAATGGAGTACCGCTGGAAAAGTCTTGATCGCCCGCCTGTTATAGACCATGTAATTGAATATGGCGCCCTCTAGAGGACATAGCGTCACGAACTAAAAACTTACTTAATAATGTCTTGGGTATCAAATGGAAGGGTTAAATTAGCACATGTTCGAAGGATATTTCTATAATTATGTACTAAAGATATATATCCTCTGAACATGACTTTAAATATGAAATAATTTAAATTCGATATTATGCGTATGGGTTTATTTAATAGACAAAGAGTATTGAATAGTTTGTACATGACACTTTCAGATGAAAATATTTTCCTTCTTTTGTTATACTTTTCAGAGGCTTTTAGTTTTTTGAACTTATTTTTGAAAGATTTTCCAAATTTGAAGAAATAATTATCAAGTGGTTGGAAACTTTTAAGCGCCAGTGTACAACGACGACAACTATAATAAAAACAACAGCACTAACAACGCCTGGTTCCTTTCCAAACATATTGGGCAATTCTGGCGAACGCTGCGCATGCGTATCTGTTAGATACAACCAGGAGAAGCACTTGCAATAAACGCGAGAACTAATGAAACGGGGCGAGTGCAGACATACGAAAGCAACAAAGGGAAGAAATAAAAATGTGAATCTACCGCGGCGGTGACCGACAGTTGGATACTCTTTAAGCTTTTTGGTGAAAAAAAAAAAACTTAGTATTTTAGTTCAAACTGCTTGTAGAAGTAGACAAGCAGTCCAGTTGGTGACCATACCTATATAGTATTAGTCAGTATTAACGAATATTTTAAGTTTAATACAACAAATTTTAGTTCAAAATATTTGGCAGCATGCTGGGAAAAGGTGCTGTAGATATCGACTAGATTCAACAGACTTCAACCGAAATTTAGATGTTCGTACAGACGAAGGGACGTACGTAGGGACATGGCTAAAGGGATTGCTTTTGTTCTGCTGATCATTTTGGTAAAAACTCAGTGGGTCCTACTCGTTTCCTTCTAGTGGACACAAACTTAATATAGCTTCGCTTGTACCCAAAGTACAGGGTATACAGAGTCCAAGAAAACAAAAACAAAATGTTTATTTTGGCCTTGACTTTGAAATACTTGTTGCAGAACTAAAAGATACTCAAACACACACACACCACTCACCCATACAAAGTTATGCATGTGCATGTACAGCATACATACAAATAAATACATACCTACATACATATACAAACATAAGAAATATATAGCATATATACATAGTATCTGCATCTCCATGCCGCATTTTAGTCTTTGCTTTATCGCTTAAAAGCTTTTAGTTGATATTTGCAATTTTTAATTTTGAATGCTTTTAGCCTTAATAAAAAATTGGCTCGTTGCAATTTTCAAATTGGTCTCATTTGCTGCACGTCTCTTAACAAGTAGTATGAAGATACAACTGGACTTACCTCCTTTTACTTGTTAACTTCTTTTTCCAGATGAGCACTGGCCAGCAGTTGAGTTCAGCAGCTACCAAGGCCCATACAAATAATCCTGTTGTTGGCCTAAAACAATAGTTTCAACGACAACAAAAGTCAATAATTAATATTAATTAAATAATTAAATAAATAAAAGCCAATATGATATTAAAATTAAGCACATAAACGGCCAATACAATACTTTTGATATACAGACAATACAACAGAGAGCTCCCAGCTATATACTGCAACATATTTGCCACTAAGGGAATTTGCGGAACCAACAGGTACGCCCAAAAGTTTGTTAACAGTTTTTTTTTTGTGTGGTTGTTGGTAACTTTTAGTACCCCCTTTGAATAATTGGTGTGAAGAGTTTTGAAATCAACGATAGCCAAACCGACATGGAGTAGGAAGGCTAAATTGAGGCGAAAGCTATTTGTAGAACATGTTGAAGTGATTTAAAATGAATTCTGTAACCTTAGAAGTATTGGACGGCATCGTAGTGCTGGAGAAAACATCGATGATCGAAGTTTAAGATCTCTATATATCGATGTTGGCCAACAGAGATGTTTCTCCAGCACTTCTCCACTCATCAAATGGGTTTTTAGTAGTGTTGGAGAAACATCTCTGTTGGCCAACATCGATATATAGAGATTTTAAACTTCGATCATCGATGTTTTCTCCAGCACTACTGTATCGTTATGGTCTTCAAGTAGCCTTTGCTTATAAAGTCAAATCTTCATTGGAAAGGAAGGTCTAACAAAATGCGAAAGCTATTTAAAGAACTTATTGATGAAAATTATGCAAAAAGAAAGTGACGCCATTTTGTAACTTCAATTCCAAAATAACATAGAATTTATCGATTATAATGAGACATACGATTGTAGAGTAGCTTTAATAATGGAAGCGCGATGTTATAAATCTATAATAAAAAAAAACAGTGTGGTACCGATTGTGTTCGTATGCGTGAACGTATCGAGATGAAACTTACACTATGTGATAGCCACAAATCATACGGTGCGCACAATGTAAGTTTCGCCTCAATACGTTGCAATTATGCAGGTAAAAACTCATACGAAATATTAAAAGCCACGGCAGCAATAGCAAGCCCTACATGGTCTTCAGTGGATCGATTTGCCATCCCAAGCAGTTGGAACAGCAATAGGTATTAAAAAGAATTTTCTTAAACAGAGAAACGTATATCTTACCAATTAATCCGACAATCAGTTGCTAAACATTAAAAAACAAATATATTTGTATGGTGTATGATGTGAAAGGGGTGTAAGGTATTGAATTCCTTCTACACTGTGACCAGCATGTAGGTCTTTTCTGCACCCGTATATGACTAAACGCCGTTTATTGTTTTGGCGAAGGCAGAGTTATTCCCTTTAGTGATAGGGTTTTGTAGTCCTCTTCATCCAATGTATAGCTGTTACCGCTGGGCAGTTGGCTAAAAGGTCCATGGTTTTCTCCTCTTCATTGCAATATCTGCAAGTTACAGTATCCGATAGACCTAGTTTGGCCATGTGGTATCTACATGGGTAGTGGCCAGTAAGTGCACCGCATAAAATACGTAGATCTCTTCTATTGAATTCTAGGGCTTCTGCTGTATGTCGGCCAAGTTTGCTGTGAGATTCTGCACGTGTTCGATGCCCGATTCCACGTTTGGTTTGCAAAGAGAGCGAAGAAATTTCGTATTCTCAGTTTACAGCTGGCCATGGGTATACCCAGGCCCTCCTTGTCCTGAAGGAGGATGCTGGTAGTTCCTTGTCTAATACAGTTGCCCTCGATATCTCTATGTCCTGGGACCCATATGAGGTGGATTGAAAACTGCTCAGCCATCTCCTCAAGAGACAAGCGGCAGTTATTCACTGACTTTATGCACGATGTCATTGAAACTAGAGACTTAATAGCCGCCTGACTGTCCGAATAGATACAGATGGTCTTATTCTGTATTCGTAGGTAGTGCGCCGAGAGTTCGTCGATAGGCACCAGCGTGCACTGATAATGCTCATACCACAATGTCCTGCAGGACAAAAGTTATCGATCACCTGTTTCCTGAGGACCATAAGAGCAGAAGTAGTTTAGTTTTTTTCAACTTCTTCCCACTATCGCCCAAAACAAGTTTAAATTTCAAATCAATAATTGTCAATAATTTTCAATTCCGATTCTCTCCCTTTATTCCCAATTTAAATCTTCTTATCATTATGGTTAACTGTTCCGGTATCGACTCTGCTCTTCTCTATTGCATCCAAATTCTATAGTTAGCTGCTGCTGCTGCTGTCTGTGGCTAACCATTTAATCGTCTACGTCTGAGCCACTTGGCTCGCGCCACCTGCTTGGCATGCGACATTGTCCAGACGAGATCAAAATCCATGCCCAGCTGCTACCAGTTCTGGAGCCCAACCAGCACACACGCACATACACATCGATACATCGAGTCTCGAGACAAAACAAGAAGCAAACATGTCTCGGTACTTAACCCGTCCCAGTCTGTGCCTCGGCCGCTGCCCTGCGCCGATATGCTCGTCTCGAGGCCCAGGGGCAACTCTGTAGTGGTTGAGCCATTGGACATGGTACGTGGTACGTTCGTTGTTCTAACATTTTTTTATTGCTTCTAATTTGGCCCAAAACGCAATGTGTTGGAACTCTTTTTGGGTAATTTAAGACACTGTGCCGAGACCAATTATCGTATGATGCGACGTTGGTCACTTTGTCAGTCAAGAGGAGCGCCCCAAGTTGCAAGTTACGGTATAGCGTGCTCCGTTTTAAATTAAATTTAATTAGTTTATTGTTTTAAATAACACCTTTTGCATTGTCGAACAAGCCGTGAGTTGTCGATCGACCAGAAGAAGCAGCCGCCACAATGGAAAAAAAAGTGTTCCAAATTCCGAGACATTGGAGCAAGCTGATTTTTCATAAGTTTTATTGAGCAGGCCCTAGAGCTACGCACACACATCAAGTGCGCGCTGTATTTTGGGGTGTGCCAAAGAGCAGCTGCTATATGTATACTATGTTGGGTTTGCTGCTGCTGCTGCTCCTCCTACGCCGCACACAACGCTGCAGCAGGAAACAGGATGAGCAGGAGCCGTTGTTACGGATGCGCATGGAGTACACCAATGCCGGCGGGTTACAAGCGCGTGCTCTCTCGTTCGCCTTCCTTGCTTTCGTTCTATTCATTGAACAAAGTTTCAGGAAGCCCCCTCGTCTCCATAACCCATTCCGAGGCGCCTCGCATAATGCCATTATAAGTGGCCCATTAGTTGGTGTCAACTGCCATTCAAGCACAATTTCCGTCTTTATTCCCATATTCATCGATTTTTAAATTCCATTTAGCACTTTGTTGGCAATTAACTTTGAGTTGCTCTCGTCCTTGTCCCTGTTCACTCCGACTGCTTGGATGCGCTGCAAATGATGGCGTTGGCACTTGGCACTTCACCATGGAGTAGGCAACATCAACATCATGTTAAGTGATAATTAAATTTCGTTCAGCGACCCTAGGGGTTGGTGTTGGGGGTAGTGTACCGTTTAGGGGACAACTAATGGACTACACAATGCATAGACTTGCAATTATGTAAATGCGAATTTTTTTTTTTTTTGGAGGCACCATGTGAGTGTTTTTGTCGTTTTAGGGAGACGGGGTCATTAAAGGGTTAAACACTTCATCAATGTGGAACGCATGCAGATGCAAGTGGCATAAGCCACTCGTTATCGATTTGATTGAAATTTTGTTGCCTTAATCGTGGGAATACTCATTAAAGCTGGGTACGAATAAGGCAACAATTGATGTAGGAGAAGAAATTTCTCCTGAAGTACTTGTGACGTAATACAATTTCTAATTGTAAGCAAACGTTATTGTTATAAATAGGTTTTGGTAGTATTTACGAAAAGATAATCCTAATTTCCTACTACTTCCTAAGTCATACTGATGTTTAGACGAAGCTGAGATTCATTATTACCAAGTACACTTTTTTCTCGCCAGATTTACCTTTTTTTTAAGACTGATTGCGAAAAAGAACTTATGGGAATTTAAAAAAAAATGTATTAAAGGGGCTTGGCACCTTGACGAGGTGAGGGGGCTCAGTAGGGGCAATGAATCTAAGAGCAATGCCGGCAGTAGCAAAGCTACTGGTAGCGCCACACATGCCGGTAAGGTCGAGGAGAAGTCTCGAAGCTAAGATCAATCCCTAACAAATCAAATTCTGGTGCCCTTTTGGGAGCGCCGTGTAGGCGCCTGTTCTCCAGGTTAGGAGGCGGCATGCACTTATATAGATCCTTGGGCCCCATCACTCATTGATCTCTCTAAAGATGTCAGATTAACGAGGAACCAAACCACAACGAAAATTTTTCTCCAAGGAGTACCTAGCAACAGCCGGCTAATCCCCCTGCTTCGGCAGATAATTCAAGTTATAATGACAGCCCGATAGTTGTTACCAAGAGGCTCTATGCTCCACTAAGAAGAAAACAAATAAACCATCATCACTATCATAGGAGGTTTTGCAACTTTCTGACCTTTCTGCGCGACTGGTATTCTAAAACCAAACTGGCATCCTAAGGCGACTTCGCTTCAGCTTAATTTACCTTTAAGTACTTCTTTTTTACTGCCTTTAGATTAAAATTCACAAAAGATTGCTGTACTTTCCATTTTAATGGCTAAAATCCCTTACAGACTTTAAAAATATCTTGGGGCCATGTCTGGCCTCAGCTCGTAAAATATTTGTTTACCGTTAGAGATCGATGCCCAATAAAAACAACAACCATAATATACATATAACGCAGTGCCCCAGTTTGAAGGCCAACAATCGTGCCGGCTGATACAAACCCTATGATTAAGTCTCGGTTCTGCCCGTTGCATGCTGATCGACACAAGTCTCAGGTGGCCAGTGTCTGGCTTGTCTGAACCTAATTGCCAAACCGGCCCAGAAAGTGCTCAATGGCTTGATGGATCCTGCTATTGAACTTTGATGGCTGGAGCTTAAATTATAAGCTACCTTAAGGCCTTCAAACGTTCTAGACAATTGTTAGAATTGAATGGAAATTAGAGTGAGTGTTGTGTGTGGCGTAGAGAATTGATGAGAATTTGTGAAATTAGAGAGATAGTTTGCTTGACCATTAATGCTGGAGAAAACATCGATGTTATATCGATGCATCGTTGTATCGAAGTTTAAAATATCTATATATCGATGTTGGCCAACAGAGATGTTTCTCCAGCACTACTAAACACCCATTTGATGAGTTGAGAAGTGCTGGAGAAACATCCCTGTTGGCCAACATCGATATATAGATATTTAAACTTCGATGCATCGATATATGTGTTTTAAGTTTTTTTTGTCGAAAATTTAATATAAACTTTATAGATGACCGACAAAAGTCTCTTAAAAAGCATAATCGAAAGAAAAATTTTGTTCTGTAGATTCTCTTCCAATATCAGCTTGCAAGATTTTTGCTAGATATCTTACATAAAAATGCTTCGAGCTTAATTTTTATTGTCAAATCTTTTTTTTAAGGGAAGTTTAGTATTCAGATCCAATTTGCAAAAATTTGTATGTATGTATGTGTGGCAGAAATCTTCAGACGTTTTGTTTTTTTAATTTTCTCGCAGTTCGAACTGCGTATAGGCCTTTATACAAATATATTCTTTCACTAAAGAACTTTCAACGTATTTTAAATATACAAAGGAAGGAACGCATATCAACTAAAAATCGTAAAAAAAATAATTTTGGTATTTTAAAATAAAAGACTTCTAGACAGCCCCTTATCAGACGAATATGACTAAATTTGTTTTTCTTTTGGTCCTGTTCCTTTAAACAAGCGCATTAGAACTTATATTCTAATACTCAAAAAAAACACTAAAAAAATAAAATAATATGCGTTCCACTCAAAATAAAAACGCTCATACCTTTAAATAACTCAATTTCAACTCAACACAACATTTGGCAGCACCCAAAAGTATGCTACAAACGTTGGGCATAAAGGCAGTTCTGTAGCGATCAGCTTTTGTTCATAAGCGAAAAACCAAAATTCTACACAAATAAAAAAAAAACTGTCATGTATGTACAATGTTCATTGTTTTTCGTTTATATACTAGATTTGTGCAATGTATGTAACGGACAGAAGGAGGCGTGGCAGACCCCAAGTCCTTTATACCAAAATGCTTATCATAACCTCGGGTAGCGATTGAGCCATGTCCGTTTGTGTGTTCGTCTGTATGAACACCTAGATCTCGGGGACTTTAAGAGCTAGAGATACGAAACTTTACCAGCTGATGCGCATATTTCCTGAGAAGATCAAGTTTGTTGAATCATGTCAATACCTTTCCCCGTTCCCTCGCAATAGATTTTAGCGGTTTTTAGCCGATTAATATTTTTCTTTGAAATTTACTAGAGCGATGCGTTGTGGTTACATGCATCTGTGTGTCAAAAATGACACATTGGACAAATGATAAATTGGATAAATACAACCAAAGTTATTGCAAAAAATTTACAAATTTCAGTCCCCTTGCCAATAAACTGTGTAAATTTTTGACTCTACGTAATTATGGTGACAAGTGACCTAGAATCACAATTTTTGGTAAGCTGATTCATGTGACTCTAATGAACAAATCAACATCCAAATTTTATTGATACGGCCCCCACACACCCTGCAATCGATTATCCGTGTTATCTCCCACACCCCTCAACATACCCACTTGAAACTTACCCAATATACATTAAATGGCTTCTTTGACGTAACTTTCATCAAAATCGGTTAAAATTTGCGGAAGAAAAAAGGTATAGGGTATTACACAGTCGGAAACCGCCTCGACTGTATTAAATTCTTGTATGAAGATATCGTAACTTAATTTGATACTCGGAAGTTTTTTAGTGTTCTCAAGCACTGTACTAAATTTGATCAAAATCAGTTGTCTAGATCATAAAGCTGCCATTGTACCGATTTAGTTGCAAAATTCGTCTGTTTTTTGTTTGTTTACGAAGATATAGTAACCTTTGGCAATCAAATATCTTTTGGAGTTCCTAAACAATATACCGGATTTAATTGCAATTAGTGGTACAGGGTATCCCAAAGTCGTCCGCGTCCGACTGAAGCCACTATTAATTATTTTTTTTAACAAAACGATTTTATCAAGTAGGTTAAAAGCTTAAACCCCTCGTGGTTAACGTTGCATTTTCATTTTACTGACGTTTTAAAAAGATTTTTTATTTATTTTTTTATTTATTATGTTTTGGATGGCCATCGGTAGCGGGTTGGTAGCGTACTCGCTTTGCAACCCGATGGTGGGTGGTTCGATTCCCCGCAGTAGCACTGGTGCATTTGCCTAGCACTGGCATCGCGAACTTAAAGACGAAAGTCCCTATTAATTCAAGACACCGCCGCTCGGGTTCGGCTATAAGCTGTAGGTCCCTGCTCTCTTCGGACTATATTAATAGAGCTCTCCATGCTACGCCCAGGGGCGATTGCCCAAATAGTCAGTCAGGCATATTATTATTATTATGTGCTCGGTTGGATCAGATAAAAGTTGGAATAGTTTTTGTTGATTTACTCTACCATGTAATGATATATAAATTGAATATTCAGTTCAAAAATACAAAATCCTTCTGCGTTCTAATTTAAGGCTAGTACGCAGCAGTGTATAACCGCCTGTTATCTATTTTTTGTGCAAAAAAATGGTATGGGTAGAGTTTGTGACCAAACAGTGCTGCCCATGAATGGGCCATTAACATGTAGATGGCGCTACTGACAATAGATGGCGCCAAAAATTAAATCTAAAAATCAGCTGTTTGTTCAAATTGGTTACAAGACTATGAGTATAGAATAATATAAAGTGCAGAAATGAATCGCCAAATGAAAATATTACTTAATATTTATTATTGTTATTGCCATTATTGCCTAGTTATTTGCGAAACTCCAGAAAAAAACGGAGTATGAGGGTGAACTCACATTTAATACACAAAGCTGAGTGTGAAAAATTTGATAGAGACCTACAAATGCGAAGTGAATTAGCATTTCAATTCAAATTTTTACATTTTGCCGAAAATTGTCGTTTCAAAGCCATGAGACAGAATCCGGCAGCATTTTAGCAAAATTTTCACATGTCTTCGGATGTTTTCAATACATTGTTTGCGTTATTGGAGCCCCACATGATCCCTAAACGACAATTTTCTGCTCTTTAGTAAAATTTGTGCATCTATTTTGCATGTTTCTGCAATCAAAATAAGTTGCTGCACATTAATGTTTTGTTTTAGCGCGCAAAAAATAAGCTGAGCTTTTTGACGGCGCCATCTACATGTCAATTTCACGAAAATTGGGCAGCACTGGTCCTGAGTACCAATTCTTGGCGCTAAGAATTTTGACAGTGATTTTTTTATATGAAGTTTTGTTTTCTTTCACGCGGTTTTACACAGCTGCGTACTAGACTTTGGCACTAAGACATATTTTCACAAATCGAACTTATCTAGAGTTTTAAGGCCCATATTAAGCCAAAGAAAAGTAAGCAAAACTTCATATGAAAAAAAAGCAGGCAAACGTTTGGTCATAAACTTTTTCATCAAGTGGTAGGGCCAGTACACAGAAAGAAAAAACTTGGACTTATTTTGTACGCCATAAGAATTGTATGCATAGAGCATAGAGGAGTTTGTGACCAAAAAGTGCTGCCCATATCTGGGCAACTGACATGTTGATGGCGCAACTAACAATAGATGGCGCCGCTACAACAAAAATATATAAAATTTAAAAGTGTAAAAAATGAAATGAAAAAATGAATTGCCAGCAGTAATCATTACTTGGTATTTATTTGGCAAACAACGCCATTATTGTCTATTTGTTAACGAAATTGTCGGAAAAAAAACACGCATGCAAAACGCAAGAAAATACGAAGTATGGTTGCTAACTCATATTTAATACGCAGAGCTGAGTGTGGAAGATTTTGCAGTGTCGTACGTATTTTTAATATAAATTCCAATTCAATTATTCACATTTGGCGGTAAGTTTTTAGTTCAAAGCCATGGTATAGAATCCGGAATAAATTTTCGGAAATTTTCGCTTGTCCTTGGATGTTTGCAACACATTGTTTTTGTAGTTGGAGCCCCACATGATCCCTAAACGACTATATAAATATGCATATTTCCTTCCAAGCCGTTTTATTTGCATTGCCGTGGAAATAAGATTTATGCGTAAGGTCCCAAATAATTGAGTGATCCTCCACATATCATGACAATTTTCTGCGCTTTAGTAAAATTTGCTGCTATTTGTTTCCGCTATCAAAATAAGTTGCTGCACAATAATGTTTTGTTTTTAGTGCTCAAACAGAACAACTGATGTTTTTGCTGGCGCCATCTATATGCCAATTGCTCAAAAAATGGGCAGCACTGCAGCTGCGTACCAAGTAGTACAATTCTTTGCGCTAAAAATTTTGATAGTGTTTTTTTTAATAAGAAGTTTGGTTTGCTTTCAGGCGTTTTTGCTGCGTACTGGCCTGTAAAGGGGTCTACGGAGCTCGAAAAATTTTGCGCGGAATGACAAAACTTCATATAAAAAAAAATCCCAAAAGGGATATCCCAAATGGGATTTTTTTTTTATATGAAGTTTTGTCATTCCGTGCGAAATTTTTCGAACTGCGTATAGGCCCTAAGCAGAAACAGTGTTTGTTTTTTTTTGTTTGTCGATGCCAGTTGTAAAGCATAGATGGCGCCAGCTGTTAATCATAGATGGCGACAGCAAAACAACAGCTGTGCTGTGGAAGTGAAATCAGAAGTGGCAGCTGACAAAATCGTTGCGCGTTTTTTAAGATGCGAAAATGGGCCTCATAAGAGCATTGAAGCAAAAACTGTGTCGTGTGAATCTATATTAATTGATTCATATTAATTTTAAAATAAATTTTTAATTTATTAATGTTAATTTGCTTTAAATGCTTCCACCACTTATTAATATGGGTTGACACGCCTCCGCCTTTTATCGTCCGGCCATTCGTCACCTTAATTTTTCATAGTATACCTACCTGGAAGCTCAAAGGAAATCTCTAGGGATAAGCTGGAACGAATTAAGAAAGATAACCCAAAATTAGCATAAATGGCAATGCGAGTCATAATTATAGCATTGTTTACACAAAATATTGTAAAAAAATAGACTTTGACGAGTATTCAGATATTGTATTTGTTTAATTTAGCGCAGCTAAACGTTTTCCAATTGTAAACAAAAAACAGCTTATTATTGATTTATTATAGAGACCAAATAACTAGCAGTTTTTGTTAGGTGGCGTTTTTCGTGTCTTCATCTGGGTCTTAAAGTTATAAAATTTTTCGGCATGGGCAAAAATTGGTTCAAAGGTAAAAAGTGCAAAAATTGGGTTACGTATGATGGGTACAGCCTCTTACATTAAATTTTCATTAAAATATTTGTAGTTATTTATTGTTCTATCTTTTAAAATAAAAATATTACTTTAGCAGCAATGTTTGAACTGAACTTAAACACGACTTAGCTATTTTTGTTACAAGGTAAATACTCTGTCGTACTTATCGTCATGTGTTCGTGCAACTAACAAAAAAATTTTGAGTTGAGTCAGAGAAAAAAATAATTAAAAATAATTGTATAATATATTTATAATTTTAAGTTTTAATTCCTCCTGCAACAAAACATTCGGTTTCAAACTATAGGGTTTTCCAACAAGAGGTGTTATTTTGAATCACCCGGTATTTTGGTAGCTGTCACTTTTCAAGCTTTTATTCTTTGACATTTGACAAGTAGAAACTATGCCATTACTAAAAATGGAACGATACACGCTTCAACAACGCATTGAAATGATTAAAATTCACTACAAAAATGGTGAAAATCTTGCAGTCACAGTTCGCAAAACTAAAGCATTTTTGGGTCGTCGTGAAGCACCTTGTCGGACCGCAATACAGAATTTGGTGGAAAAATTCGAGCTGTTGGGACAAGTTAGTGATGTGAAGATAAAAACCCGTGCACGTCGCTCAAGAACAACTGAGAATATTGCTGCTGTAGCCCAAAGGTTTGAAGAAAACCCAGGTTTGTCCATTCCTCGTCGTTCTTTGGAATTGGGCATTCCACAAACGTCATTACACCGGAATTTGCTTAAAGACTTGGGTCTTAAGGCTTATAAACTTCAGTTCACACAAGAACTCAAGCCGGCCGATCATCAACAACGTCGTGTCTTTGCTGATTGGGCCCTTGAAATGCATTTTCATGCCGGAATTCCATCGAAAAATCATCTTGACCGATAAGGCCCATTTCCACCTCGGTGGCTACGTCAACAAGCAAAATTGTCGGATCTGGGGCTCGGAAAACCAAAGAATTATTGTTGAGAAGCCTCTGCATCCTCAACGTGTGACTGTTTGGTGCGGTTTATGGTCCGGCGGGGTCATTGGAACTTACTTTTTCGAAAATGAGGTTGGATCAACAGTTACGTTGAATGGACTGCGCTATCGAGAGACGATTAATGATTTTTTATGGAGTTGGATGGTATTGATCTGGACAACGTTTACTTTCAACAAGCAACGAAACCATTGCTCTTTTACGGGAAAAGTTTCCGGACCGTGTTATCTCTCGAAGAGGTGATCACAATTAGCCACCGAGATCTTGTGATTTAACACCTTGCGACTTCTTCCTTTGGGGCCACGTGAAAGATAAGGTCTACGCCAACAGCCCAGCGTCGATCCAAGACCTCAAAGATAGAATTCGTGAGGCTATCGAGGACATAGGGCAGCCACCTTGCGATTTGGTTATGGAAAATTTCATTAAAAGGATATGGTCCTGTAGGCGTGGTCGTGGTGGCCATTTGGCTGATGTTGTTTTTCATTATTAACGGCCTTTTTATTATGAAATAAACATCCGATCATTCAACTCAAAAAATGGAATTTTTTTTTATACCAAAATAACACCTCTTATTGGAAAACCCTTTACATGAAAAATTCAGTTTTGTGAAAACGGGAGCACCAAACAAGCGAATAAAATGTTAATAAATAAGAAATTAAAATAAAGAAAACGTAGGTAGGCACTAAGAATCGAACCTGGGACTTAAAAAATTACTTTCAATTTCTAGGCCATATTCTCACGCATACACAGACAGCTCATCTCATTTTGTTATGTGACGATTGTCTACCACTTCACTCTAAGCTCCGTACAGGAACTTCGTTCAAAAAATAATTCAGATATCTTTATTCGTTAAAGAGCATATTACACAGAAAAATATATTTTTGTCTAAATAAAATCGGAATTAAAAAAAAAAACGTATTTATATATATTTTTTCTCTATCGCTCTATCACATATGTAAAAATCATCAAAATCATCAAGATCTTTTCCAAAAGTGATCCGCCTCACTTATTTTTGCCCATGTCCATGATATTCAATGTCTTAAGATTAGGTTAGGTTGAACCGGTTGACCCCTGGGGGACTAAATAGTCTTAAAGTTTTCAAACAATTTTTCTTAAAAACAAGATTTGTTAATTCGCTTAATTTCGACTGGAAGCAAGCTCCGAGACTCTTTACGTGGAAATGAACCAACATGAATTGGGAAACTTAAAAATGCATTTTTGCAAAAATTACAACGTGGTGTAAACCCTGAATAATGTTTCAGTACAATACCAAAAAAAATTCAACACTTTTTTTTTTTACATCATACATAATAATGATGACGCGTTTTTTAAAGTTAAACAAAATAAAGCATTTATAAGCTTTACAGCTAAATAATTCACAAAGAAACTAGATAATTTAACTTCCTTACACTACAAGCCACAAAGTCTACATTTTGTAAGACTTTTGCTGATGCACAAAAAAAAAAAAAACCCAACACAAGTATTCCAATAAATAGGTCAAAATCACCGGCAAATCGCTTATACTGCCTACAACAAAAAAAAGTAGTTCGCATAATTTTCTTGGAATCAATTCCGTTGCTTCAGCAAACATTTAAAAACTTAATCAATTGCAAAGCTTGCAATAAATTCCATCAAAAATTGAACACAAATAGCAACTAGCTAGTTTTGGAAGCAGTATAAAAACCTCCATTGTCCACTGTTTAAGCCATCAGAGCAACTTCAGCAGTCTCAAGTCAAACAACAAACCAACAACAAAAAAAAGCAGTCAATATGAATTTCGTCGCTTTGCTACTCACCATCTTCGCCGCCTTCGCTTGCGCTACCTGCTCCAGCTATGGAAGTGGCTCATCCTCCATTGCAGCACCACCATGCCCACAAAACTACTTGTTCAGCTGCCAGCCCAACTTGAGACCCGCACCCTGCGCACAACAACAGGCTTCCAGCTATGGCTCTGCCGGCGCCTACACCGAGAATGTGCCCACCTATGTAGGAGCACCCCAGCAGCGCAGCGAATCCCAGTACGGACAATACTACAACATCCACGATCTGCGCGCCTACCAGAGCAACCCCGGCTACCAGTTCTAGGATTGCAATTGTACCAGATCTGACAATGAAAATATATGCACTATAGATGATAAATAATTGTACTTACTTTAGCTTAATGTAGGTTGATGGCACAAAATGGAAACCGAATTCTAATTTAAATACAAATACAATGGAAATGATTATAAGCAAAAAGCAACAGCTGTTTACTCTGCCGCACTATTCTCCCCCCAGGTCAGACAAGTATTTTCATACACTTTAATCAGGAGCGTATTAAGCCGTGACCTTGTTACGGCACAGTGGCGCCACTGCACGTGTTCACTTCGAATTTCCCTTTTTTAGGGAATTTCTACTGTACTAAAATTAATGCAGCTCGAAAAACGAGGTACTTTGCCGTCAATGTATATTTTGCGGGATTTCTTGAGGTAATATCCGAGCCCTGAAGTGCTGCAGTGTTTAGGAACTTGAAGTTGACTCCAAAATTATAAGGAAGTGGCTGTGTGAGCAATCGAGATTAGGACTCCCATTTTTTCTTCTTCTTCTTCTTCCAAACCCTTGTTAACCTCTTTTCGGACTCGCTTATGCTCCTCCTGAGGTATGGGTTTGCGATCTCAGCATTCGTCTGCAGGCATTCCGGTCCTGGATCATGTCATCGCTGAGACCCATTTGTTGCTGATGTTTTTGCATTTGAAAAAGTTGAGGTTTTTGGCACTTGTGTATGGATATTCGTTAGTTGTGGACTTTCCTTTTACTCCGTCGGTTGTCTTCAGACCCGGTAACCAATCTTTGGAAAATCTTTAAGATGTTAAAAATGTACCTCAGGCTCAATGTGATGATAAGTATGCTTGCATCTGACTAGTTCTCTTTTAGGGGCCTCTGACGCCAGGTAGAGAATACCCATTACTCCTACCTATAAATGTAAGGTTTTATAAAAGCTGAATATTCCAACTTTGGTATGCAGACACATTGTGAGTCTAATAAAAAAGCAAACGTTGATATTTTCTTCCCAACCCCTGTAACCCATATTCCTATATTATTTGCGTTAAGTAGATGCAGGGTATTCCACTGTCGGGCAGCGTTCCAACAGAGCCACCTATCATTGATCTCCGAAGCTCCCATATGACTATTTGAGATTACAGTGTATCCAAAAGTCGGCATGTTCCAACTTTAGCCGTACCACTTTTTCTGCTTGCAGTGCTGCATTAACGCCTCCCTCTCACTGTCACTCTTGTGCTCTGTAGCTCTGCTCTGGCATTTGTTTTTGTCAATGGACTTTGCCGCTCCAACACTGCGCCCCCGCACATTTACAGTTCTAGTCTCTGAACAATTCGATTGCCAAAAAAAAATAAAAAATTTTGTGTCCCCAGCATCGTTGTCGTCGTCATCGCGGGGCTTTTGGGGCGATCGAGGCGAACATCGGCTCACACATCGTTCTCAACACAGTCAGTCGGAATTCTTGTCTTTACGTTTGTGGTCGCTTCGGTAGCTCGTTTGCGCTGCTTTTACGGATTGCATATAGATCACGCATATAACGTATCTAGTACGGATAGCAGTATACCTTGTGACGTAGCTGTTGCCATGTGCATGCTCCAGCAGTAGTGCAGTCCTTGGCGCAGCATATCCTAGTTCAATCTTTATCCATTTGTCCCCAAAGTCGCGCCGCGTGTCTCGACCACTAGTTTATGTGTTTCCAATTTAATGATGGCCATAAACTCATTTGGCCATTACGCCTGAGTGTTTGTTTATGTTGTGCCTAAGTTGTTTGGCTGTTAAAGAAAGCAAAAAATTATTGCATAATTTTGTTGAAGGCCTGCTAGGAAGGCGAGACCCGTGAACCAGTTTCAAACGCAGCCATACCCTATATTTTTTTTTTTTATGTGCTGTGATTAATTAAAATACATCGAAAGCAATATGAAGAAGCTACACTTGGGCGCCAAACACAAGGCCAAGTCCTACAAGCCCTTCAAGATTAAAACTCGCAGGGTAAGCTGGTTCCAAATAGTATCTTAGTTTTGGTTTTTTTTTTTTCTTCTGCGTCTATGCTGCCTAACTGTGTCGTTTTGGTGGGCGGAAGGGGCAGCCAGCGCCCGGATATTTTTATCCGCTCGCTCGCCAGTGCCATCTACAAGATCTCTTTGCTGATCTGCGCTCACTTACTCATACATGCTGGCAATACTTTTGTCGCACTTGTGAAATATTGTGAATGGCTAATGGCCAGTGGTTAAGAGGCACGGCGACAACAACATAGCCACGAAATTGACTAATTCTGCGACACCCTGGCACCCCTCGAGGCCCCAGTAGTTGCACGATTTTCGATTCTTTTGAGACTCTTAAAGCTTTTAAGAGTCTAACACTTGAAGTGTATTTAAAATGAGTGCAAACCAATAAGAAAATGTGCAATAAAAATAAAACATGCGGAATGTCTTATGCTAGATATATTATAAGTCTATGCTAGGCGAATAATAAAATTATGACAAACAAAAAAAAGGGGAAACAGTGGAGCATCGCCTGTGTGGATGCATGGTACTATGCAGGAGGAGACTGAAAACACTGGGTACCGAAACTATTGAAAATGTTACTGAATTAGCAAGAATCAAAATAAATAAGATTAATTCGTTCATCAAATCGACAGGTTGGTTTGGAGAGGATACGGGAGAGTAAGGACTAGCTCATGTGGCATCACAACGGGCCTTTTGAAGGCCTAGGTGTGTCGGAAGACAACCACTTTTATCCTACCTAACTACCTATGACAAACAAAAAGAGCTATGACAGAGCTGTTGTGTAGAACAAAGCATGGGTTTGCTTAAGAAATATAAATTACAATACAAATTATTTGAAGCAGGAGGTCTTAAACTAAAACCAAGTAACAGATATACGTACAAAATGATTAAGTTCAAGAACTTAATGTATAATAAAGGAGAGCAGAAACGAAACTTGGGTATGGACCGTACCCATATCCATAAATACCTCCCGCCCTGAACGGGTCACGTAGTAAGGCTACGGTTCCTACACTCTTTTCCGATAGGGATTGCATTGCCGAAAATCAAAGTTTTCTTGTTATTCAGGATCATTCGAAAGATTAAAGACTGTAGCTCAGCTGGACCTTTCATTTAATGAGGAACACTAGACAATACATACTTTTTTTTTCATGACAATATCCTCTCTTTAATATGTATTATGTATATTCAAGCATTTTCTATGACCAGTGGACTATCAAGACGCTTCCAACGATACCTCAGTTGTCAAATTATGATAAGCGGTTTGCAAGGTAGAAGAGAACAGATGAACATATCTCTCCTTTTTGCTTTGCCATATATGTGTTCCTTTAACTCCTATTTGGAGCATAGGGCGTCTTGACGATTCGGTAGCAAGAAATGTTTCAGGTAGTTAGGTTGCTAGCCCACCCACCCTAGCTTGGTGATAGAATCCCTATCTGCACCTCCAGGTGTTTTGTCTGTTTTGGTCCACGAGTGGTATTTTATTTCCCACTGACACTGCATAGTGCCGAGCCTTCCCCTATCCGCCACCTGGGGACGCGTCCGATGGGAGACAGACAACTCCACACGGAAAAAAAAAACATTGTATAAAATAACAAAACTCCAATAAGGCAGGCTTTACTTTTAAGCTTCTCATTCGATCGTACAGACAAGGCAGAATGAGATTTGGACACTATGTCCAGTTGTCACATCCTACAAGCAGTCTGACCAAACTAAAATCCAAAGGGTATCTGGAAAGGCTTTCCTCGAAGATATGTTCTTTTTGCCAAATCGACCCTTAGTGAGCTTGGCTTTTTTATCGAATTCTCAAGACGTATAGGCAAAGAGAGCAATTAAGCTATTTCCGATTGCGCCATCAGCTATCCAGCTCAACTACACTACCCACACTCCCACTCCGTCTCCCTCTACCTTCTACCCAATTATTTTATGTCCCTTCCTTTTTATAAGGCAACACAACATCTAGCTGGTGTCGGGGTGAGCAGCCAGCGGTTCCTATCTTTAGCCAGCCGACGCCAATTGGTATTCCCAAGGCTACGAAGATCCTCCATTGCCTGGTCTTCCAAACGCAGAGGCGGGCGTCGACATCATTCCAGTGATTTTCACTCGAATACCTTTTTAGCTGAAGAATTTCCATCCATACAAAAAACGCGCCCAAGCCAACGCAGACGTTGTATGCGTCCGACTATCTCGTGGTTCATTCGAATAGAAAATCACCATCCACATTTGTCGGTCCGTAGACTCGTCGAAGGAGCCCAAATTAACACCGGTTTGCAAGTGTTACCCGCCGTCGTATCTCCATGCTGACGTCATCTTTTGTATCATTGATTCTTCTGCCTGTTGCATATAATCGAGTTGGCCCAATGGGTACAGGCTAATTGTAAATTTCCTTGGAAGCCAGGTAGATAAAACTAAAAAGCTGAATTGATGTCCTTTACTTGACTTAGCCAACTTACTAAATACTGTTCCAATAAGCTCTAAAATAATGTATCTTTCAATTGCCATGCATATTCCCTACTATTAAGACTACTCCAAAAAGCAACTTGCTAAGACCTGCATATCTCAAAGATAAACACAATTGCATAAGTTAGATATTTGCATTTAAAGGCTTAACAGCTAAAACCCATTGACCCAGACTGCCCGCCTGCCCCTATGCACTGATAACAGCTCTCTTATAGTTTGGAACAAATTGCAGTTGCAAAGTGGCCTCCAACATTAGCAACAGCTGAGCCGGCTTATGCCAGTTGGTGGCAGGGCGGGTTCAACGACAGCTAAAAGGAAACCGCTGACAATGCAAATGTCTGTGGGCTGCAATTGCCCAGCAACACCAAATCCCACAACCCATCAGAATACCGCTCGAAACCACAAGACCAACAACAACAACAACAGCTGCACCATGGAAAAACAGGTCACTCGCAGTGCAAATAGCTGTCGATTGCTGTTTTCCGTGGTCAAGTTTTCATTTTTCCTATGACGGGGTGGCAACATCAAGGTATTTACTAACCCATTTGTTGATACTAGACTAGTAGTGGATGCCCATCCCATCAGTCCGTTGGCAACCCAACCAAGTTCATTACTTGTTGTCTCGGAATTGGCACGCTGTGTAATTACCGTGGGTTTCGACGCACCAACAAAGGTAAACAATAGTTTGCTATAAAGACATTGCCCGCTTTAGACCTCTGTACATACATATTGTACCTACTTATACATACATATGTATACAGCTGTGTGTTTGCATGTGTGTGTGTGTGTGTGTGGGGTTGCGGGAGCGCCTTAACTTTTGGAGTGAAAACAACAATTCCCAATCGAGAAAGTATTTGGAAAACGAAGGAGAAGAAGAAGAAGCAGCAGCAGACTCTCTGACGCCTGCGCCTTGGGCAAGTGGAGAGTTTCGCAAGGCGCGCTCTCTCTCTCTCTCATATGTGTCTAGCAATGCGCTCTCTTGCTATCCAACTGGAAAGAGTTGCCAGCTTTTGTGAGTGTTTTGTGGCATGGAAAGCGAAATGTTTACATTGTGAGGCACAGTGGGATAAAAAATATTGCAGCTGATGAAACAAAGAAAATAAAGCAGAAATGACAAAACATTTTTATAAGGAGTTGGGTCACGGGCTGTTGACTGCTTAATTTTAAGATTTAAAGCTGTTTCTAGCTATCTATAATCCAGGAAATAGGCTTAAAAAAAAAATAAATAGGTATTCAGTGTTTGAGTTTGCGGATTGAGTTGAGTTTAGTTAGTGTCCTATATTAGGTTCCTAGTTGGAGCAAAGGGCCTCAGTTGAGTTTAATGTATTATAATACACGTGAAATTTGGGATTTAGGGTTGCGAGTGCTGAGTTTAATTTAAATAAGTCATATATGGCTAGATAAGGAAGAAAAAACTGCTCCAAACTATTTTTAGTAACTAATGATGAAGATAGAATTTTTTTACTTTATGTAACTTAAAAATAGTCATCAACTGTTTAAAAATTAGCCAAATTCATTTGTTACAAAAATGCTAAAAAAAAACCAAAAATAAATTTATTTTTTAGTTCCTGAAATTTTTACGTCAGATATAAAAATATATATATTTATTTTAATTATATTTTGTATTAAATACAAAATGTTTTTCTATTTTTTTCTTAATAAAATATTAACCGATTTTTTTTTTTTTATTGTGTTACTTAAAAATGGCAATCAACATTTTTTTAAACTCTTCTTTATACTGTGTAAAAATTAATCAAATCGATTTGTTGCGAAAAAAAAATAAATAAAAAAAAAATTATAATTTTTTATATTTTTTTATATGTTGTTATAATTTTGCCTAAAAACTAAAAAAAAAACATTTTGAAGCGCTGGCACCTTAGACCTTCGACTAAAATTATTTTTTATTTTATGAAATTTTTACGTCAGACATAAATATATATATTTGCTTTTGTTTTTAATTATAAGCAACTTTTTTCAAAAAACAAACTATTATAATGTACTTTTGGAAAATTATAAAGTCAGGTTTTATATATAAAAAAAAAAAATTTTAATTTTATTATGTGATTTTATATTTATTATATTTTTTTTATTTAATAAATATATATAGTTTTACCTTTTCAAAAAAATTTAATCAAAATTAGTAAATAGCAATGTGAAAAATTCGTAATTTTATAATTTTTTTCGCAAAATTCTCAACCGATTTTGTTGAGGTTACCTACCCATAGAAAAAAATGAATGCCCATAGAATGAAATGAAATGAAAAAAGAGAAGTCAGTGTTAAATTTCCTAAATCTTTACAAAAGCTGTCCTCGATGGTAAAAGGTTCTCTTCATATCTTAATGCAAAAGTTTTGTATCTTATTCTTTTTCGATTAATGTTTCAAAGATTATCGTTTCAAAATCAAAAAGTTTCTTATCGCAATTCACCATACCGCATCCAATTATAGCGAAATTGATTTAAACTTTTTTCTAAACAACTACTTTTTAACATATATGTAGTTAAGAAAGTTGTAATTATTTTTTTACACTAAAGCTATTCTTCGTCGAATCGACTACGACCAATTTTAATGTATTACCCATTTTTTCCTTAGCACCAAAATTTAAAACTAAATTTGTTTTGAATTATATATTTCATTTATTATGAAATAAAGTAGTTTTTCTTGATCTTTTGGATCATAATCTCCTTTGGAAAATTGATTTTGAAAAATTCAAAGAAAATTAAGTTGGCTTAAATTTTTAAGTTGAAAGCGGTTACATTTTAAGCGGATTGCGGATTATAGTGTTGAAAAAGTTAATATGACATCAGGTCAAATTTTTTTACTATCCTTAATTGAATATGATTGGATATTTGGCAAATAAAACGTACGCTAGATTCTATAAGGCTTTCGGATCAAACCTATTAAGCAAAAAAACAAAAATACGTCTCTATAAAACTATGACAGCCTCAGTCTTTCTGTACGGTGCTAAAGCATGGACGATTAAGCAAGCCGATGAAAATAAAATGGACATTTTTGAGCGCAAGGTACTACGACGCATACTAGGTCCCGTGAGAGAGGACGATGGCACCTATAGATTAAGGTACAATGAGGAGTGTGCAATTGAGCTAGGAGGACCAGTGATCAGCAAACTGGTGAAATTAAGACAGTTAGTATATGCTGCTCATATAATAAGAATGCCTGAAGAAAATCCTACAAAGAAAGTGTATATGGGTGAACCGGCATCAAAAAGAAAAATCGGAAGACCAAATACAAAATGGATTGGAAACGTCGAAAAAACAGCAAACGAAATTTCAAACAGAAATTGGAGGACTGTATCAAGAGATAGACCTAAATGGAAGCGCGTTCTACAGCAGGCCAAGACTCGTTACGGATCGCAGAGCCAACAATGATGATGAATACTTACTTACTTACTTAGGTGGCCTTCACAACCCGTTACCGGGTTACAGCCGACCTCAAGAGCTCTCGCCAGGAGCCTCTGCTTCTAGCGCATCTTCTCCAATTTATAACACCAAGTGTAGACAGGTTCTTCGCCACTTGGTCCTTCCATCGAAGACGCGGTCTCCCTCTTCGTCGTCCATCGTTGACTCTCGTTTCGAACACCTTTTTCGCTGATGATTCTTCGTCCATACGAACGACATGTCCGAGCCAGCGCAAACGTTGTATTGTTATGCGCTGGACGACATCGATGTCGCCGTAGAGCTCATACAGTTCGTGGTTCATTCTTATGCGATAGTCGCTCCCAATACGGACGGGACCGAAGATTTTGCGAAGAATTTTTCTCTCGAGCACTCCAAGCGCTGCTGCATCCGTCTGTTAAGCTGAGTGTCTTGTAGAGTGTAAGTTTTGTCTGTCGAGAGAGGGCTCTGCTACACATTTGCTTACTGAGCCCAAAGTAACACCTATTGGCAAGTGTGATCCTTCGCTTAATCTCCAGGCTGATATTATTTTCGATGTTAATGGCGGTGCCAAGGTATATGTATTACTTGGCAACTTCAAAAGTATATTGGTCCGCTACAACGTGGGAACCTAGACGCCGCGTATCCCTGTGCGTAACCAGCATATACTTCGTCCTTCCCTCATTCACCGCCAAACCCACTTTAGCTGACTCCTTTTCGATTGCTGCAAATGCAGCAGTGACATCTCGCTTGCAACGTCCAACAATATCAATATCATCAGCGTATGCAAGGAGCTGGACACTTTTGTAGAAAATAGTGCCATTACGATGTACACCGGCCTTTCGCAGCACCCCTTCCATCACAAGATTGAAGAGGTCGCACGATAGAGGTTCGCCTTGTCTAAAACCTCGCACGGTATTAAAAGGTTCGGAGAGGTTCGTTCCTACCTTGACGGAGCTGATGGTGCTGCTCAACGTCATCCTACAAAGGCGAATCAGCTTCGCGGGAATACCGAACTCAGACATGATGGCGTATAGGCAATCCCTTATCGGGCTATCGAAAGCAGCTTTATAGTCGACAAACAGATGATGGGTGTCGGTCTGTCTCTCGCGGGTTTTTTCCAGGATCTGGCGTAATGTGAAGATCTGGTCTTTGGTGGATTTACCAGGTCTAAAGCCGCACTGATAAGGTCCGATCAGTGTGTTGGTAAACAGCTTTAATCTTTCACATAGTACGCTCGATAGGACCTTATATGAGATGGCAATAAGACTGATTCCCCGGTAGTTGGCGCAAATCGTCGGGTCACCCTTCTTAAGTACAGCACAAAGGACACTGAGTTCCAATCGTCGGGCATGTTTTCCGCTAGCCATATTCTGCAGAGAAGCTGATACATGCACCCTATCAGCTCTTCGCCGCCAGCCTTAAACAACTCCGCAGGCAAGCCATCAGCACCAGCTGCTTTGTTGTTTATGAGTCGCAACACTGCAACTCGGACCTCGTCATGGCTAGGTAGTGGAACGTCCACATCATCGTCGATTGGTGGTATCGGGTTGTTTCCTCCAAGGGCGGTATTTGCGCTGTCATCGCCAGCAAACAACTTGATGATGAATTGGATATAATAATACTTGCAACTCTAAAATTTATAACAAATTATGATTTTAAGGGAATGAAACCATTCTACGTGGCCCAGTTTTTTAAATTTTTTACTACGCCTCCATTCCCTCGGTGACCATCCAAATATCCCATTGAACTCATTTAAAAAAAAGAAAGTTTTGAAATATAATTCTGGGTAGAATATTTAACAGGAACTCCTGAATCTTATAAATATCGAAAAAACTTCATAAAGTCAAATCTTGTTTCCTTTTCATTGTTAGCGAGCTGAAAAAAGGTTCTGTTTAGAATCCCTTTATAGGTGTCGGAATAAAAATTATTTTTATTATTTGCTCAAAATATATTAGCACAAAAACTGTTCCTTGGTGACATGCCCTGTTTGTTGAGCACTATAGAAATAACTCTGTTTAATCTTTATATCGGTTTCGAAACGCTTAAGCCCAAAATCGGTTGGCAGCCCTGAAAGCTAAAACATATACATTATATAGGGACAGCAAAGTGGCTGCAGAAGCTCTTAATCGGAACGCTTATTACACAACAACAGGTGGAACACACAAGTAGTACTTGTCAGGCACACTCTTCTTATATGTAGAAGGCTTAAGCAACTTCAAAGCAATCATATTTTATCATACAATCTATTTGTAAACTTTCAAAACAAACAAAACAGACACACGGCACGTGGCACAGTGGGACAAAATTGTATGAAAACCTTATGAATTTCCCGATAAAGAATCGAGCAAAAATATTATTTTGTTTACATTTTTGGCAGCTGCGCATACAGTTGTAGTTGTACATAGCTGAGTTGAATGTATCCACACACACACACACGTTAAAGGGAATACTTGATGGAACAAAGACGGGGGCGCAACGTGAGCTGTGTTGGCGGCAACGGCTGGCTACATAGACGGCAGCACTCCAAACAACAATTACATTTACGCACACTGGAAAAGAGGAAAACTCTACACGATTTTCCCGAAAACGAAGCAATGCATGAAAATTTTTCATTTTCCAAATACAGAAACGAATCAGTTTCAGATAGGAGTAGAACCAAACGTAACGCGGCAAAGGCGAGAGCGAAATGTGAATTGCGAATAAGTGATTTGGTGATGTGAACGGGGTTTAAATAAATTTACAAAAAAATTTGCAAAAACCTTTTAAAGTGTTAAAAATATTGTACAAAAAAATATATACAGCAACAAATGCAACATATAGTATAGCATATAGGCTTAAAAATTTTTCGCGACTGCTGCTCCTAAACCAACTGCTCCTCAACGTTCTCCGCTACTCTTCCTTCTTCTTCGTTTTCCAGTAATTTGTGTGTGCATATACTAGAAAAGTGAAATGAGCGAATAGAAGTATTGGCTCGACTGACATAAATACCTATTTTTAACTCGAAACAAAGCAATCCAAAAGGCGCCAGCACGGATCGTCCAATGCCAAAATAGCTTGAAAAGATTTGCAATAAACAATTGTAATCAGAAACCAGCAGGCAGCACAAAAAAAAATTAATAGTGTTAACCAGCCAGCCAGCCAGCCTACTGCCTTCTTTCCAGTAAAAACTACAATACGTTCCATATATATACTAGTTACTTGCCGCACGCTCGATTCATTCATTAACTATCGTCTCCGCGTCTTTGGGTCAGCGAAAAATTGTTGGAAAAACTAAAATTTTGTACTTAAATCCTTGGCCAATGTTTTTTGCTCACTGTCAATGAACAAGCCAATTTCCTAATGCGGATTGTGGCTCGGGGACCGAGCTCAGTACAACATAGCACAGAGGGCAGTGAAGCGTTTTGTACGAGCGACTGGGAGTGGAATTGGTTACACCAGGGCGCTTGCTGTTTGCCCATCTGACACGTCGTATTAACCCAACAGCGGAGGTTTAGCGGCTCGTCCCCTCTTTTTGCATAACCCTAATACACATTGGGCACGTGTGTCTCTCTGTGTGTGTGTGTGTGTGTGAGCGGCCCCTCCCCGCTGCTACTGACGTCGTCATCATCAACACTGCCGTCATCGTTGGACTTGGACTTGGGTCTGGGGGGAGTAGTGTAGAGCATTGGAGCCGCATAGCCGTATAGCAGTCGGAACGTGCCGCACCATTAAGTGCAAGTGTGACCGAATTTCCAAAGTTTGCGGCGTGTGCCATTTGCCAGCTGTGGCAGCTCGTCCTCTAGTTGTTGTTGTTGCTATTGCTGTTGGTGTTGTTGTTGTCGTTGTTCCACAGTGTCGTTTGAAATTCCATCAAAATATCTTCATTCGAAGAAGATTATAGGGCTGATAGGCCCATGGTGCAGCGTGCATCCTCCTCAGATGCTCCCTCCGTACAGGGTGGCCATCGAGAATCTCGATTTGGCCTTGGATACTCCTCATACCAAAGTGGATACAATAAACTCTTTACACAGGTGGGCTTATACAAAAAATTTAAGAATAATTTTAACAATGCCAATTTTGTCGTAAAATGTTTCGGATAGTATTTTTGTCTAGTTTTAAGTTTGAGTATAGGGTGGGCCATCTGTCAGTTTGCTTGTTAACTGCATAATATTTGTATATTTTCCAACAAAATTGTACAAATGTATATAACAAATACAAGTTTGAAACTACTCAACGCAGCTGTCTCTATAGGCCCATATGCGATATCATTTTTTTTTTTTGACGAAAACTCATTTGCTTGTTCACCCATCCATTGATCGATAAAGCGTCGCTGATAATGATCCGTGGGCTTCAATTGTTGCGTCATTTGAATCTTCTAAGCGTGTAAATGCAGATCCGCATGCATAATTCGACCTAAAGTGGTCCTAGCAAGGTGTAATTCTTCAGAACGATGGAGCATCGACACTGGCCTAAACTATGTTTTTTCACAAAAAGCCAATTTCATAGTACTCCTGCACCTTTTTTACACTTTGTTCGGTTGTTAAACGATTTAGGACTAAAATCGAGTTGTTTTGAGCTTGATATATGCATGTCGAAGAGCATCCACTTGGCACGGGTATGTTTCGAATTATGAGTGTTTAAAAACCAAACCAGCAGATGGCCCATCCTATATTAGGATATTAATTAGGGTGTATACCAAAAATCCCAAGATTGGGTTTTCCTTATATTTGATTTATAATTAGATTTCCAAAGCACTCCAAAATATTCCTTTTTAACGCTTTTTTTTTTCAGCAAAAATTTTTAAGTTTAGGGAGACATCGCAGTGCTGGAAAAGAATCGATATTTTCGATGCTTTTAACGTTATAAAAGTTTATTCAATTTAGAGAATTTGTCAAAGATGTGGGTTTGTTAATCTAAGTTTGATTACTAGATATTGTTGGGATTGTACCAAATACATTATTTTCCATTTTTATACCCTGTGCCGTATGGTATAAAGGGTATATTAAGTTTGTGCAAGCCGAAAATGTATGTAACATATAGAAGGAGACGTCGGAGACCCCCCAAAGTTATCCAAACTATGATCAGGGTGACTAGAGAAGTCGATATACCGATGTCCGTCTGTCTGTCTGTCTGTCTGTCTGTCTGTCTGCCTGCCTGTCCGTCCGTAGGAGCGCCTAGATCTCAGAGATGGTAAGAGCTAGGGCAACCAAACTTTCAGATAAGATCCCTTATTAATCCATAGGAGACAAGTTTATTTTATTTTTTTGATATCGGGATTACATTATATAGCTCCCATAGGGGTGTTTCGGAGGTCCTCGAAAAATACCAAAAGTTTTAGATGGATCATTCGTTTGTTTATGAACCAACCAAATTTGGCATTCGGAAGTTTTTGAGAGATATTCAACACTGTACCAAATTTTATAAAAATCGGTTGGCTGTATCATTTAGTCCCAATAGGACCGATCGGTCAAAAAAACCTGTTAAGTGCAAAATTCGTTTTGTTTCGTGTGTATATGAAGATATCGTAACCAAATTTGGCAAATAAATATCTTTTAGAGTTCTGAAGCAATAGACCGGATTTGATTGCAATATGGTGGTACATGGTATCCGAAAGTCGTCCGTGCCCAACTTTTACGTACGCCATTTTTTTTTTCCAAAATGCGATAAAATTTTAAAATTGTGGAAATTTACTTTCTCTTCTATATTTTTCAAGAAGTTCAGATAGATGACTGAATTTTATTTTGAAGGTACCTGTGGATGAAGTTGTTCTTCGCTTAGAAAATATTTTACAATTTTCTTTTTTTTAAGAAATGAGTTCCATACAGTGTTTTTGGAAAATTCCGAAGATTTAAGCCAGTGCTTTTTTTCAAATTTAATACCAGAAATATTAGATACCTTCTTCAAGATCGTTGTTTTTCCCAATGACATTTATCGAAATTTTTCATTTTATTTTTCCAAATTCTTATCAATAAATAAAGGCATTTTGTTAATAAAACAGTCGTAATTCCCTAAAGCGAATTTTCATGGGAGTATAATATAAGTTGATTATTTAGAAAACGCGTTATATACAAAATTCGTTTTATAGAAATAAGTTAATCAAACAAACATTGTATAAACAAAAAATATCGTAATATGGAAAAATTCTTGTGCGACTTTATTTAGTCTTTTGGGTGTACCTAGTATAGGTTGCACCTCTCTCTTAATTTTTTTTGACTCCATATTTTGTATCCCGTTTTAAATACCAAACCAAAATATAAATTTTTCACTCGACACCTAAAACATACTTGTTTAGATATAGCTTTTACATTACCAAATACCAAATTAGCCTCCAGAGAACTCTACGTGTTTTATAGCTTTACCAAGTCTACCATATAAACATATACTGTTGCGCCCTACCACATTGAAGTCAGTCAGTTTTATAAATGTAGGACACCAAAGGATTACCTACCATTTGCAGGCATGCCCTAATTAATGCAATGAAGTGTGTGCACATTGGCAACCTGTTAATCAATAAATGGTGACAACATTGATTGAATGCAATCGACCACGAACAGCTGTGCTACACAAACAAAGTCTTCAAACAATGTCGTAGAAATTGTGACGTAGTTGAAGACTATATTATAGATATAACAATGTTAAGGCGTGTTTAAAGTCCATAAATGCACAGTGGGACAAGAGCAAACGAAAACGAGCTTAAGTTTTACGTAAAATATTGTAAGAAATGCATTGTTAAGGCCCATATGCAGCATGCAAAAATTCCGGACGAAATGTCAAAACTTCATATAAAAAAAAAATCCCAAAAAAGGGAATTTTTTTTAAGGCCCATTCCTTTTTTTTGGGATTTTTTTCTTTATATGAAGTTTTGACATTTCGTGCGGAATTTTTGCATGCTGCGTATTGCCCTTTATTATAAAAGAAACTACGCCCAAAAAAAAAATGTCTAACGTGCATTGGATTTTTGTCAAAAAGTTTTTTACAGTCACCACATCCAAGAGATGGCACAGCAGTGTTTTACAAGCCTGATTTGGGTGCCAGGGCACCAGAATATAATAGACAACGAAATAGCAGACGAATTAGAGAGACATGTCACGACCATTTCCCTCCTCCCGGATAAGCAGGATATTCGTATGTCAATGGCTACTTTCAAGCTATATACAAGGGAAAAATTTAGTTCCCAGTCACAAAGGATGTGGGACAATTCATCCCACTGTAAAATCAGTCGCCAAATATGGCCTAAAATCGATCCAAAACAATCCGCCAGGCTCTGTGAACTCAACCGCTCACAGTGTTCGGTAGTTGTTAGAGCGATGACCGGTCACTGTCTTATCGGAGTACATGCGACCAGCATAAATGCTCCGAGCAATGACTTCTGCAGAAGTTGCAGAGACGAGGAAGAAGTAGAATCAGTAGAGCACTTCTTCTGTTCCTGTGAAGCTCTATGTAGACGCATGAAAAAGCACCTGGGAAATTATTTCCTCCACAGCCTAGAGGAGCTAGGTCCTATCTGTCCGAGAATGATTGCAAGCTATATTGTAGCAACAGGCTGGGATTTCCTTTAAGAATAATTTCTGGAGACTTTTAAATTGAAAAGTGCAGGAAATCAAAAATCCGTATCATCTCCCTATGGTAATATCCTAGACCCGCTACTGATTTCAATCTTCCCACGCTAAAAATTAAAACTTCACGCTTACTGAAATAAAATGATTTCCAACTAATGTTTCCAAAATATTGAAATTCGATTTAAGAATATAGAAATAAGTAAGAGTATGGTATAATTATCCGGATGTCCCAAAAGTAACCACCCCCTACACTTTCCTACAAATAAAGACTCGTTAAAATCTATCTCGATTATCATCAAATCGTTAAATGTAATATAAGTTATAAATTGTATTTTTAGGGCTATTTTTTGAGTGTTCGAAACCCATGTTTATTATTATACTATATAATACAATAAGTTAAGCTTAAAAAAGTTTAAAAATGGGGTCTTTCCAACTATTCTGTTCAACTTTTTTCATCGTACGCCAAATAAAAGTGTTATACATACGTATCTGCATATAGTACTTAAATAAGTAACGAAAGTTCTTGACCTTCTTTTAAATTAAATTAGTGCTCAATCAGAGTTCATTGTACGTAAATATTGTATGTACATAGTATATAGTATGGAATGCGCATTGAGAACCAACTGTTGCTCTCCCCGTTGAAGGGTTACTTTTTGTTGGCTATTTCGTTTGGAAAACTCATCCGAGTCAAATTGCTTGATGCACTCACTCACACTTACATTCATACACGTATACGGTCACACTTATACAATTGCAACGGTAAACACACGGCTGCATTTGGACAGCTCTTAACTCTTGGCACTGGGCCAATTTAATTTTGATGTAGTAGTTCCATGAACCAACATTTTGTGTATTTCTTTTGAAAAACCAGATGTTTGTCTGAATAGTATGTATTGATTAAAAAAAATATATATACTATGTGTATTATATACAGCTTACTTATGTATTTATTTACTTTTACTCTTTGAAGGGTTCTGCCGACTCGAACTACTCACAACCGTCATCCGATCTGTCGCTAGACGAGGAAAAGGAATCGCTTCGGCGAGAAAAGGAACGTCAGGCCTTAAGCCAGTTGGATAAAGCGAGGGTAAGCAGTGACCCAATTTAAACCAATCTGATATATATATGTGCCTTATAATCCTGCCATTAATCTCTTACAGAGCAAACCAGTGGCGTTCGCTGTGCGAACCAACGTAGCATACGATGGCACTATTGACGACGATTCGCCTGTGCAAGGCGGCGCAGTTTCATTCGAGATTAGGGAGTTCCTGCACATTAAGGAGAAGTACGACAATAACTGGTGGATCGGCAGACTGGTCAAGGAAGGCTGTGATGTGGGCTTCATACCCAGCCCCGCTAAGCTAGATAACATTCGTATGCAGGTGAGACCATTTTTTTGTCTTTAGAAGGTATTTACGCACATTGGCAGAGCTACTAAGTTATCTTTAGAAAAACGTTGCCTAGGAAGATTATCTTATTTGGAAGAGATAACGTTTGAGAATGTTGCTGAAAGTATTGAATAAGAGGAAAGGAGGTTTCCAATAAGAGGTGTTATTTTGGTATTCCTTTGAATGACATTATTTGAGATAAATGATCGGATGTTTATTTCATAATAAAGAGGAAGGTATGCCATTAATAATGAAAAACAACGGAAGCCAAATGGCCACTTTGACTACGTGCAGGACTATTTTTTATCCTTTTAACGAAGATTTCCATAACCAAATCGGGCAGAAGAAGGCTGCCATCCGTTTCTAGCCTAAAGTATTCTATTTTGAGGTCTTGAATCGACGCTGGTATCTGTTGGCATAAACCAGAGGATCTTTCCGTCCCAATAGGAAGAAGTCGCAAGGTCAATTTGAGATCACCTCTTCGAGCAGTATCCAGACACGGTCCGGAAACTTATTCTAAATTTAAAGAGCTTAATGCTTTCGTTGCTTGATGAATAGAAAAGCGTTGTCCAGATCAATAGCCATCTTTCTCGGACCTTAAAAAATAATTACATTATCTTGAGATAAGTGCAATCGCATGTTTATTTCCTAATAACAGTGGAGCCAAGCTCATTATTAACGAAAAAACAACGTCATCCAAATGGCTACCACGACGGACGCTTAAACAGGACCAAACAGTCCTTGAGGATAGAAATTTTCACAATACCTCTATCTTTTACGTGGCCCCAGATGCGACAGAATTTGCATGGTGACTTAGCAACCGAGGTGGAAGATGGGCCTCATCAGTCAAGATGATTTTTCGATGGAATTCCGGATCCTTTTCATGCATTTCAAGGACCCAATCAGCAAAGACATGACGTTGTTGATGATCGGCCGGCTTTAGTTCTTCTGTTAACTGAACTTCACAAGCCTTAAGACCCAAGTCTTTATGCAAAATACGGTGTAATGACGTTTGTGGAATGCCCAATTCCAAAGAACGAAGAGGAATGAACAAACCTGGCTTTTCTTCATAACCTTTGGGCTACAGTAGCAATATTCTCAGTTGTTCTTGAGCGACGTGCATGGGTTTTAATCTTCTCATCACTAACTTGTCCCAACAGCTCAAATTTTTCCACCAATTTCTGTATTGCGGTCCGACAAGGTGCTTCACGACGACCCGAAAATGCTTTAGTTTTGCGAACTGTGACTGCAATATTTTTACCATTTTTGTAGTGAATTTTAATAATTTCAATGCGTTGTTGAAGCGTGTATCGTTCCATTTTTAGTAATGGCGTAGTTTCTACTTGTCAAATATCAAAAAATTAAAGCTTCATAAGTTGACAGCTACCGAAATGATTCAAAATAAAAACACCTCTTGTTGGAAAACCCTGTAGATCCCTGAAAAGTTGGTATTCCCGACTGTAAAAGTAGTTTATGAAGTATATGAAGAAACTAAACTTTTTAGAAACAGATGAAGCTAAGAACCCGCATATAGAGTGGGTCTACTGAGGGACGTCGAGAGAGAAGTAGAGTCGGTTGGCAACTATCGCTTTAAACGTATTTTCTTATCTTGAAGAATTTACATGTTTATTGGGCTTTAAAAATCAACGGGTCTGGGCCTATTGAGCAAAATATGAAGACTAATAGGTCGATTTATCTGTATCTTCAAAGCTAAACTTAAAATCATAGACTATAGTAAAGTTATAAACTTGTTCAGGAAATACCAGAACTGGATAGTTATGTCGCAATGAATGCGGAAAATCAAATCAGATATGATCATCTTTGTCGACGAAGTAAATTTTCTTTTAGAAAAGTCCCTAATCGGTAGTCCTGAGCCTTGATCTACGAATTTTTATGAAGAAAAAGAAATCCCGAAAAACACTTTAGTAGCGTAAGGATAGGTTCTATTGGTCAAAAGATAAACGATTTGAAGAAAGAGGCCGTAGTAACAAACATTGTCAGGGACTAACAGAACCGGATAGTTATGATTAGATAAGTCCCTAATCGGTAGTCCTGACGCCTTGAGCTATACAATTTTATGAATTACGAAAAACAGAAACCCCGAGAAACACTTTAGCGTAAAGATAGGTTCTATTAGACAAAAGATTAACGATTAGAGGTTGGAAGAAGGTGACCGTAGTAAAGTTCTGAGCTTTGTCAAAAACTACCAGAACCAGTGGCGGATCCAAGAGCGGTTTTCGGGCATGGATATATACATTTCGAAGTGAAAACCCCACGAAATCCTGGATCCGCTCTTGACCAGAACCAGAAAGTTATAACGCAGATAAGATCACCTTCAACTACAGCGTATACTTATTTTCCTTTAGATAAGACCTAGGCTCCTAACCCACTGTGCGAAAATACCTTAACATCAACATCTGCAAAAATTCACCATCAAACTTTTGCTCTTTTCAGAATCAAACCAGACCCTCAAGACTGTATGGCACAAAGGGCTCGTCAAGCGGTAATCTGGGTGCGGGACAAGCAGGTGCGGAGCCATCACGAGGTAGCACACCCCCCACACCTGGTATGACACACATTTCATTCTCCTGGTTTCTTTAGAGATGAGGTTTAATTTCGTAAACCGATTATTTCGATTTTCAATTCAATTAATTTCAATCTAATTTTCTGTTATATATTTTTCTATGTTACATATGTGTTTTGTATATCGTATGTTGTCTACGTCGCTTAACGATTATAACACGTCAGGTTATAACGTATGACAATGCCAGACAAGTTGCGCTTCAACTGCTCATATAATTATATACCTATGTACATAAAGTATGTACATACATATATATAGATAATATGTCAGCTGGAGCCTGCCTTATGTGGACACTACGTTAGACATATGCAACCAAAAAAAAAAGAAAAAAAAAGTATAGATTTCTAACTAAAGGCTGCACTGTGCAACAACTATCGGTAAATTCGTGAGTCACGTTGTTACTTTGGCGCTAAGGCTTGGTACAACGCAACAAAAAAGAAATAAACAAAAAAAGTCAAGACATGACTCTCCTTATTAGTGCACTAAGCTTGAGTATTGGGTTTTAATATTATCAAATTTTATTTAGAGCAAAAAGATACAAATATTCGGCCAGTGGGGTATTCAAAATTCTTGTAATTTCGTAATTTTGAGTTAAACTTTTATATCATAAAACATTTCATAAAAGCAAACTGCCGTCACAAGCATTCCGGCGAATGTTCTGTTCTTTCCCAGCACTAGCAAAAATTCGCAAAATCTCAATCTCTCTCTGTCTATGTCTCTGCATGTAAAACTGAACGAATCGGCTTAGAAAATATTTCACACAACTTTCTTATAGCGTCAACTGCACGTATGGCTTGAAAACGTAAACCAAATTCGAAAAACCCTCAAAACAATCCATAATCCTTATTCCTGGCGCCCTTCATACACGACTCGCTTGTGATATGTTACTTTAGCCAAGAGAGAACACTATTAACTGCACTCAAATCTCTTTTGTACAACACCAACACAAACACACTCCGACTAACAACTACGGCGTGAAATGTTCCAAAGATCCATATAGTACAACACCGCGCAAAAAAAAACAAGGTTTGTCTCGTACAAAACGTCGTTTTTTTTTCTCACCAAGTACATGTTTTCCAATTGGAAGCTCGCTAGACTAAAACGATTCGTTTTTTTATGCGCAGTTCTTAGCGCCAAACTGCTCAAACCTATTTCGTATACCTCATATAGATCTAAGTTAGTGATCAACTTAGTTGAAAACTCATCCTCGATTTTGACATTTCAAACAGCATTTAGCTCGGCTCGTGGCACAATGGCAAATTCAAAAATTTAACAACACTGCCTGCACACACACACACACACACACGGTACAACACTAAACGGCACTGTACAACACTGTATATACTCAAGACCAAAAACACTTAAGACTGTAGTTTTATTAATTGGCTTGACAATTCGTAGCGCGCTCGTCTGCCGTTTAGCAATCATTAATTCGCTCATCCTGTATGCATTATCTCTTCTCTCTGGTGGTTTTCGATGATACTAACGCTTAGGTGACGAATCAGATTCCATGGGACCAGGACGTCATGGCAAGACACCATTGGCCACGCCCCCGAACAAAGAGAAACGGAAGCCGTTCTTTAAGAAACAGGAAACCGCCTCGCCCTACGATGTGGTGCCTTCAATGCGTCCGGTGGTCTTAGTGGGTCCAAGCCTTAAGGGTTACGAGGTGACCGATATGATGCAAAAGGCGCTATTTGACTTTTTGAAACATCGTTTCGAGGGACGCATCATAATAACGCGCGTTATGGCGGACATCTCGTTGGCGAAACGCTCCATAATGAACAATCCATCGAAGCGTGCCATTATGGAGCGCTCCAGCAGTCGTTCCGATTGTTTGGGTAAGGTGCAGGAGGAAATCGAGCGCATATTCGAGCTGGCGCGTTCGCTGCAGCTGGTCGTACTCGATTGTGATACAATCAATCATCCGTCACAATTAGCAAAAACTTCATTAGCGCCAACAATAGTTTACTTAAAGATTAGTAGTAGTAAGGTAAGTTGAGCAAGCGCTAAACGATTGATTAATCGAATAGTTTTTTTTTTCACACAGGTTTTACAGCGTTTAATCAAATCACGCGGCAAATCGCAGGCAAAGAATCTTTCCGTGCAAATGGTTGCCGCTGAAAAGTTAGCCCAATGTCCACCGGAAATGTTCGACGTAATTTTAGATGAGAACCAATTAGAGGATGCTTGCGAGCATATTGCCGAATACTTGGAGGTAAGTCAGACTATTAGACCCAAAACTACTTAAAACTTATATTGTTGTTCACACAGACCTATTGGAAGGCCACACATCCGGATAATCGCACGGCCATGCCAGCTGTTGCGCGACCACTGCCCTCTCAAGAAGCCTCGCCATCTGCGGATCAAGCACGCATGGGTCCAACACCACCAGGTAATGCAAAAACTGCCTTTCTATCGCGCACAAAAACGTTCTCATCTCAACGCCGCATAGTCATTTGTCATTTGTACGTACCTCCCCGCCCCACAGTTTGGTGAATTCAAATCACCGAAAACCAACAAATTCTCTAACACGCACAATCAGTTTAGCCTAAAATTAGTGAAATTATCAGCGCGTCAGTGTCTTCATAAACTCCACATTAAAGTCACTATCGTTCGTTCTACTCAGCCTACACAAAACTATGCATATAATTTTTCAACACAGTACAAATATTTTACAATTCTACAACACTATGCTAAAAAAAAAAAAATTTGTCTTTCTCAAATTTAAATTCCCATGACTGTACCGATAAAAAAAAACAAACAAACAAACCAATCGTTGCTCTTTCTTGCTCTCTCTCTCTCTTCAACGTGTCGCGTCTGTCGCGAGCAGTCGATGGCGAAGAGTATAATGATCGTGAGCCTAGAATGACCAGTATGGAGCGTGAAGGTAGCAGGGAACGTGAGGGTAGTCGGGAGCGTGATAGTAGGGAAAGGGAACGTGAACGCGAACGCGACCAAGACTACTGGGACAGAGAGTTCAACAGAGATCGCAGTTCAAAGGACAGAGAAAGAGATTTGGAGTGGGAGCGCGAACGCGCACGCGAATGGGAAAGAGAGCGAGAAAGAGATTGGGATAGAGAGTTCGATTGGGCCCAAGGTAAATTCTATACTTTGTTTTCGTTTCGTTTTACATAAGTACAAAATACTTGCTACAATATTTATGACCATTATAAATGGTATTCGTAAACTATTTTATATATACCTACTTATATAATCTCTATAAACAAATTATCGTACAAATTACATGAACTTATAAATATATATAACTGCTCAAAGCGTTACCCAGCTCATTATTTTGCAAAATCAATCATATACAAAAAAAAAAAAAAAACCCCCTCCAGTTAATGAACACCCTGTAGTGTTAGCTAAAACATTTATATACGGTATAAAGTATTACTCACAGTCATCTCAGCTTCAACTCAGGCTCTCTCAATACCTTATTTGCTAAACTACATCTAGACAGCGCTTTTTATCAATCAACATCATCTCTACACCAAATACTCTATCTTTCGTTTCTTCTTCTTTTGTTAAAAAAAAAAAAAATCTTACAGCGTTCACATCACGTGACATACCCGGTTCCTTTACAACAATGCTATAAATATTACAAACCAATTACCAAGACTATAGCAACAACAACACCACGTACAAAAAGAATTTAGACAAATCAGTTCCGTAACATAAGTATATCCACACTTGGACTTGGTCGAGACAGCATCATATTAGATCTTGAACGAGGTGCCCAAAACTTACAAAACGAACGTTACGTTTACGTTTCGAAACATTTCGAACCTGCGCCCACTAACAATAAGCAGCATGTTGTCAGGGTTGGCTCAGCCTACTAACTGCTTGTCTTTAGGGTTGGCTAAAGTCAGCTGCTGGGCCAACCCTGACAACATGCGCCTGCTACCCAAAACTGTTATCATTTTTATACGCTGTTATCTTTTATTTTTTATTTTTTTGCTTGCACTAAAACGTTTACCGACTAATAAGACTCGATAAGTTTTGGCCCATTTTGAACATGCTTCAGTGACTTGGCAACCCATACATTATTCTTATATGTACCCGCCCCAAACACAATTCAGTCAGTTTCTGCATTTAATCCACATCAATTTTATGTCTACCACATAATTTATTCCTTTATCAGTTTTATACTAGTTGGAATTTTATACTCGTTTCTAGTTACACCGGGCGTGGTGCGCCTCTAACGACCACGTCCACGTACTCCTCCTCGTACTTGTACTCCACATTGCTCAGCAACTGCCCAGCTCAGTTCAAATAGTTTTGTTCACAATTAATGTTCCATTGTGGTTGTGCTTAAATAATATATATATATACTTATATACTATACTATGTACTACACTTACCTATAAAAGTTTACAAATTAGCAAAAAGAAACACCTGTCCAAGTTGAAATTGTTCTTTAGTTACATTTCTGTTTAGTGAGTACCACAAAACCCTCAAAAATGTTTAGTTTAGTTCAGTTTATTGTCTAAAATATATAACCTTCCCATATATATACCCCAATAATATACCAAAATTCCCCTAATATGGTTTCAGTTAAGAACTGGAATGAGTTAACTGTTACATTATCTTCATTTTATAATATGGAAATTGCAAATTTCATCACAACATATTTTTTTGTCGCTTCATAAACCTATTCTACTTTTGTACATATGTATGTATGTAATTAAAATTATCAGTAAATAGATTTTTTCTAGGCATACTTTCTAGTACTACTGTACAGATCAGTCTCTACTTAATGAAAGTCTCAGAAGATTAGCAAATAGTTCGCAATATACGTTTTGGAAAAAAAAGTTTTTTTTAACCTCAAAAAAATATAGCTTAGGTTAGGTTTTCAGCCTAGGTTAGTTGGCACATTTATGAGTTCGAGTACGAGTTCCTTCAGAAGTCAATTGTCCCTCTCTATTCATCCCGATTTGGAAGCAAAAATTCTACAAGAACATTAATCTCAAACAGTTGCGGATTCCTGGGGGGCTTTCTAATATATATACACTTTGAAGTGTAGAACCCCCCCCCCAAGACCAAATCCCTAGAATCGCACCTGATCTCAATATATGCATAAATTTTGTAAATTTCCAAAAAAGATCTTTTGCCCTAATCTTCAAAAAAGAGAGAATAAGCTAAGAAGAAACCTTCATAAATACAAAAGTTTATAAGATCTTTAGCTTGAAGATTGTCCCAATGCCATTCTCAATCAATTTTGTGTTTTTCTGGGAAAGAGCTTCTGCAATTCTAGCCTTATTCTTCAAGAAGAAAGAATAGAAGAGAAGAAACCTTCATTAATTTGATTTGACGTCACCAAGACTCTAGGAATCATAAAGAAGGAATCATACTTTTTTTATTAAAAAAAGAAGAAAGTAATAAGAATGTCGAGACTAAGACAAGGCCAACAAATTATACCTACGTAGTGTTTGAAGAGTTCGCGAATTCTTTCAAATCTGTTTTTAAAGAACAATTGTATAAAATGGATATAACACTAGAAATTCTGCTGTAATCTTAAAAAAAAAGAAGGAGAAGCGAAGTAGACACCTTTATAAATAAAAAAGTTTTGAAGATCTTTACCTTGAAGATTGCCCCTATACCATGCTCAATAAATTTTGTTTTTAAATGCAAAGGGCCTTCTGCAATTCTAGTCTAGTTCTCCAAAAAGCAAGAATAGGAGAGAAGAAACCTTTATTAATCTTAACCTTCACTTCATGTCCAAGACCCGAGGAATTATAAAGAAGAAATCATAAATATTTTTTATGAAAACTATCTTATAGTTTCTGCCAAAGATACTCTAAGAAAAAAGTAATAAGAATCTTAGGGCTAAGACAATTCCAACAAATTATCCCTACGTTTAAGCAGTTTGCGAATTCTTTCAGATTTTCAAAGTCTGTTTGCTGATTATTTATTCGACTCCTATATGCACAATGGCTATAAGTTAGTGCTGGAGAAAACATCGATGATCGAAGTTTAAAATCTCTGTATATCGATGTTGGTCAACAGAGATGTTTCTCCAGCACTTATGCACTCATCAAATGGGTGTTTAGTATTGCTGGAGAAATATCTTTGTTGGCAAACATCGATATATAGAGATTTTAAACTTCGATCATCGATGTTTTCTCCAGCACTACTATAAGTTATAGCCTATAATCCTAGTTAAGTAGATCTTCGCATATCCCCACTTTTAATTATTCATTATCTCAAATATCCCGCGCTCGAGTAAAGTAGAACACAATAAAAAAAGTCCGTTGACTGAAACATACCCCTGCCGGGATGGCTACGAAGATCCGTCATTGCCGGGTCTTCCCATCGCAGAGGCAGGCGTCATTGTGGGCGCTGGAGCATTCCCATCCCATCCCTGCGTATTACGTGCCCAAGCCAGCGCAGACTAGGTCAGTGTCACCGTAAAGCTCATACAGCTCGTGGTTCATTCGAATACGGAAATCACCATCCACAATTGTCGATCCGAAGATTCGTCGAAGGATTTTTCTCTCAGTGTACACACTTCAGCGCCATAGAGAAGCACGAGTATAATAATGGATCTGTACGATACCCCTATAATCCTTAGAAGGGTTATTTGGGATATACTCAATTACGTAGGATATCCCCCAATATTTTTGATGATCACTGCATCTAAAATAAACTACTTTATGTAGAAAATTAAAAAATTTAGCAAAATTTTGGGATATCCCCAAACATGTGTAATCATCACTCATTCTCAAACATAGCTATTCCTGCACAAGGAAAGAAACCCTGATATACTCATTTATGTAGGAAACAAAAAACTCAGGGACCTTTCGGGATGTCTCCAAAATATGCTTACTCTTTTATTTAGAAAATAAAAAAGTCAGGAACATTTTGGGATATCCACAAAAATGTATTATGATACTCTTTTTTGTAAGAAACGAAAAGTCAGAAACATTTCAGGATGTCTAAAAAAGCAAAGAAAGTGTGGGAGATTACATAATGTCCAATCTTCATAGCGATCGCAAGGAATTGCAAAAATTGAATTTTGAATAGAAAACTTATAAGCTTGATAACTCTATTATTCAGGAAACTGCTCTGCTGGTTACCTAACCACCTATTAAAATTGTTTTAGAAAAGATCATAACTGTGTTAAGGTTTTTTTTTTTTTGTTGGAAAAGTTCTTCAAACACAAATCTTAGTTAGCTTCACATGCACCAAAAACATCATAACGTCTTTAGAGGCAGCCCCTGCTCATAACTAGTTTCTGTTTAATTTGGAGTGATAAGTATTATCACCTCTCATCGAAATTTTTAAAAGTCTTGCTTTTTTTCGTTGTTACTGGCTTTGGTTTTTCTTTTACCTTTTGATGCGTTCGAATGCTTTGGTTTTGTTTAAGTCTTGTTTTCGTTACTTTTAACAGATATTGCTCGAATTTATAACTAATTTGTTATGCATAACATTTTACAGGAGGTGCCTCTTACCAACACAGTCGACGACAGACTTCAGCACGTCATCATGAACGCGGCGGCGGCGTTGGCATGGGCGCTGCAGCGGGCTATGATCGGGATCGTGAACGTGAGCGTTATGAGCGGCAGGAACGTGAGCGTTTGCATGCGCGTGATCGTGATCTTATGCACTATGATCTCAACAGCGATGAGCTGCTGGATGAGCGCAATTTTGAGTATCCGGCCATGCGCAGCGGACCCAGTGGTGCTTCCCATCATGGCCATTTGTCGCGCGGTGGCCGCCTGCTCGACGATCCCGACTTTGAACGCGAAGATCCGCGTTTGCTGAGCAGCTCACGCTATGGACCCACAACGCGCATAGATATTGATCCGCGGGATTTGCCACCATCGGCGCCAACGACGCGACGCAGCGCACCTGTTGTTGATCGCGATGAATACAGTCCGCACAGAGGTGGTGGGAGTAGTAGGAGAATGCTGAATGCCATGTAGGAATCGTGGATATAGGGGTGGGATCAGATCGATTCGAGAGCGTCAGGTTTGAATGAAGCACGCGACAATAGTTTTGATCTTGACATTATACACAAACCGAAACCGAAACCACAACCAAGCACACAAACACACTCCTCACTACTGGCCCGGCAGCGTAGCGGCCAATGGCTATCTTCGTCCAATTCCTCACTGTCACAGGCCTCTTTTAGCCAGCAAAAATCCCTTGAACACTATGCACTGCAACAACATCAGTCCGAGTTGCAACCACTGACACGTACCACACAGACACAGCATTATCATCAGACTCAGCCACACAATCGTTATACACAGCTGGCCAGCAGCACAGAACGCCGTCAGCTAATCCCAGCTGAGCAGCGCAACAGACCCACATACCATAGAGCAGGTCGCATGCAACATGAGAACCAGAGCAGCTACACGGGCGCTCAGGATTATGCCACCTCAACCTTTACAGATCTGGAAGCTGTTACGCATGGCATACGTAATAAAATTATAGTTGAGGAGGACGAAGAGGATATTTTGAGTACGGATAGGTTTTATTAAAAAAGAGAGAGATTTCAACAACAACAAAAAAATGTGTTCCGCAAAAACCAAACCCGTATCCATAGCAACTTTTGAATATCGCATTTTACACTCGATTTCACTTTTTTATAGCGTTTTCATTATATTAAGCGAAATTCATAAGAAGAGAAGAATTTAAAAGTTGTACAGTTGAACACAAAACATAAAAAAGAATCATTAAAAGAGAAGCAAGCATTTTTCAGTGCCAAAGACAACATTTGTACATTTCCATTGAACTAAGTAGAAAGAGTGAAGTTTTTTTTTCTTGGAAAAAAATTCGCTAAAAATACCTAGTTAAAAGAGATATATAGCACAATGCTAAGTGGAGCCTTATGTGTCTTAAATTCTATAGCTAAGTGTAATGAGATTTTATTTAAAGATATATGAATTTATTGAAAGCAAACTAAGCATAAGATTTAAGCTAAAGAAAAAAAAAAAAAACCAAGTAACCGCAACGCCTAGACAAATTACGGATAGGGTCTTACGTATCCGTTAGTAAAAAAAAAAAGAATGTTTATAATTATGCTAAACTTAGTAAGTGTCAGCTTTAATAATTTAGTGAACGCGTATTTATATAAGTAAAGTTTATATACACACACGCACACAGACACACACCTCTACACACACACACACACACATTCAGACAGCGTTGAAGAAATATCTCAAGAACTCTTTTTTTATAAAACAAACTGTACTCAAAATGTTGAACTACGTCTACAGCTACTACTTGGCTTTGTTTCCTAAGCTTTTTCCCAACACTTTCACGTAATGCTCGCAGACCAATCCTCAGCTCCCACAAACAAATACGACCCCAATGTGTTCCGTTACCAGGTCTAGCAATGTACACTCTCAGTGCCTTAAAACCAACAAACAAAAGTAACACACACACACAGAAAAAAAGTATCAGACCACATCTTAGCCGCCAAGTCATCAAGTCCAGGCTCAATGATCATCTTACTACAACTACTCCCAACTCATTTAATGCGCCGTCTGCTTCAAATGATTGTAAAACTATTGTAAGTAGTTGATCTGGCCCATTCCGAACAAGCACTCCTTTTACAATTCCAACCACCTGCTAAAATTGCATGCCAGGATTATAAACAAATTGAGTCAAGCAAAAAGTAACGCACTGAATTCAAATCGATCGCGACTTGCAGCACAGCAAAAATTCCTGGCACAAACCAAGCCCCCAGAACAAGCCCCTCCTCCCCAATATATATTGCTCGTACTCCGAACTACTACCAATTCGAAACTGACAAACGTTGTGCTTACGTACAGTTTGGACCGACATGTTGATATTAGGGCGCACGTACGTCTGCTTGTTATCGACTTATCGATTGATCGATCACTGCACTCCTATGTAAGAGGTAAAAAGTTGAGAAGAACAAAAAAAACTTAAAAAAGGAATGAAAACTTAAGTTAAACAATTAAAATAAAAACTAAATGTTTTATACGTTACATGCTAAAAATGTACTGACCACTTAGAGAAGAAGCGAAAACAAAGCAAAAATGGCGAACAAAAAAGTAAATCAAAGAAATCAATCTGCATTTTTATACCATACTATAAATTGGATGTAGGGGAACTAAACAACTTAAAGGCGTAAACTTATACGATGTACTGTATGTCAGAGAGGCAGCAAAGTGCGTTACGAAATTGAACTGAGCGCATTGTCTGTACTTCCCAAAGAAACCAAAGGTTCCGGAACCAGTTCAACTTGCCCATAGCGGGCGCAGAATATTGTTATGCTATTTAGAAAATTCGTTATACAGAAATTCTTTTTAAGCAGATAATAAGTGAGAGTGTGCTTGAAAAAATTTTGAGTATCCACAAATTTGAACTTTCGCAAATTTTTACCCATTTTATATCGACAGGGAGATTCTTATACTTTTGCTCATGTGTTGCAAAAAATGATGAACAAAGTATAAGTAGCATAGGATTTGAACTTTCGCAAATTTTTACCCATTTTTTGAACGAACAAAAGTTCGTTCTAGGCAGGCTTGACTGTACTTTTTGAAACACAAACACGTTAACTAAACTCAATACTTTTTTGGTATTTTCAAGATGACAAATTTTAAATGGTTTAGCTTAATTCTAGCTTACCAACTTGGGTTGGTAATTTAAATAATAATTTTAATATGTGGTAAAACCAGGGATCCCAAATAAGTGTGATGATGCTGATTTATTTCTTTTCTCCCAAGTGAAGCATAGAGATTATAAGATTCAAAAAAACAAACCAAAAAAGTGTTTCAGACAAATGAACAAGCCACAAAATATCATATTTTTAAAAAGAAAAAACTCTAAAATTTTTATTTTTAATTTATTCCAAAAAAATCGAAAATTTTTATTTTTAATTTATTCCAAAAAAAATTAGGTTTGAAATTTTATTTTTTGCCATAAAAATAAAAATTATTATATTATGTATTATATAAAAATCGCAAAATAATTGTTGGTTTTCAATTTTTATATTTAAATTGGTCTTTAATGGTCAATTTTAATTTTTTATAAATTTAAAAAGAAAATTATTTCGTAATTTTTATTTTGAAAATGCAATATTATTATTTTTCAATTTGAATGTAGAAAATCAATTAATACCAAATAGTTTGAAAAAATTATGCGTTACGATTGCTGTATAGTAGTTAGAAAATTTGTATAAACCTAACGAGAAAAAAACATTCAAAAGTGTTTAAAATTTAAAAAAACAAAGTAGTTAACGCTTTCTAGTCATTTTATATGTGGTGATACTTTTCCAAAATTTTCAAAAATGACCAATATTAAAATACTAAATAGTTTCAAAAACGTTAAAAAAATTGTTTTGACGCAATAAAAAATAAGATTTCGATTTCAATTCAAAATTGTATAATTCATGGGACTTATAAGTCTAGTTTTCATTATTTTTTTAAAATAATACAAAGAAAAAAAAAACCCAAGAATTTAGAGCTTAAAAGTGAACCTTTTGCTCTTAAAACAAGAATTTTCGTCAAGAGCGATTTTTCTATTAAAGACAGAGAAAAATTCGTTTGCCAATAGCAGAGCTGGGCAGTCCATAGCCCAAACGGGCACTTTTTGTTCGTGCATATACGGCAGACCGCTCTCTTTTTGCCCAGCTCTGGCCAAGAGCCATTTTTTGTAGACTGAAATTCTTATTTTGAAAATGTCAACAAATATTTCGAGAACAATTCCACTTAATTGAAAAGAGCTTCTAAAACGAAAGTTCTAAGTTAAATGAGCTTTAGAATTATTTCAAGAAGAATTGCTCTCAAAGAGCGCTGCGTGCTTATTGTACGAATGTTTAGTCCAGCGCATGGTGGAATAATATAAGGTGGTATCGTCAGTAAAAGCTATCCCTTATTGTATGCAGCGTGTGAGTGCGAGTGAGAGATTGAAAGCTTTTCTGTTAGGAAAGCTCTCTTAGCATTGCTTCGTGAATGTGAATGAGATAGATATATATTTTGTTGATGTTTGCAAATAATTAACAATGAACAATTCAGATATGTTTTATAGTTAATATAATAATTCATTTTACTATGGTCTAATTTTAACAAGTTTACAATTGGCCATAATTTTTTGCTTTTGTATTGCAAGTTTCGTGTTTAGAAAAGAAAACACACAATGCTAAAAATTTCGTCCGCAACCAACCTTACTCGTTCACAGCAAATTTTGCACCTGACGATAAGGGCGCTAAACGAGAGAGTGAGGGTTCGCACGACATCACCTTATTATTCCACCATGGTCCAGCGGTAGTCAGCCGTCACACTCTAGTGCCGAGCACAATCGGGTGCTCACAGAGACGAGCCGAATTCATGCCAGCTGCTGCTGAGAGAGCAAAATGAGCGAGGCACGCATACCAATAAGGTTGAATTTTTTGATGCTCTCACGCTGACGAACCAGGGCTTAGTCGTAACGATGTGATTGGGAGTATTTTTTATGCTTAATTTAGTAAAAATTCATAAATTCTAGAACAAAACAAGCTTCTTTTACTAAATTCGCCAGAGCATAATTTCAAAAATCATGATTTTTTTTTTAAATTGTTTGTAAATATTTTATGTGGTTCGCGATTTGCGCTCAGTTCAGTCTCCCAACGCCTTTTAGATAATATTGAAATGAACTATACTTATACTTATATGAATGTACACCCAAGAGGAAAAAAAAACACAGCTGTTAAAGGGAGATTTTAAGAGAAATCGCTCAGGTGGTTTCCAAGGGCTAAGAGCGGTTTGAAGCGCAGAAGACACTTTATTGCAAAAAAGGTAACAAATAAATTCTTTAGCTAAACTTAAACAAATTATGAATTACTTTTTAATATTAGCCTAAATTTGAGAACAAAAACAAATAGTTACGACAATGAACGGAGGGAAATTAATAAATAAATAAAACAAAAACAAAAAAACAAACAAAGTTAAATAAATAATTTAACAAGCCACAACTTAATTATAAATAATATTACTATATCATACATAAATATATATATATAAATATATAGATGCATATGTATATTGTATATGTATCGTATTTAATTCACAGAACTGGTAATTCACAACATAAGTAAATATAAATATTTAACTTGCTATAAATAACAAAATTTAAAAAAACAAATAGTTCACCTGAAGCGTAAAATTTAACAAAATTAATCGTGAGCATGGTTTAAATGTTCATATTTATTGTAAAAGTAACAAATTGTTTTGCCAATAATATTAAAAAAAAAAACAACAAATATATTGCAACAACATATAAAATAAACTAAACTAAACTAATAAACTTTTTGACATACAGCGCCCAATAAAAAAAAAAAAAAAAATGTTTTATACTGAGCATATAACTAAAAACTTAAAAAAAATGAATTTCATAAATTTTTAAAACCGAATGTTTTAAAAAACACATTAAAATTTTGCAAAAAAAAAAATTTAAATGCTACTTCTGTTTTGAAAATACTTTAATATAAAAACAAAAAAAAAGAAAACAAAAAATATTTTTTGAACAAAACTAGAAATTGAACAAATTAAGGCAGTCAAATAGCAAATTAAATAAATATGCACGCCTGAGATTTAACTAAATATTTAACAAAAACCAATGCAAAATATGAAACTGATTATGAAAAAAAAAAAACATTAACTTAAATTATTTAAAATTAAAATAATTCAAATACAAAGCAAAAATTTCGGTGCAAATATCAAACCAAAACTTAGTATATTTCATAATATTGTATAAAAGAACGATTTTCCATAATTATATGTAAATAATTAAACTTTATATATAAATTTGTTTTTCAAAATGTGTTGAGTTTTTGTGTTTATTTATATTGTTTTATATTTGATAAAAAATGTTCCAAGTTTAATTTTGAAAATAGCTAAAACTAACGCTAAATTGCAAACAAAACAAATACAAAAAAAAAAAAAAAAAAAAAAAAATAAAATGAAATCTTGAATAAAAATTGCATAAAAATTTAGCACTGTGTTTTTGTTGCGGGGTAATTATTTGAAAAACTTAAATAATTAAATTAATTTAATTGGCTGCAATGGTGCACAAGAACTAGTTCAGCTGCGCAGCTGTTGCTAGTTTGACTTTGAAAATGCACAAAAATAATTAAAAAAAATAAAAGTAAAAAAATGCAATGCATAAAATTATTTTTGTGTATTTGCCTGGGCAGCAGCAGCTAAATTTAGTTTTTAAAATTTAAATATAATTTATATTTGCCTGCGCACTGCTGCAAAAAAAAAAACTAGTTCAGCTGCGCAGCTAGTTTTGGTTCTTTTGTGCCAGCGTTCGATAAATTGTGAGCTAGTTTATCGTTCATACGCTGCTTGGAGCGAGAGCTTGCATTGTTGCAACCCTTGAATACACTGCTCGGTGTAAAAGAAAAATTTATATTAAAAAAGCATAATTTTCAACAAATACGCCATGAACTCGGCCACAAAGGTGTGTAAAATCCAAACGCGTAACTACTGTGCCAACACCAAGTTCCAGGCACATTTAATTTCGAGCTATTTGGTTTTTGCGGGAAAGTGTCGGCTGTCAGAGCCGCCTCAAGTGTCATTCGTCCCACTCCTTGGGCCAAGGGAAACGAATTTGTTTGTACCGCGGGAGGCGGGGCAGGCGGCATTTGTTTTGAATTTGCAACGCACTCAAAAAAAATAAACACTAAATAACTCTACTCTGCAGGTTGGTGAGATTTTCACGGCCGCCGGACAGGCTTTCACGCGACTAGGCGATCTGACAATGCAATTGCATTGTAATAATGCTGAATCTGCTTCTGGGTAAGTATAGTTTAGTATACAAAGTAAAGCTATAAGGCCGCAGAGCAGCTAATTGCAATGTTTTCATGTTCCCTCGCTATGCTGCGTGCAGCAAGTGGACTGACGAGGAAATTGACATGTTGCATACGTCTATAATGCGCTTCTCGGATGACCTTAGTAAAATCAGTCTTAGCATAAAAAATCGCACAGTGTAAGTCTAAAAATTGGCGCTCGTGCTCATAGCGAGAGAACATGTGTGTTTTTTGTTTCTGGTTGAACTTGTACTAAGTAACTTACACTTGCAGTTCCCAAATACGCCAGGCGTTGAAGAAAAAAGCCTTCGAGGACGCCGGCATACCCGCCAAACAGGTGCCTGTGCAGCAGGTGCAGCATGTTATACAAACAGTGCAGCAACTGCCCATAGTGCAACAACAAACAGCGCCACTAGTGCAGCAACAACAAGTATTCAAGTCGCATATTATACAGTCACAACAACAAGCAGCAGCAGCAGCATCATCATCATCAGAACTCAAGCATTTCAACCAGCACGTTGCCAGTGGTGCAACAACAGCAACCGCAGGCGGTGCACATACAACATGTGCAGCACATAATGCCAGTAGCGCCTGTGACGTCTACGCAACAGACCTTGCTGCAAACGCAGCCCAAGCAAATCATCTTACAGCCTCAAACCACTACGGTAACCATCAAGCAGTTTCAACAAATGCAGCAACAAAAGGCGGCAGCTTTAGCTGCTGCACAAGCTGCAGCTGCTGCTGCCGCAGCCAATGCGCCCACAATCACCGAGAACATTATTATACAGCAACCCACAACAACAACAACTGCACACGCCGTAGCAGCCGCCACGTCAGCGACGGCAGCCACAACCACGTCTGCTGGCACAGTGGTAGTCAACGATGGCGCCGTGGTTAGTGCAACAACAACAACCGCAGCGCCAACAAACACGTCCACAGGCCTTAAGTGCGGTCCGGATGTCTCGATGACATTAAATCGCATCAATGTGCAGGAGAACGAGGTAGACGTTGAGGAGTGCTTGCCCGCCGAGGTGGTCAAATTGGATTTTGCTAGTGAAGAGGTTGCGGGGTGAAGTTTGCCCTCCGCCAATGCTGCTGAAACGTCCCCAGAGCATGTTGAGGATTTTTATTACTAAAGCTGTAGTAAATAACTTACACAACTCCCATAAAGTTAACCGAAATTCGTAGCCTACACTTTCGTTATTAACCATAAATTTCAAAAGGATAAGGTACAAACTACCTGCACTTTTATTAGTTCTAGTTTAAGGCTAACTTGTAAGTGTTGTCATATTCTATATATAACATGAAATCACGACTTACCTTTCCACCACATAATGACAAATTTTATATGCTTATGATATAAAAAGTAAGCAGAAATGAAATGGCGTGGATTGTAAATGAAAATAACAAAAATGGAGGGTTCCGCGTTTTAAACCTATGTGAAAGAGTGACACATAAACACAAACGTAGAGATTTAGCAGCGTATATAAATAGATTTTAAACATGGTTTGATTGTGCAAAAAAAAAAAAAAAAGTAACAAAAAATGTATGAAAGATGAAAGTAAATAAATCAGCATTATTTTAAGCGTATTGTTTTATGGGCGAAACGGATAAGACGCTGCTTAAGCTGCAGTTGGGAGAAGGGCAAGCCAAGAATGAAACGTGCTCAAAGTAGCTACAAGTTGAGTTCCTCCAACAAACTGCTGCACTTTTCTATAAAAATATTAGTTCATTAGGCTCTGAATATGCATTTTCAAGCATCAGTTCAAATAACTTGCTCTTTTTGTATTTATTTGTTATCCATTAAACATATTTTCGCTTATTTGCGCGCATAACTTTAAATTTAAAACAAAGTCATATCATCTAATCGATAATGCCACACATCGATATAACACACACTGTCGTGACTGCTTCTTCTTTCCATTGCTGACCGATATTGGACATATCGATAAAATGCCAGTTATCGTGCATGCTGCTTCTTCTACTTGATGCCATTCACTTTTGCGCACTAAATTGTGAAATTGCGGTTCGGCGCGTTATTTAGAATTAAATAAATTTATTTTTACAAATCTGTGCTAAGCTTAACAAACTAAAGCCATGGCAGACGCAGATCAAGCTGAGAAGGATGCTGATAATGTCATACGCATAATGGTTGCCACGGACAATCACTTGGGCTACGCCGAAAAAGATCCAATACGCGGTGAAGACAGCTTTACAGCCTTTGAGGAAATGTTGGAACTAGCCGTCTCCGAGGATGTGGACATGATACTGCTAGGCGGCGATTTGTTTCATGATGCTGTGCCCAGTCAGAATACCATGCATAGGCAAGTATTTGGTTTATTAAACTCCAAGCTTTGCGGCCTACAACCTTTTACATTTACCCACAGATGCATTGAACTGCTAAGACGCTACACATTTGGCGACAAGCCCGTCTCATTGGAGCTGCTGAGCGATCAAACTGTCTGCTTTCACAATGCTATCAATCAGTCTGTCAACTATGAGGATCCCAACTTAAACATTGCCATACCGGTGTTCTCTATACACGGCAACCATGACGATCCCAGTGGCTTTGGCAGACTTAGCTCCTTGGATCTGCTGAGCACAACTGGTTTGGTTAACTATTTTGGCCGCTGGACAGATCTAACCAAAGTGGATATAAGTCCCATATTGCTGCGCAAGGGCGAAAGTCAGCTGGCCTTGTACGGTCTGAGTCACATACATGATGCACGTCTTACACGTCTTTTCAAGGACTTTAAGGTAACCATTGAATGTCCCAGTGAGGCTGAAGAGGATTGGTTTCATTTAATGGTTGTGCATCAAAATCGTGCAGATCGTGGACCTAAGAACTATCTGCCGGAGGAGCTGCTGCCTGCATTTTTGCATTTAGTTATTTGGGGACACGAGCATGACTGCCGCATAGAGCCAGAACTTAATGTACAGCGTGATTTTTATGTAACACAGCCGGGCTCCTCGGTGCCCACCTCGCTGGCCGAGGGCGAGTCCATAAAGAAGCACGTGGGTCTTTTGGAAATCTACAAGACCAAGTTTCAGCTAAAGCCTTTACCACTGCAAACTGTGCGTCCATTTATATTTGAATCAGTTAATCTGGCAGACTATGTGGAAGACTTAAACTTGGGCCAAGGCGATGCAGCTACCAAGGTATATAATTTTGCCAAGGAGCGTGTGGAGGAAATGATTGAACGAGCCAAGACGCTAATAACAGAACACCCCAAGCAACCAGTGGTGCCGCTTATACGTCTGCGGCTGCTATTTACAGATGAAAGCTACATGTTTAATACCATACGATTTGGTCAAATGTTTAGCAACCGTGTGGCCAATCCCACTGATGTGGTGCACTTTAAGAAAATGCTTAAGAGAACCAAGACCGAAACGGTTAACTTGGACAAGGATGCCATGCAGCGCGCCTTTGATCAGATGGTAAGCTAGAAAGCTGCTCTTTGACTATCATGGTTTAATTTTTTGTATTTATATTTACAGGAGATTGATAATACCGCACGCGTTGAGGAATTGGTGGATCGCTATTTTGAAGAGGTCAAGGATAAGAAACCACTTAAGCTGCTGCACTCAAAGGCGCTGGCCGAAATGACCTATCGTCTTGTAGAGCGTCGTGATGCCAATGCCGCTGAAAATATCTTAAAGTAAGCGGCTTTGTTGCTCTCTTGAACAGTTCTTATAGTCTCATCTGCTTTTATAGATTCTACAGAGAAAAAGCTGTGGAGCATTTAATGGAAACACAGCCTCAGGATGAGAACATAGACGCTGAACTGATAAATTTTAGATCACAACACAAACATGATGAATTGCTTAAAATGTTAGATGCACGTGGTGCCAAGGCAGAAAAGGAATCCCCAGACAAAAACGTATCAACAGCTGCAACAACAGCTGCACGCGGTCGCGTACGCGGACGTGGTCGTGGACGTGGCGCAGCCACAAGTGTGGCCTCAACCAGCCGTGCCAAGCCTCAGCTCGATGTATCAGTTAATGCCAGCACAGTGAGTCGAAAATGTGCATATTAACCATGTCATAGATTGATAACCAAGTTGTTTTCTTACAGCGCCCCACTGCCAAAAAGGAACAAACGCTTCTAAGTGCCATTAGTTCAGGACGTAATGCGCGTTCAAAGCCCAAACCCGTTTATGTTATCTCGGATGATGATTCCGACTAGCAAGCATTCCATTACTCTATCGTTATTCCAATAAAACTCGCTGTTATAAATCGTGTTAAATCTTGTGAGCAATCCCTAAGGATTCTGCGCTTTCAGTTAATCTTTAAGTATTCATTTATTACGCTTCAAAAATCTTGATCTTAAATCAGATCTTTTAAAGAACTTGCAGCAGTTCTACGTTAAGTGGTGCAACTTTTCTAAAGTAAAGTAATCTTTAACTCTAACTTAACAATATAAACTATAACAAAAAAAATGAACCTCCATGTTCGGTTCGTTTAGGTTAGGTTCTTTGGTTGATTAGCTGCTTTCTTTTTGTTAGTAAAATATACATTTAAGTACTTCCCAAGTTAAAAATCCAACTAGTTATGGTTGCTGCTGGTGGTAATCGTAGTAGTAGCGATATGGATCTACCGCAGAACTGGCTCCAGCAGCCGTAACGCCAGCACCAGCAGTGGTTTTCGATACGGGTCTTATGACATAAGTATTTCGCCTGTAAGTATGTCATGTGTGTATAAGTTAGCATATTAACTATCTTTGCTGCACACTTGCTTACCTATTGTGATCTCCGGCATGCACCTGAAAGCTGGTCTCCTCGCTGTGATCATGTGAGAAGAGCTTTTTGAGCGCTATGATGCCTGCTATGGTAAGTGCCACTTTGCTTATAACCAGCGCCTTGCCTGCAATGGCTGCCAAGGCCTTTAAACCCAAGGGACCAGCTATGCCCATGGCCGTCAGCAGCGCAGCAACCACATATTTAATATGTCCACCATCCTTGTGCTTTTTTTTTCTTCTCATGCTCGCGTCCAGTGCCCACATCCAAATCAATCTTGAGCGTATGCGAGCGCAGCAGCTTATCCAGCTTGGACAGCAAAGCACGATCTATAGGCGTCAGACTGCCAAACTGTCTGGCATCGGCCAGCGCAGCTATAATGCTCTCCTTCTCGGTATGATTTTGTTTCTCCAGCAGCAAACCATCTACAATCTTTATGGAACCCTGTTCCAGCGCGCGGCTAAGCGCATGCAGCGCCTTTTGTTTGAGGCAGCCAATAAAATCGTTCTTGTCCTGACAATCATCGTAAACGCGACGCACTATGGCCAGCTCTGGACCGAGGCTCCAATCTCCAACGGCGGCGACGGGACTGTTAGTTAAGGGCTGTGTCTTTGTCGGCGCAATGTTGCTGGCCAGGCTGTGCCTGCGTCGACGTTGCGTTACTCCCGCTGTAGTCGAGGCCGAGACACGGCTGCCGCAGATGCAAGCGGCGCATGCCAAAAGCAGCAACCACTTGTAGGGCATTCTGTTGGTGCTGCTGTTGAATCCTAATCTGCTACTAATCCACAACTTGCAGCCAGTTGCTTGCAAGCTTCAGCAATTTTCTAATGCTACTGCAGCGAAAACGCTGGATGCTTCTTGCTTTTATAAATTGCGAACGGACTCTGTATGGCGCGGGAGCACTCAATTGGAAAGAATTGGCGTGCGCCAATGGGATGCAGCGACGGACGCAGCGATGATGGACGGTTATCATTAACGATATCTTTATAATGCGTTCATCTCTTGGTTAAACAGCTGTATATTTATGGATCTGACATGTTTTCGTTACCCATCCATCCAGCGAGATATCTTTGTAGCCAAAAGATTTTATATGCCCATGTTTAGTTCGGCTTAGTTTGACTTTTCGATTTCTTTGGTTCTATTTCGAATGCGGCATTTTCTTTCATGTTCTTAAGGTCCACTTTGAATGAGTATTACTTTGTGTTTAATTTCAAAGTAGAATTTAAATCAAACATAGATTCTGATCTTGATTGGAAAAATAACTTGATTTTTGAAGAAATTTCTTATACCTATGTATATAATATTTACTCTATAACCATAGAGTAGGCAAGGCTGGTCTGGATGAAAGTGACATTTAGAAGTTGTCGTTCCACATAAGACAATCAATCATCTTGAAGTCGAATGAGCCCGTGGATATTGAAAATAAGGTCTAGAATCAATAAACTAGGTTTCCGACTTTTGCTCATCCCGAAAAACATCGAATAGGTAAAATTTTGGTAGAACCTGCCCTTTTTCACCCCTTATGATATAGGCAATCTCCTAAAGAATGTTTTGTTTACATCAGCTAGCATTCAGACTTATATAGACCTTGAACTCCAAATAGGGACGTCGAGAGTAAAGAAGGGGACCTGTGGGGACCATTGACCGGCACTAAGCAAACTATTTTTGCGCAGAATTTGAATGTTTGTTTTTCAAGTCTACGGGTCTTTAAGAAAACTTCTCAATAGTGCTGGAGAAAATATCGATGATCGAAGTTTAAAATCTCTATATATCGATGTTGGCCAACGGAGATGTTTCTCCAGCACTACTAAACACCGTTCCTCCCGTCTATCGACTCAGGCATGTCTTCAAAACATGTTTATCTTTACTTCGCTAAAGGTTTTCACTTGGATCGAACATTTCGCCCTCAATGAACATTTTTTTTTTACCGATTTTCAAGATTTTCCAGAATTTCAATTACAGAAATAATTTTGAGGGTATTGAAAATCCGTCTGGAAAGCTCTTGACTAACTGATTTTGAAAAGATTTCATGAAACTTTGAAAATTTAACGCTCAAAATTTTTAAAATAGATTTTCAATGCCCCGGTCTATTTAGATTTATTTTTGGAACATCTAAGTACCACAGATACACAAACTAGTTAAGATTCAAAAAAAGTTAATTTTTATGAATTTTGTACTTGAAAAAATGTATCTTTGACACTTTTAGAGAATATTGTAATTACCGATTTGAGGTCAAGGATCTGGGAAATTGTTTCTTTGCGAGCATTTGGAAGCTCTCAGAAAATGACTTAGGTGTTGAGATTCATATCCGAAGTTTAGTTTAAAGCCCGGCTTTTGGACTATAATTTCTTTATATTTCTACGGTCGCTGAGTCCGCATACGTGGTTCAAAGAACCACAAAAACGTCGAGTTCTGATAGTATCTCGAAAACCCCATAAAAAAAGTTACTTTGAAGGTTATCTCAGTAGCCTGACATTTTAGGGGATTTCGACTATTAATTTGGATCTACTCGATATAAAAACCCGATTTTTGGAGATAGAGATCAGAAAAGCACGTCAGGGTTCTGGTATGATCTTAAAAAACCCATAAAACGAGTTACTCTGGAGGTTATTATTGTAGCCTGACCTGTTGGAGTTTTTTTGCCCTCGGATTTGGAACCGGAATTGGGTTCTTTTTAATCAAAAAGAATCGTAGAAAAAAAATTAGAGGCCGTGCTCGACGTCAGACGAGTACCTTTGATTATATTCCTAGAAAAAGGAGTTATACAAAAAAATATGCCAAAAAATATACACTACTCTATTAAATATGCAAGGCTCATGAAATTCCAAAAAAACTACCCCCTTCCTTCGGGAACAAAGATCCATCCGCAAGGAGGAAAATTATACTTCTACAATTGTTTGCAGTGTACTCTATATTCTCACGCATACACACTAGTGCTGGAGAAAAAATCGATGTTATATCGATGCATCGATGTATCGAAGTTCAAAATATCTATATTTCGATGTTGGCCAACAGAGATGTTTCTCCAGCACTCATCAAATGGGTGTTTAGTAGTGCTAGAGAAAGGTCTCTGTTGGCCAACATCGATATATAGATATTTTAAACTTCGATACATCGATGCATCGATATAACATCGATGTTTTCTCCAGCACTAATACACACACAACATAACTCACTTCGTTACGTGACGTTTTTTCTAACTTCGTTCTAAAAACAATCGTTCTTAAAAGAATCCCGCATTCTGTGTTACATGCCTTAAGGATGTCCGATTCTAACATTAATTGAAGACTCTTCTAGCCAGTTTTGCTGAACCATATAGACAACAGTTACAGTGAACTATCTACAAATCTTGTGCCTGTATTGAATACAAAAAACCAGGTGCATGGACCCCCAGTCCACATTGAGAGCCAATCACCTTGTTGCATCTTTCATTGCATTTTTATGATGCGTGCAAAAAAACGATTAAGCGCGTTGGCCACAATGGACCCGAGTAGCCCCTTTGGATCTTTCATATTCGAAATTCCATAACAATATGTTGGAGCTTGTATTCGCTTTATGCAGCTCTAATTAATTCCCCATAAATTGCAAAGAGTAGCGCTCAATTATCACGCTGCGTTGTCTAGGGAGTCAACTTGGCTTCGGTTGCATTCGATTCATTGGATGGATGGATGGATGGCTGGATTGCTCTGAGCAAAACCAAAGACGATGCCGTGAGTTGGTTGCACATTTGGTGCACTGGTCCAGTGGGTGAAATTGAGTTGAGTACAGTTAAGAAATTTTCTTTTCTTTTTGGCATCATTTGCGCAATGACTGTGAAAATTGTTGCATGTGGCGGCTGTCGCAATCTACAAGATACAAACTATCTGTAAGATACTTTGCTACTATAAGAAGATCTTTAGATAGACTTATGAAAGCGTAGCGAATGACAGTTGTTGAAAAGTGTTGGAGACACTTTCGACTGACTATGAATGTTATGAATGAATTAGAGTGAATTTAATTCGAGCAAATAATATGAAACAAAGTAAATAAAAGACTTGTGAGATACTTCGCATTTAAAGCGTTCGAAATAGAAACTCCCAGCGAAATGTATATCGTTTATAGTTTAAGCGATCGTTCTGTTTTAGTACAGAAATAAAAGCCACGGGAATATCCTGCATTTGGTCTTTAAGAGGTTTGGTTTTGAAACGTTGATGGCATACGCCCAGCGTCAAGGTAAATAATTTGCGGGGTTTGGTACTGTTTTGTTCATCAGGCTCACATGAGTCCGTAAACCAAATACGAACCCTTCACATGAGTCTGTATAACTAATACGATCCCTTTAGCTTATGTTTTTATAATATAAATGTATCTACGGAGGGTGTTCTTTAAAGCACTTCAAAGTGGAGCAGTTTAAGAAAGGAGTAAACTGCGCAATGCTGAAAGACATCAACAGAAATGAACACACTTTTAGTCGAATTTGTTTATTCCTGGATCTACTTGCACCCTTGACCCTTTAGATACTGGGAAGTATACCTGTACTAAGAATAATGACTTTATTTGGGAAGTCAAGAAAATCGGCCTTCAAATGAACTTCTAGGTCTTATATACCAAAATTACTGCAGACCAATTTTTCATTGTAATATCCATATCGCCCGTAAAGTTTGTCATTGTTAAGTCAAGAATATTGGTGTCCATATGAACACCTACATCTTGGACGGCGTAAGAACTAGAGACACACAATTTAACCGAAAATTGGATTTTTTTTTTATATGAAGTTTTGTCATTCCGCGCGAAATATTTCGAACTGCGTAGACCCCTTTAGATACCAATATACACGGCTAATACGTAATTTTCGGTTAAATTCCCATTTGGGATATCCCATTTGGGATTTTTTTTTTATATGAAGTTTTGTCATTCCGCGCGGAATTTTTCGAACTGCGTATAGGCCCTAAGATGCGAAAATCGGCGAGGTACTAGCCAATAGTAACCAAGTCAAATTTTATTGCCAAATTCCGATTATTTATCTAGTTATCGATAACTAAATATTGGATTTTTCATTTTTAGACTTTTCTTTGACAAGCCATATCTCCTAAACGAAATAAGATGCCGACGCCAATTTTTTTACCATGAAAGATAAAATTTTGAAGTTGGAAAAAAATATTTTGATTTTTTTTGATCTTCCACTTTCAAAAAAAATATGTGCGTAACATCACTGCGAGTCACGCAAAAAATAGTATTAACACCTTTTTTTTAAGGTGGGAGATCACTTTTGAATTATAAATTAAAAAAAAAATTGTTCAAAAATAAAAAAAAAAATAAAACTTTTAGTTCATCAAAATTTAAGAGGTCGAGGAAAAAAGTGGCCCTTTTTCTGAAGAATAAGTTTATGAAGGGTATCCCATTATCGAGCACTTAGTTTTTGGTACTTTTTTCAGTGCACAATGGGCCCTACGTAGCCAGATTTTGGTCAAAAATCCCCCAAAAGAAAGTCAAACTTTGGACAAAATGAAAATTTAATATTTCCCAAATGGTGGGAAATTTTTTCAAAAAAAATTATTAAAGTTTTGATAATTAGTGGTGGTGAAATTTTTTTTTAATTTTTAAAATGCTACGTTTGAAATATAATTTTTAAAAAATTTGCTAAAAATTAGGATTTTTTCCACAAGAATGTGAAAACTGTTTTGCAAAAATAAGTTCCAACTATACGCAGCTCGAAATATTTCGCGCAGAATGACACAACTTCATATAAAAAACAAAATCCCATTTGGGATATCCCATTTTTTTAGTTGCGATAAGTGTTTTTTCAAAATATCTCGAAATCCGTTCCATGAAAAATTGGCCCATTTACGCAGCATTTGAGCAAAAATTTCGCCGCACAACTAATGTTAATTTTCGTTTATTTTTTAAAAAAAATTTCTTTTTTGGGATATTGTCATATAAAAAATTTAAACTTCCAAAATAGTTCAATCCTTTAAAAAAATTCCCTTTTTTGGGATATTTTTTTTAATGAAGTTTTCACATTTTGTGCGGAATTTTTGCATGCTGCGTATGGGCCTTAAGAATAAAACATCGGAATATGTCTTACAATACAAAAGTAAACCAAGCCCAAGAGTTATTGTATTTTTGGGAAAGTGGGTTACTTATAAGCCAGTACTAAACTAAAAATTTTTTCTTTCTCAAAATAATCTAATTTTTTTTAAAATCTGAGACAAAAGAGATCCTCAAATATAGAACAAAAACTGAAACCACGTTTTTTTTAATAAACACTCTTCTTAAAACTTTCTTTCAAGGTTATCCAGTTGAAGACACCCTTCGAACAGGTGTCTACCATTCCAAGTCATATAGAGCTGAAAACAACAACTCATACACAGACACACACTCAAGCACACATGGACGCACGGAGCACGCACATGAAAACCTGTGCTCAAGAGGGTGTAAATAATTTAATACATCAAGAAAATTGGAAATGAAAGTTTTCTTTGTTTTGGTTTTGGCTTGGACATAACTTTTAGTTTCAATAGATACACGAATCGGGGGCGGCAGTTGCTAGAAGATCTAAAAGACAATTGTGCGATTTATTTGCACATTTTATGGTGTTTGGCTGGCCCTGCCTCATGTTGCAAGCTTGTGAGTGTGTCTTCCGCACTCTCTCTCTCGAGATAGCTCTTATCGTCAATAATCATCATATGCTCAAATTTTTGGTCGCTTAATTGGAAAATTCTTGTTGTTTTTCTAGTTGTTGTCATTTTGGGGCATTACGCCTGAACGATTGGGCAATTGGATGTCTAGATGATTGGATGAGCTGCTGAGTGCCATTTGATTGATGATGCTGGGCAAGTTGTTGTTGTTTGGACGACAATCAATAATTCTGTGGTCTACTTGTGATAATATTTACCAAGACCAAAAATTGATTGGCATGCCAACAAATTGACTAAACTTTTTCACCATACGCCCAGCCCAGGGCCAGCCTGAGTTTGCGCATCAAGTCAAAACAGTTTTGGGGTGGAATATTTTTATTATTTCATATTTCATCATATTTCATAACGGTATAGCGTCTTGAGGGTGGAGCTTGTTGCGCACAAAATGGCGTCTGGCACTGCGTTTCTTTTTTATTCAGAACCAAGTTTGCGTCTGACAGCAAAATCACTTTGAAGTTTTTCCAACAAATGATTTTGGTTTTTTTTTTGTGCTGCCGGCACCATCAACTGCCCTGCTCCACTCTCTCGAGTGTGCACAAAGTTGGAAAATTTTATATCAAAAGAAGTCGAAACCACAAAGAAAATCTCAGCGGCAAATTTCTAGTTTCATGAAATCATCAAGTCCTCCATGTGCCCGTATAGGATTTGTTTGCTACCTCTACCTGCTGCTCCAGCTCCTTCTGCTGCAATCGATGTAACAGATAGACAAAGGATTTGTTCTTGTGCTGTGGCTAGCTTTGGGTGCTGCGGTTGCTTCCTACAGTATTTGCTATGAAAAAGTTTTTAAATTTTAAGTTTGTTGCTGTCTTGGGACTTTTTTTTTTTTTTTAAATACACATATGGGTATATAAATATATAAAGACATAGTTAGCATAGACTCAGCTAATTTTTTTATATGTACTTTGTTTCATATATTCACTTTTAAGTTATTCAATTATAATCGTTTTTTGTTAGTATAATTGTGTTTAATAATTTCAAATAATTAAATAAATTAAATTTTCTGATAAAGAAGGCTCTAAAGATTTTTCAAATGGTCACGAAAGTAGCGAAAGCTTTTTTTGTTTCCAGTTTAGGAATGTCGTTCTTGACTTAAGATTTTTTTAAATGAGCTCGAAAAATCATTATTTAAGAGATTATTATTATTATTTCAAACTGAAAGAAATCTTAAGAAAGTGTTTAGTTTTAAAAAAAGTCGGGAATAAAGTTCATATCGTGGCCAAAATCTTAATATCGGATTTTGAACAATCTTAAAACAAGCTTTTGCTACCTAATCATTAAAGCAATGGCTTCATGTATGTACAAACTATATATACAAAAGAAGTTATTGGAGACCACCCTAGTTACCTTAAGTCTGATCAGGGCGACTAGAGAAGTCGATATACCCATGTACGTCTGTCTGTCTGTATGAACGCCTAGATCTCAGTGATGGTAAGAGCTAGAGCAACCAAGCTTTTAGATTAGATCCCTTATTATTCTTTATTTAATATCGTGGTTCGACTACCAATGCGGGTTTAGATCAGGGAGATCAACAATTGACCACTGTTTTACAATATCGCAAATTTTTGAGAAATGCCACGAATTTAACATCGCCCTACGTTGTCTCTTTAAAGATTTCAAACAAGCGTTTGACAAGCTTAGCAGAAAGCATATTGAATTCGACCTGAAAATGTTAGGTATCCCATTGAAGCTAGTGAGACTTATTAGCATGACTTTAGCAAACACACGTGCAAAAGTAATGGTCCAAGAAAACACTACAGAAACCTTTGAAGTAGTCTCAGGCGTAAAGCAAGCGGATGCGCTCTCTACTTTACTCTTTAATCTGGTGCTGCATTCTATTATCACTGAAATAGAACTAGAAGGTACAATCTTTTACAAATCCATGCAAATTTGCGCCTATGCGGACGACGTTGCTATAATTGCTAGAAAAAACCAAACCTTACAAGACACTTTTACACGCTTAGAAGAATCAGCAAGAGCGATAGGCCTCATCATTAATGCTGAGAAAACAAAATACATGGGAAACGAAGCGCATAATGCAAGACAGCAAATACAAATCGGCAGTTACAGTTTTGAAAAAGTACACGAATTCAAATATCTCGGGGGCTTCTTACAAGAAATCAAAAACTTCGGTTTTAACAAAACTGTCATAAGACCTACACTTACATATGGGTGCGAAGTATGGGTGCTGAAATCAAAGGCAACCAACTACTACGTTTTGAAAGAAAAATTCTTAGAAAAATATATGGCCCTATAAGATAAGATGTCGGCGTGTCCGCTATAATGATGAGCTAGGCACTCTCATCAATGGTGCAAACACTATAAAATTTAAAAAGGCACAAAGAATACGATGGTATGGCCATGTTCTTCGTATGAGCAACACAAGAACGGCAAAAAAGATATTTGAAACTAAGCCGCTAGGTGGCAGGAGAAAAGGTCGGCCCAGAATGAGATGGAGAGAAGATGTTGAAAATGATATTAGTGCGATGGGGATATCGAATATCAGAAGAAGTGCTGAGGACCGAACAACTTGGAAGCGTTTTGTAACAGAAGCAATGGTTCACCCCGAACTGTGATGCTAGGATGATAATTATTAATATCGTGGTTATATTATATAGCTCCCATTGGGTTGTTTCATTGAACCTCGAAACAAAAAGTTTTAGATAAATAATTCGTTTGCTTATGAAGATATCGTAACCAAAGTTGGCACTCGGAAGTTCTTTAGAGCTTCCAAGCACTGTACAAAATTTTATGAAAATCGGTTGACCATATCATATAGCCCCCATAGTCAAAAAAATGTATAAGGTGCAAAATTCGTTGGGTGTTTGGAATTTAGCAGTTTTTTAAAGTTCCTCAGCACTGTACCAAATTTGATCAAAATCGGTTAACTATATTATTTAATCCCCATTTGGGGCAAAATTCGACTTTTTTTTTTTGTTTAAGAAAATATAGTAACGAAATTTGGCAAATAAATATGTTTTGGAGTTCTTAAGCAATATAATGGATTTGATTGCAATGTTGTGCTACAGGGTATCCCACAAAGAAAGAAAAATATTTTTTTTCCTAACTCAAGAATTTTGAACTTATTTCCAGATTTCTTGATCTTAAAATCAGGAATTCGAAAATCTCAATTTAAGATTTTATTTTTTATCAGTGTATATTAAAATATCCGATACAATGATGTTGCAAAACTGTGATAAGTTAGACTATAATGATAGAAAAATCATTACGTAACGAACTTAAGTATTGAGGCAGGTATTTATTTACTTGGAATTTCGGCATATTTGTATCTTTTTAAACTTATTGAAATATTTGATTTTATTTAACATTTTAAAATTTACGATATTCACTTCTCTCTCCCGAATTACTATCTTAAAATCCGCTCTTGTCGCAGAGCATAACATTTAAAGGTATTCATATTAAGGGAATTCGGAAGTTTTTAAGACTTCACATGCACTTCACCAAATTTTATCAAAATCGTTTGTATATATCATATAGGCTTTTTTTAGAAGATTATTATTTTTTTTTGTTGATAAAGATATCGTAACCAAATTTAACAATCATAAGTTTTTTGGAGTACTTAAGCAATGTTCCGAGTTTAACGTACCGCCCGTTTTTAACATACGCCATCTTTTTAAAAGAAACGATCTAGTTTTCAGACAGTATGCTACAAATAATAGCAAAGTTTTCGATATGTAAAAATATTGCATACTTTTAAGGCTATGTAAGTGCAAGTTGCAAGATGCTACATTTATTTTATTATTAACCATGTAGATAAGCTCTGTACGAATAAAAATCGAAAAAAACACATTTTCCCAATATCGGTCAAAAAGTTCAAAAAAAGAAAAAGTCCTTAAAAATATATCTTCAGTTAAAAGTGTTCAGCTATTCTGCATGTAAAGCCTTTAAAACTTTGCTGACACATATTTACAAAATAATTAGAATTCAATCCTAATCAAATATCCAAAATCGTAAGATTTTATTCTGTAAAGAAAATTATTTTATTACACAGCCTAAAGAAGAACATTGTGTTCCTAAGCTAAATTCTAAGTTCTTGAAGTCCGGATCATATATGGCGTATTTGGAAATGCTTTAAAATCTGCGAGATCTCCGCGGATGCTGATTTTTGTTTCTCCTAAGTGAAGCATAGAGCATCAGCGTTATCTATATAAAAGGCCTAATGCGGGTTGGATTGCGAAGCACGCAGGGGGCGGAGCACCTTAGTTTTATCAAAAAAGTCTTGAAACCCATAGAAATCAAGTTTTTAAAACCATTTTCCCTTTGTGTGTCGTCGTCGTCAGTTTTTTGTGGCTACGAATATTTTAACCTAAAATTTATATAACATAAATCTGAAGGAAACAGAAGTTTTGGAATTTTCGAATTTCAGTTAAGTTCAAATTTGAGCCATACCCAAGCTTTTTTAGGTTAAGGGATCTACGCAGTTCGAAAAATTTCGCGCGGAATGACAAAACTTCATATAAAAAAAATTCCCATTTGGGTTATACCATTGGGATTTTTTTTTTTGAGTATGCGCCTATACGCAGTTCGAAAAATTACGCGCGGAATGACAAAACTTCATATAAAAAAAACTTCCCATTTACTATTGAGATTTTTTTTTTTAAATGAAGTTTTGTCATTCCGCGCGAAATTTTTCGAGCTGCGTATAGGCGCTTACCCAAAAAAACTCGTTGAATTTTTTCTTGCGTGTAGGAGATACACATAATATAATTTTTTTTAAATTTGTTCTGTGTAAAAATTTTGTTGATAGAACTTCAATCTCTGAAATTCAGAAATTCTGGAGTCCCCTAACTGAAATTATGTTTAAATTTAAGCCCTTAACGATATTTATTATGGTACTGCTTAAAACTACAATAAAATCGTTAAATTTTAGGATAGAAGCATTTAATATGATTTGCCTGGAATTTAAATTATGGGAACATGTTTTCATGCGTAAATAGTTGGGCTTCCAGTCAACAGATCAGATATCATTTTGGAACGGCACGTTTGGGATTACAAAAGTAATCAGCAGTCCTTCGGATAACGACAAACGAAAACGAACTTTATTCGTTTTTGCGTGCTACCAAATTCACATTTTTTATTATCGATATCTTATGTTTGCTCAGAGTATACCAAGATATTTCTCTTACTCTTTCTCTTCTCTTACAGCTCTGCACCTTTCGATTACTTCATATCGTTTAAATTTTCGTTTTATTAAATTAAATATAAAACTTTATTATTTTAACTTTTAAAGAAATTTACACAAAAATATAAGTTTAGCAAAAATTTTTATTAAAATTAACCACGATTTAGCAATTTTTATGTTAAGGGGAAATTTTGTATGCTAGACATGAACCATTTATGCAAGACATGAACCAATTTTTATGCGATTTCCGTTGTGCGTCTTATTTTAAGGTTGATTCAGAAAATAAACTGAATTATCAATAAATATCTAACACAGACTTTTGAACCTATTTTGCCAATTCGCTTTGATTTCTTTTAAAACAAAGCAGTCGAATTCAAATCACATAAAAAATTCGTTTTAGTGAAATTGGTAGCACCAAACATGTGGTTTCAAAACGAATACGAAGCAAATAAAACATTCGTATTCGTTCTCCGCAGCACGGCCGAATATTCGTTTTTTCTGAGTCAATTGGCACAGATTTATTCAAAACATCCTAAAATTAATAGAAACTAAAAATTTGTTGACGTAAAGTCATAGGCCATTAGTTGAGGTAAATTTCACAGAGATGTTCGAAGTCCTATGGGATAAGAATTTGCCAATTTCGCAAAGGGAAGCAGCTAGACGCATTAAAATATGTCGAAAGGTGTAATTTATGTATTTTTTCTAAATCGTTCCCCTTTCGTGGCCAATATAGTGTGGTTGTAGATTGGTGAATATTAGAGAAAAACTCATTGAAGTCAGTCCCAAATAATTGCAGCCAAATATCCTACCAACTGATTTGTATTCTGCCACAAATTGTCGACTACGAGAATACAGCAGTTCCCAGCTCACTCGGCTATCATGTACAAAGATTCCAGTTGGGTTGCTGACCAACTGTCAAAACACTCAAACCTGACACTTTTCGTCTAGACTAGCACTGCCTCGGGCTCAGGAAACCATACTTTGAGCCAATTATCAATATTAAAGCACTACAAGGCTGGGAGAAGCAAAACATTAGCTATACTTAATTATGACATATGACAGCGGGCCAGTGCACCCAGCCAGAGAGCGACCCTTGTCAAAAACCCGAAGCGCACATTATAATTTTAAGCTTACTCTTAAAATCGAAGCAAAAAAAAAAGAAAACAAAACGAATTAGTTTTATTTGGTTCCTGGTTTTAGTTTTCAAAAAGTTTTGTGAAAATAATGAAGCGTACAACTTGACACATTTGAGCGCTAATTTAAAAGTCAAACACATGGCGTTCAATTATGGATACGGTCAGCCCCCTACCCAAAACAAACCAAAAAATAAGCTCTTACCGAATGGAGTATATATCAAAAACCAAACTCTTGGTTGTTGCTTGTTGGTTGGTTGGCAATTTTATGGCCATGAAATAAAATGAAAAGCAAATACCAAAAATAAAACCATAATCAACATGGCACATTGTTTCGACGGAACGTGGAGCGTGCTGAGGGTAGGGTATACATAAAGACAGACGTAGACAGACATTAAACGATACCACCCAAAGATATCAAAATCGAAATATCACAAGACATTTATGCTGCCACACACCCACACATACATAAACCCCTCCTCCATCGTCTTCGTCGTCGTCATCATCCTGCAACTGCAACACCCTTGGAAAACGCTTGACAAGCATAACAAACACAAAGTACACGAAATAGCGCGACTTGACTGTAGCAGCTCCTTGGCTCGTTTCTTGTGCTTTGCTTTTATGACGGCCACCCCCAACGAATACAGCTACAGCTACTCACACAGATACAGCCACCCATTCAACATGGCGGCAACAGCATGGTGATACATTTTTTTTTTTTTTTTTTGTTATATTCTTTCTGATGCCTTTGCCCTGCTCATGGCATATAAACGAAACTCTAGCATATACATAAATACATTCATCGTAAGAGCTTCAGCAGCTCCTGCCCCGTCTCCCAACGATTGGGTTGCAATATATCGCGTACGTGCTGGCATGCCATAAATACAAATACATCTACAACGAGTACTACGTGTATCTGTGTGTTTGAAGGGCAACAAAAATTATATTTCTGTTTGTATTTGCAACAATTTATTTTTCTTACCCAACGCCCTCTGTCGGCCACCTCCTGCGCTACCCAAAGATACCGCCCCAACTTACTGCCAGACAACAGCAGCAACGAAAACATTTTTCCAGCTCAACTCTGCCACAAGCAACGCAGCCATATGCAAACAAAGCTGGACCCAGTGGCAAGGATGTGCCATCGCCTGACAACCCCAACCACTAGGTATGGGGTCTTACACCTTTGCGAGCACCAAGCGATTTCCATAACAATTTAGATAAGCAGTATGCCAGATTTTGTGCACTTCCAATTTAAAATATGAGTTAGTCTTTTAGCTCCTTTTTTCTCAAGTACAATATGATTTGATTTTTCGAAAGATTAAGTGGATATGGAATCCACGTCTAATTATGTGTAGTTTGAAAGACGGTAAAGTGTTTGCTGATAGGCTAGCAAAGGTATTAGGGATAAAAGAATGCTTTTATAGAAAAACTATGGCATTTTTATATCTCCCAAAACTCGTAATTTTTTAAAAAATTTTGTCAAGAATGAAATAAGTTCTTTAATTTTCGCAAAGTAGCGGATGGGCCGCAATCTGCGCCAACTATCGCGAGATCTGCCTTTTGTCCGTTGCCTACAAGGTTCTGGCAAATGTATTGTGCTGGAAAGTCTACGATAGACCAGATATTTACATTGCGACAAATTCTGGAGAAGACTCGTGAAAAGCATATCGACACAAACCACCTATTCGTCGACTTCAAAGCTGCTTTTGACACGCCTGATAGAGAGAAGTTTTTCGTAGCCATGTCCGAATTTGGTATCCCTGCAAAGCTAGTTCGGCTTTGCATGTTGACGTTGAGTAACTGCTGCAGTTCCGTCTTGATAGGAAAAAACCTCTCCGAACCATTTGATACCAAACGAGTTTTCAGGCAGGGTGATACACTATCATGCGACTTTTTCAATTTACTGCTGGAAGATATCCTGCGACGTGCCGATGTGAACAGGTCAGGCACTATCTTTTATAAGAGTGTCATGCTGCTGGCGTATGCCGACGACATTGACATTATTGGCACTAACATACGTGCAGTAAGCGGAGCATTCTCAAAAATTGAAAAAGAGTCGAAAAACATGGGTCTGTAAATCTGGACAAGACGAAATACCTGCTATCTACAAGTAAGGAAACGACTTCACGGGTAATAGATAGCTACAACTTCGAAGTTGTAAAGGATTTCGTTTACTTGGGCACCACCATTAACGACACAAAAAATGACGTCAGCATGGAAATACGTCGACGGATTAATCTTGCTAACCGGTGTTACTTTGGGCTATACATATATGTTATACAGAAGTTCGACTATATTTTAAACTAATCCAAAAAGTTAAGGCGGCATACCCTTTCCTGGTGCAGAGGAAATGCTGTTGCTATCTCCTGTCTGGTGGAGTGTTGGCATTCCCAACAGTTGCTCACCTTAAATCTTAACTGATTACTGAAACCGAAACAAATGAATACGAATTGGAAAGAACTACGATGACAACATTAGGCATGAAATTAAGGACAAGATTTGTAACTTGGAATGTAAGGACACTCCTGGATCCCCCTCGGTTGGCGCAAGTCTACAAAGAATTTATTAATTACAATCTTTCGATATCGGGTCTATCAGAAGTCAGATGGCATGGGGCCGGTGAATGCCATGCCCCAGATGGTCGTACACCGATTTACTTCGGTAAGCCAATAGATCAACCAAAGCACGGCGGGGTTGGAATTCTACTCTCTAAGGAAGCTAAGACAGCTCTTATAAATTGGAAAGCTTACAGCAACAGAATCATAACAGCTCGATTCCGAACCCGTGCAAGGAATCTGACTTACGTCCCAAAGAGTATTTTTTCGCACATTTGGGGAGTGCACTAGCTTGAGGCCCTATGTTTCTACTTGAAATAATGGGAACCTATATAAAAAGTTAAGGTAAATTACTATTTAGTGCAATCTAGTCCTTGTAGGACTTATAGGAACTTATATATTATTTAGTGAAAATTTGATTCGACTGGGAATCGAACCTTGGTCTCTAGATCTTGCGGATTTAAGTTTTAAGCCCAACATTTTACCAATTCAGAAACCTTATTATAAGCTCCTGACACAGAGGCCGATCCAACTACCGCCTCTAAAATGGTATTTTACTATTGTCTCCAATATTTATGGTCCGATTATAATGATATTTAGAATCGAAAGATTATTATTATTTCCTAAATAATCTGATTATCGTAGCTCTCATTGTCTTCAAGATCTAGGCTATTGTACAGACACACTGACGGTCGGACATGTCTAGATCAATTTCTTTTGTCTTCCTGATCGCAATGGAGTTAACTTTGGAAGACTCCGTTTTGTTCTTCCTATTGGTACATAATATTGCACGAATTTCATAAACCCCTTACTTTTGGTACAGTCTACACAAAAGGCTAAAATAATTTGTTTGACCTCAACCGAGCTTCAGCAGAACTATACTATTAAAGACCATCTTCCACAGTCAATATTTTAAAAGCGTGAGAATCTACAGCGACAAATTTACCAGTCAGGTTCTTGAAGAATACTTTTCCCAAGAAGTAGGTACATGTCCTAGAAAGTGCAGGGCTGGCATAAAATAGGCGTTAGATTTTATTCATAGCTTTATTATCTTCGCAACTACGACAGAAGTCCTCGTGAGGGACATATTCCCTATGATACCGATTTAAGTCATGTTTTCATGAGAGCTCACTAGTTCAGATGTTCATCTTGGGTCATGTTGACTTGACTGATAGAGCCTTCTCTTTAACTTTACAAGCCCCATCGCTGCATTAGCTTTCAACTCTTTACTTACCTCACCCACGTCTACCCGATCTACTAAATATAAATGCAGCTTTAAAAGTGCTTAGGATCTTAATAAAACCTAGGGCCACAAAATATAAGCCGAGAGTCGGTGTATCCCTCTTGGATTATGGCTAGAATCAACAACTGTCTTGATCTTAACACCTCTAATCGCAGCCAATTTTTGTGGATAACAAAACCAAACGTTTATGAAGAAACTATTAAGGCAACGTTATGGTATGGGATCTGTATATAAGTTCCACAATTATGTAACGCCGTCAACTCCTAACCCTTCCTCTCTCTCTATTCTGCATTACAACCCTTGGTGGGTCAAAGCTTCCATCACAATGCCTGTCCAAACCGCCCGATCCTGTACTTTTGGAGCTTCATAGCTTCTGACATTCGTCTTGTAGAGATCGCCTTTAACTGCGTCCAGCCAGAGGTTTTTAGGACATAATCTAATTCCCTATATTAAAACATCATGCTACCCAGCTCTAATGGCCAACCGTTTCAAGTTATTCGACGAAGCCCTTGATAATTAAATTTTCAGCTAATCGCAAGTTCTACAAAAAGGGTAGAGCCACCTTGAAAAGTGTCAAGGGAGTCCAGGCAGAAGAGTTGCCGCCGCTAACCAAATGCAGCCTGCCGACGCATTAAGCGATAAGCGGGAGTAGCCGGTGCAGAGCTCTACATAGTAGGTCTTAAGCAGCGGGAGCAACTTCATCGTGCTGAAAACTTGAGGACGGCAAGAGGAACGATCCGTTGTGTGATTTATATGGCTTTTAGGATATTTTATTAAAATGCATATTCTGTGCTCGGTTGTCACTTGCGCTTGGCGGATCCAATGTTTATGATTTTCATAAGCACACGGTGCAGTGGGGACGGACTCTACATGGATGCTACTACAACTGGCTGGACATGGTGACTTGGTTGTTGTTGTTGCTGTTCTTGTTCTCGCGCGATGTTGTACGTCATAAATTGTCACCGCAGCATAATTGCCGGCATGACGTGGCATGTTGTGCTGTGGTGTGGCAGTGGCATGCCTCAGCTTACTTGGTCGGTTGGTCCACTGCTGGAACTGTGTCAGGTGAAGATATTGTATCTGATCGCAGTGCTGGCTGCGGGCCATAAACAAAGCTGAGGATGCGCGTTGCGGTGCTGCAGCGAGTTTCCTTTTGGCGTTTAATTAAATCAGCTTTGCTTGTTCCTGTTGTGGTTGTTGTTATTGTTGTTCTACTTCGAGGGTAACGACAAGGAACAACAACAGCAACCACTGACAACGTACCAGAAGACAAGCTTTAGTTGGGTAGTATGGTAATGGTTTCTTTTTGTTGTTGTTTGTTCTGGTTATGGGAGTTGTGACGTAGATGTGTGTGTGTGTGCGTGCGACAACGTTTGCGGCTTAGCTGGGATTCGGGATTCACGTTTATCGCCAGTGCGTCTTCAGTTTATTTAAATTTGTATGGGCGGGCGGGCAAACTGTATTTATGCCCATAATCAGCACATGGAATCCCGTTAAGTCGCGTCATAAGCAATCCGGCAGAGCGCCAAACCCAGAACTCAAGCCGCCATTTTTGCTTATCGGCAGATGTGGCAGCTGCTCCGCCCACCATAACCATATGGAATGGAGATGGTTACTGTAGCTCTGGCGTTTCTTTTATTGTAGCGCAGTGAAATTGGATTTGTATCTGTGTGACACACACACGAACACGAGACACACATATAAATACATATATAGTACAATACAGTTGTCAATATGCCGGAGTTTATGGCAACTCATATCTGAAAGATATAAAAGCGACAGCATATGGGCTTGCATGTGCACTGAGAGAAAAAAATGTGCTACTTTTGAGGTAGTGAAAGACAGTCGTATATCGAACTTATGGAACGTGCAAATAAACAAGTCAAATCTGCGACGGGGTTACCATATCGACAATAAGTCACAGTCGTTTTCGGGCAGCCAAAAAGTACTCGGTGAAGACTTTGGAAAGTCCGCTCCTTTCACTGATGCATACAAGCATTTCGCCATGTAAAAATTTAATGACGATAAGGTTCCATTCTAGAAAAGACTATTTTTCTCGACAAAAAAAGTTTTACTCTTGGGTTAATCTCCTTTCAAAGCAATATTCTTCATCGAAAGCTCTCCCAATTGCGCCATGCCTTCCAAAAAATATGTTTTGATAAGATCCTCAAAATAGGCATTTTTGGATGACCCTAACATTTAAAACATATATCTCTTCACCTTGCCATAATATGCATCCTTGTACCTGCTAATAGCAGGCAAACTGACGTTTGTCAGGAACAACATCTACCGGGTGGATCCTCTAAAAATTGTATAAAATTTACTGATACTTTACTTATCCTTGATTTTCTTTTATAGGACTGCTAAATTTATAGGTATCTTTGGAATAAACAGGGTCTCTCCGGAAAGTGGTCGCACTAACTCAAGAGGAGAGCTCCAGACGAGAACTACGGCTAGCCAAGCAACTCCTCGGCTCTTATAACGTAAATAGGTTCAAGAAAGTATCCCAATTTGGTAAGAATTGGCTTAGGATACTAACTGGGTTACTGATGGGATATTACAGACTCAGGAAACACCTGCGTATTACTGGTATCATGAACGCGAACACATGCAGCTTTTGTGAAATTAAGGAAGAAACCTCCCTACATATACTTGCAGAGTGTGATACCCTTGTCAGAAGAAGGACCTCCTTCCTCGACGGGCATAGAGTATCGATGCATGACATCACCCGGGTAGGCACCTGTCAAACAATTAAGTTTGTCTCTGATATTGGTCTAGTCGAGGAGCTTTAGGGCTAGAAGGGAGCACAAGATATCCTTCGGGTCGCAGTATAGTATTATTATTATTATTAACTGAAGAGGGAACTTTCAAAGGTTGTGGAAGACGAGCGATCTGCACTTCGCTACGGCTTAGATCCAAGTGTCATATTTGCCGAGTTTTTCTTAGATCCCAATTTGATAAACGGAAAATCCTACTATTTCCCGTAGAGACCCTTTATAATAATTCTTTATTATCGACTTCACCAATTGCTCTCTTTTTCCTTCCTTCTGCTTTGCAAATTCTTTTGGCTTTGAAACAGGTACTCAACTCAATCGAGATTTTTTCTCACTGTGCATGTAGCTGTAAAGCTTAGGCGCCGCCATTTTGTTGTGTGTTGAGCTTATGTGTATTGCAGATGAATGACGAAGGACGAAAGTAAGCAGAAAAATGATAATAAAATAACACAAATATGGCAAGAGGAAATGCTCGTTATGTGAGGATTTTCTTTTATTTTATGTATTTGCCGCATAAGCAGCTTAAGTGGAAACACACACACACACCCACACTCTATCTGTTTGCGTGTGGTTGAGTATGAGAGAGATAGGAAATTGTATGCTTAACTGTATATATATGCCTGCCATATCAAAACGAAAGGATCAGCCATAATGCCGCTCCTGCTGCCGCATGTGCCATAATTTGCAGCCAAAGTGCCAGCCCCTCTCTACTCAGCCCCAACCAAAAAGTGGAGTAAAGCTCCAACCAATTGGCCACCCACACACACACACACAGATACACACAATGCAGCATAAAAATGCCTCATACAGATACACTCACATACAGCAATACACAACAAGGATAAATGTTTGCATTGCTTTTTCCTTGTATCTTTCGTTCGTTCTACTTTGCTTTGCCTTGTGTTTCATTTCGTTTGCTTTCGCAATGTTCCGTGCGGTTATACATATGTGTGCGAATAGTGGTGGGGGGCACTGGGGCTGGGGCACATATGGAAAAATGGGTGCATGCCATAAAAACAATAGCGCACATAAATTTTACACAAATATATAAAGTATGCAAAAAGGCATAAAACGAATTGGAAGGCAAAGGCAGAAGGAGCACAAGAGCAGGATTGGGCAAAGCAGCTGCCTAGTGAAAGGAGCTCGGCGAATTCGGTACGCAAACACATATTACGAGGGTTGCCATAAATATTTGGGGGGAGCAGAGATGAATCCGAGGGAGGCTTGCTAGGAGTCCGCATCTGTCCCAAAACACGATATTTGAAGAACTAATACCCGTTGTGAACCATCTTCGTCGTCATCACATCATCATATCCGTCTCTGCGTTCAGCTAGATCTCTAAAATCATAATTGTAAAAGACAATAGATAGATAAAGATTGTCAAGTCAACTTGTTTTGTGAATTCTTCATAAGATGTAAACAACTACAACCAAGTAACACTTTTGTTAGACTTTTTACTTTAGCGAATCATCATCATAATCATCAAATTAAAATAGTCTTGACATCTGTGTAAAACTTTTTCATCCTTAACCAAGATGAATTTCCAAGGACAACATCATAGACATCAACTCACTCAAAAGACTCTTAAGCATCCATAATGACCAGTTAATGGATCATATGCCCCTTAGTCCCAATTTTGCAGCAAATGATTTTTATTTTGTTCCACGCATTAGAAACAAATTGTGACGTCACCGTTTTTTCAAAACCTTAAAAAACAAGTTGACGCTCATAAATTGGAGTTATCTCGTAACATTGAAACATTTTTCGATAAAAAATATTTGCTTTATTCTTTATTCTCGAAACATCATAGGCAACCCTCGTAGAATTGTTACGAAAATCGTAAAAAATGAAGAGTGCAGGAATATGTGCGATATTCGTTTGTTTATTTTTTTTTGCGCAGTGATTTTTGGAATTTTAACGAGGCACAACATGTAGATGACTGTGTGTATGTCTGTGTATGAATGTGTGGCATAAGGGTGTATGTGTGTGAATGTTGCATGCAACAACGAGTGGATTTGCCAAGTGCAAGAGTGTTGATGGGGCTGTTTGGCAGGGCGCCCATGTTATTGTTGTTTGTTAGTTGGCTGGTGGTTTAGCTTGTTGTCGATTTAATTAAAACTAGAATAAACTGAGTATATAAGATATTAAATAATATTGACATATGTATGTATAATTTTATTGAAATAATGATTGTTAAGTCATGGATAAAGGTATATACATTATATCTTAGCCATTTAAAGAAGAAACCTCAATTTAGAAATCATAATTTCGAAGAATATTTGGTATTTTGGAGAAACTGTGCTACAAATCCTTTTATATCTTTGTATCTATATGTCTATGTATTTAAGTATCTATGTGTCTATGTATCTATGTATCTATGCATCTATGTATCTTTGTAACTATGTATCTATGTATCTATGTATCTATGTATCTATGTATCTATGTATCTATGTATCTATGTATCTATGTATCTATGTATCTATGTATCTATGTATCTATGTATCTATGTATCTATGTATCTATGTATCTATATATCTATGTATCTATGTATCTATGTATCTAAGTATCTATGTATTTATGTATCTATGTATCTATGTATCTATGTATCTATGTATCTATGTATCTATGTATCAATGTATCTATATACCTATGTATCTATGAGATACCTGATGATTATTTCACTTATCAAGCGCTTAGTAGAATTTTATCTAGAAGAATCTCACAATCTTTTGATTCTCGGTTATTTTTTAAAATTCAAATTGATTGCATAATAATTTCTAGCTCTACGGATCGTTCTTGAAACAACCCTTCAAAATCAAAAAACAAAGTGACGAACTCTTAACAGAAGTTCGATTTCCGCATCAGTCGCTGTGGATATCAATCTTTTACACTTGGCAAAACACTACGCGTTCAAATGCAAGTGTCAAAAGGGCTTTCACGCTAGTTTTCCGGGGTCACAGATGTTTTTATTTGCACCATCTCATCACCAGCCGTAATTGGACATCGACTCAAGTGGACGCACCACGCCGTATTTGTTATGGCTATTATTGTTGCTGTTACCCTGCCAAAATGCACCCCGTGGACCCCTCCCAACTGCAGAAATATATGCGCAAGTAATTGTGAATTTTTCTCGAATTTTATGTTTGATTTTGTATTTTTCCATTTGTTGATTTTTGCCCGAAATGTCAATACAAAATTGCGTTAAAAACATTGGATAGAAAATGGGAAATGGAAATAAAAGTGAGTACAATTTTTGATGTTGGACAGTGCATAAATTTGTCGTTTGTGTGCGTCAGAAATTTGGGTAGATGGAGGGGAAGACGCGGTGCTGTTTGTTCGCATAGAGTTTTATGAGTTGACTTCGAAGAACTCATGTAATATTTCGACTAGTCGACGTGTAATTGGGAATTTATTAGCCGCTGGAGACTCATTTACATTTGCCTTATCGTTGTAGGTGGGAAGTTATGCACACACAGTCATCTACGTGAGACAGAGTTTCCACTTGGTTGGGGGAAGCAATAGTTATGGGTGGTAGCTTCCAAGGTTCGCCGCTGTGAATAGTAATTATTAACATTTGTTTGCTTAATTTATTAGCAACAAATTTTGATTTATTAATGGCTACGGAAGACTTAAACCACCAACTTGCAAAATATGTTTCTAAATATAGGATTTATTATTAAGCACAAAACATTATTTCTTAATATGCTTTAATGCTGCAATAATTTGTAGATTTATCATCTTAGCTTTTATTTTTAGCCAACATTTTCATCCACTTTTCAAAAAAATAAAATAAAATTCAACATCAAGCCCAATTTCCGGCAATTATTTCGTCTGTGGGTCGATTTAATTTATTTGTTGTTCAAAATTAAAATCAAGCCAAACAAAGAAATCCCCTTGTCCAAATCGCGACATTGTAAATATGCGAGTTCTATTTAAATTACATTGGATACGGTTTCAGTGCTCAGTCCTAGCTCCCCCCTTGTACACAGTCCCTCCCGCCATCAAAAAAAAAGTTGCCACACGCTGTGTGTGTTGGCGTGATTTTTCATTCCAAGCGCAATTGGTTTTCAATTCATGGGCATGTAATCCTCAGCTCCCTGGGATATTTTTAGGGATTTATGTTGTTCATACACTGCGTGTATAAGCTTGATGAAAATTGTATGTTGATTTTGTGTGGAAGCATGTAACAGGCCAAGTTAATGATGACAGAGCACCAAAATGAATACAAGATGTAGAATAAGTAAATAAACTTTTAAGATATCTGTACATAAAATGACAAAATTCGAGTTTTCAAAGAAGTCGAGATCAGAGCTCATATTAAGTATGATAAAATTAAATAAGTTTCTACAAAATCATACTAGATCAGATAAGATGAGATAAGACGAAATAAGATGAGATAAGATGAGATAAGATGAGATAAGATGAGATAAGATGAGATAAGATGAGATAAGATGAGATAAGATGAGATAAGATGAGATAAGATGAGATAAGATGAGATAAGATGAGATAAGATGAGATAAGATGAGATAAGATAAGATAAGATGAGATAAGATCAGATAAGATCAGATAAGATGAGATAAGATGAGATAAGATGAGATAAGATGAGATAAGATGAGATAAGATGAGATAAGATGAGATAAGATGAGATAAGATGAGATAAGATCAGATAAGATCAGATAAGATCAGATAAGATGAGATAAGATGAGATAAGATGAGATAAGATGAGATAAGATGAGATAAGATGAGATAAGATGAGATAGGATGAGATAAGATGAGATTAGATGAGATAAGATGAGATAAATAGGTTGAGATAAGATCAAAGCTCTTTGCTTTTCGACAATGGTCTATCCTTGAGCAGAATAACTGGAGCCAAAAAGGAAATTCTCGTTTCATCTGAGTTTAAAAAATAGAAGAGCATCTCCTATTCGATGCGAATCTCTTATAACTTATTATTTTTTACATTGTTTTTTGTTTTGTCATTCGCTATAGGAATGGGACTGGGTGGGTCAGATAGCTACGCGAAGCCCAAAAACCTCTACCCCGTCACTCCCGCATATTATTAGCGAGCCGAAGGCGCCGCATGACTTTGAGTTCAACTTTTAATCAAATGCACATAATTGCCAAAATAAATCAATCAATTTGGAGCGGATGGACTCTAATGAGAAGTGACAGTCGCCTTCGTTGCCAGTGTCCCCCCCTACACTGGGGCGGTGTAGGGTCTACGCATAAATTATTGTGGGATTTAATTTTTTCGGTGTGTTCCTTTAGAAGCTTCAAGCTGTAGCTCAAGCCCCGCTAATGATTTTTAATAACAAAAAAGAAAAACAAAAAAATTCAAAGTTTCCACTTTTACGATTTGGGTTACGTTTCATTTACAGTTCGGATTAGACCCCGCCCTTCCAAGTGCAGCCAATGTCAATGTCTTTGATTTGTGTCTCCATAATTAATGCATTTAGATCTGCAAGTATTAGACATGAAACATGAATACAACTGCACGGACTGCTCTGGGGTGTTGCCGATAGTGATCTCCAAATCTAGCCCTTTCTTTGTCTGTACCGAAGCACGTGCAGTGTGTCTGTTTCGTTTAGTAAATCCTTAAGATATGGTTATAGTCTTGCCAGTTGGCACGCTCCCATCTAATATGCACCAGCTTGACTTTGAGCATATTATGAAAATGACAAATGGAGTGGAATCCTATGCAGAACGGGGTAAGGTAGAGCGGTCTATCTTTTGGGTTTGCTGCTGCAGTTGGGCGCGTGCGGGATTATAGCCAAAAGGATTAAGGTTAAGCGCACGGCCCCTCAGAATTACGTGTGAACATGTAGTTGGATTATTGTAATGTTTATGTACTGCCGATTAAGAAGTTTGGTGGAGAATTGTATTTTCTAAGTGAGAAACTTTTGGTAAAGAATTATGAGCTGTTGCACGGTGTTGGATTTTTTGGGATAAGTTAAGGAGTAGAGGTTTTTTTTTTAGCTAACTTGGTAGACATTTATGTTAGAAATGATGTCCAGAAGTGTTGTAACAAAAAAAAATGTAGATCCCCCAATTAAAATTACGATGGAAATCTGGAAAACTAAAAGGTTTCACTGATTTGGTAAAATGGGTATTAAATTTTGTTTCAATTCTGTCCCATGTGAGGACTCTCCGTCAGCTATTCCTAAAATCATGAAATAATATCGTAAAAAAAATTTCCTCAGAATCCTAAATCTGGCTAAAACTAATTTTCTTAAAGTCTCACATTGGGCTACAAGTAATTCGAGAAAATTGGTTTTGTGATATTATTTTATGAATATGAAGATTTGAATTATTTATAAAAAATTGAATATTTGCTAATATCATTTAGGGGGACATTTTCAATGCCCTTCAGATTGTAAAAAAGTACCAACAAAATTTTTGTTTGTATCGGTTTTATTATGCACAAGCCAATTTTCTTCACAGGATAATTTACTTAAATTTTGCTTATTTCATTTCTTTTAAACAAATTTTAGACACCTTTTTGTAAAGGGCCCAAACATTGATTACAATAAAAAAGTTTTTAGTAATATCAGCGATCTCGATTCATTTTTTAATATCTTTTTCAATTAATATCAACTATCAAAATAAATGGTTGCGAAATATTAATAGTATGAGCTTGTCCCGAAGGACTTGCTTTTCTACCGCTACCATGGGATATTATTAAAATTAAAAAAAAAATTAAAAAAATTCAAATCTAATAATTAAATTAATATACGGATTGCTTGCGCCATCTACCGACAACAACTTACTTGCGCCATCTAGTGGGCGAACTAAAGCTAAAACTAAATGATGATGGCACAGAGATAATAAGTTTCGCAAAAAAAATATATAAAATATATATAGTTGTAAAAATGCTGTCACTTCGCAATAAAACATTAATTTGTCATCGTAGGTACCATTTTGGAAAGGTTCCAAATATATGTCTAAAAAAAAGAATTTTCCGTAAAATCAACGATTTCGACTTATTGTTTGATATTTTTTACACTAAACATTGATTATCTCTGCTATCAGAATAAAGTGATTGGTTGCGTAATTTTAGTATCATAATATACAGGGTTTTCCAACAAGAGGTGTTATTTTGAATCACCCGGTATTTCGGTAGCTGTCACTTTTGAAGCTTTTATTCTTTGACATTTGACAAGTAGAAACTACGCCATTACTAAAAATGGAACGATACACGCTTCAACAACGCATTGAAATTATTAAAATTCACTACAAAAAAGGTAAAAATCTTCCATCGAAAAATCATCTTGACTGATAAGGCCCATTTCCACCTCGGTGGCTACGTCAACAAGCAAAATTGTCGCATCTGGGGCTCGGAAAACCCAAGAGTTATTGTTGAGAAGCCTCTTCATCCTCAACGTGTGACTGTTTGGTGTGGTTTATGGTCCGGCGGGGTCATTGGACCTTACTTTTTCGAAAATGAGGTTGGATCAACAGTTACGGTGTATGGATTGCGCTATCGAGAGATGATTAATGAATTTTTATAGTCGGAGTTGGATGGTATTGATCTGGACAACGTTTACTTTCAACAAGACGGCGCTACATGCCACAAAAGCAACGAAATTATTGCTCTTTTACGGGAAAAGTTTCCGGACCGTGTTATCACTCGAAGAGGTAAACACAATTGGTAAACACAAATTCTTCCTTTGGGGCCACGTAAAAGATAAGGTCTACGCCAACAGCCCAGCGTCGATTCACGACATCAAAGATCTATCGAGGCTATCGAGGGCATAGGGCAGCCACTTTGCGATTTGGTTATGGGAAATTTCATAAAAGGGATATGGTCCTGTAAGCGTGGTCGTGGTGGCCATTTGGCTGATGTTGTTTTTCATTATTAACGGCATACCATCCTCTTTATTATGAAATAAACGTTTATCTCAAAAAATTGAATTTTTCTTTGAATACCAAAATAACACCTCTTATTTGAAAACCCTTAATTACTCGGGAGCTCAACCTGCCGAATTTTCAATCCAACACTTGCCATTGCATAATATTCAAATTTTTTAATATTATTATTATTACCTGAATTAAACCGCGGATTGCTTGCGCCATCTAGTGGTAATACATCGCTTGCGCCATCTAGCGACAACAACTTGCTTGCACCATCTAGTGGGAGCACTTAAGGGAAAACTTAATGATGATGACGGCGTCAACAAAATTTTACATATATTAGTACTACTACTACTGTCGTCCTTCTCTCCTAGTGGAGCATAGGACCTCTTTTATACATAGTAGGAAGAATGCTGCCGCTTCGTATTAAAACAATCAACTTAAAATAAACGAAAATTTTAGGGTGGATTAATTTTGCCATTAACTTTGTTAATACTTTCACTCCTCTTGAGTAAATCTATTAAAATCCGCAAAGATCTTTTAGTTCTTAACAGCCCAGCCATCTATCACTTTCCACTGAATACTAGATCTCCAACGTTTTAATTTGTTATAGACTGCTTGTAGTTTAAACTCCCCACCAAGTGGTAGTCACCTGCTGTGCAATTTCTAACCAACAAATTGGTGTTAAAATTGTAAACCATAATTTGCCGGCACGGAAAAGGCAACCGGTGTCAGAGTGTCGCCGTCTACGGAGCTGCAGGCAAGGTTATTAGCCGCAAGGGGAACTTGAGAAAAAGGGGTGACTACTGGGCTGGCTATCAGAGTAGGGGTGTCCTTGCCACACGGCAGTCCGCAATTGAATTTAAAAAAACAAAAAACTGCAAAACACATTTTTCAAAATGACAAACAAACGAAACGAAAAGTGAAACGGAAATGAAAACAAACAATGGAGAACGAAGGAAAACAAAGTAACCTGAGAAGACAGCGCAAGTGGCTGACGAAGTTCAAACGAAAAAATGTGCATGATGATGATGAGGATGTTGGATGGGTGCCCGGACTCCTGCCCTTGTGGGGTGTAGAGTGTGAAAATAAAAAATAAGTATAAACAAATAGAAGCGCACAATGCCAGTTCCATTTGAACAAAGTCAAATGGCCAGGGAGGGGTGTTAAGATACAGAGTCGGGATAGGGTCAGGTCAGGGTTGATTTTCGTTTTTTTTTTACAATATTTAAATTGTCAAACAAAAAATGAGTAAGTGTTGTATAGGAAAGAAAAAAAGCTGAAACAATAGCACATTGCAGTGCTTCGGGCATTGCAGCTGCGCTGAGCCCGCAAAGGGCGGAAAGCATCCGGAGCTGGAACTGGAATTGGCTGGCAGTGCAGCATGTAAATTATAATGAAAATCAGTTTTAATTCTGTCGCTTCACTTGTTTATTTGTCACTCTCTCAAGTGCTGTCATTGACAGTCCGTAGTCCGTTCCGGAATATGCAGTCGGACATGAGAGTGACATTGAAATGACTCTCGGCCTGATTCCGTGTTTGCTTAACAGCCACTCATCGTGTCTTTTGTCTTGTTTTATTATTTTATTATTATTATTTGTTGGTCAACATGTTTCCAGTGTGCAGTGTAAATCTCCTGCGACCGCAATACGTCCGGTACAAGTAAGCTTCATGCAGCTTGACTGACCTCATTAAGCACGTCCCGAACTGCAGTTGCCCCCACCGAGCACAGGTCATGCGCTTTAATAACTAATAAGCGTCAGCTTCTTGCTGAGTTGCGCCAGACTTTCCTCCTTCGGCTGTCCAAGTGGCATCTGTCAGCTTGACAAACCGAAAAGCGTAAAATAAGTGAACTGCGACGGGGTGAGGTCCAAACGTTTCTGCTTTAAGTAAAAAACACCCCAGAGGAATCCATCAGTTTTGTGATTTCGTATATTAAGTCATCATTTTTATTGTCGCCCATGCTGCGGACATACTTTGTTTAGTTGCTGTGCCATTCCCTGGGGATTTCGAGTCCACTTCCAATTCGGTTCATTTTAAGTAGAAGCTGCGACAAGGCGCCTGAGGAGCAGCGGCAGAGATTTTTCTATTATGCTTTTAGTTTTATAAATTGTTGTAGAAGTTAAGTTAAATTAAATGCATGTGTATCTATCTACATGGACTAGGGTGTGTGGGAGTGATGTATAACTAGTCATTTATTGACATATGTTGTAATTGAGACTTTGTGACATCTTTTCAATAATCTATAGCTTTAATATAATTGCACAAAATGGACTTGGCTTCAATTTGGGATTTATTTTAAGCTAGCTCCTAAAAGCATGCAACAAATTTTTGGGTACAAAAATAAATTTCACATTTTCCTTTTTTTTTTTTTATGATACATATGCGATATGCTACTTTTAATGGTCGACTTTAATGCCAACCTGAGAAGAGTGATGGGTCGACATGAACTCGGCTCAAATAAAAACAATAATGGAAATCGTCTTGTTGACTTCTACGCTTCAAACGATCTATTGATAGGAGGTACGTGGTTCCCGCACTGGAATATCCATAAGTACACTGGGCAGTCCCCAGACGGTCATAATCGCAATCATATTGATCATAACATCAATAGCAGAGCGTACCAGAACTCGATTTTAGATGTAAGGTCATTTAGAGGTGCCGACTGTTTCAGCGACCACAACTTAGTGATAGGAGTAATACGGACATACAACAGCTCGAAGATCCTGAAAATTGACTCAATTAAAAACCACTCCACCAAATGCAAAACGAAGTGCAAGGAAAGACAAGTATAAATTTTTAGATCGCGCAAAATATTCAGCATGCAACTTCGAACGGCAACACAAAAGCCGTGTGTGAGGGCATCAATAATCTGACCAACGCGAAAAAATCCATACCTCCAATAAATGGTTCCCAGGGCAAGATTAACACAGAAATTGGTGGACAGTTGACCAGATGGCAGGAGCACTTTGAAGAAAGTGAAGAACCACCTTCTTTCTTATCGGGGCCGGTTGGACGGCGAAGAAATCCAATAAGAGGCATATCGACACTCCCTCCGAGCATTGATGTAATCTAACAGGCCATACATAAAATGACGCAGGATAGGTCGAACTATTCGTAAGGCAAGCCTCCAAACTAGCCAAAATGGCACTTCAGTGGAACCCACAAGGGACTAGAAGGCGCGGTAGACCCAGAACAATGTGGGTTCGAACAGTTTTAAGCGCATCGCAATGTTCATGGCTACAACTTAGATCAAATGCTGCTCACAGAAACCAATGGAAAGAATTTGTATCCTCCCTATGGTACAGTAAATATATATGTTCCTTTAACTCCTATTTGGAGCATAGGGCGTCAATGACGATTCGGTAGCAAGAAATATTTCAGGTAGGTAGGTTGCTAGCCCTCCTACCCTAGCTTGGTGATAGAATCCCTATCTGCACCTCCAAGCAGATGTTTTGTCTGTTTTGGTCCGCGAGTGGTATTTTATTTCCCACTGACCCTGCATAGTGCCGAGCCTTCCCCTATTCGCCACCTGGGGACGCGTCCGATGGGAGACAGACAACTCCACACTCCATACAGTAAAAATAGACCAAAAAAGGGGTTGACCTGGAAAACATTGCACACTGGAATTTCTCTTACTTAATGAATTAAGGACCATCCAAAAAGTCTAAAACCAAAATGGTGACCTCTCCCCCCCGTAGGGTGGTATTTTGACATTTGTATCGGCCCATTTATCTCGAATTCTATAATTCGTACAAAAAAACTTCAAGGCAAAAAATGATCGAAATTGAATTTCGAGTTTTATTTGTATTGGATGGTATACCGAGAAATTCATATTTTCGCCGGTAGAGGGCGCCACAGTTACAACAACGCAGTTTTTCGTATTTTTACCAACTCCCTTGCACTTTTTTGTTTCGGGTGTGTATAAAAAAAATTGTAGATCTCAAAAAAGTACATAAGAATGGTTTTAAATCGTGTATCTCTAGTAGTTTCCAAGTTATAACGCTTTAAAGTTTTCCCGCGCCTTAAAAAACAAGCAAGCGCTGCGCTACGTTCAGCACTTTAGCGCCCCCTGCCGTTCAATATGTTTATAGATTGGCGCTGCGTTTGCATGTTTTTCAAGGCACGGGCTAAATTTATAGCTGGGATTTCGAAAAAAAAACATTTTTATCGACCTTACAATTTGGAGAAAGTTAAAATACCAACTCTCATTTTAAATTTATGTTGTGCCCATAGCATTAAGATTTTATAATAAATACCAGACCTTCAGAAAACCTAGCAAGTGTAATTATATTGGCAACTAAAAATATGCTACAATAATTAAACAATTATAAAATTCTATTTGCGGATGGAGAACGCTTAGGTTGTAATTCAGCATCTTTAGACGTTCAAAAGTATTGCAAGCGACTTAAATACTTTTAAAAACTTTTACAGAATTTCCCAATCAAAAGATATGATTAGTTACTTTCAAACCGATAGAACGAGGTAATTTGATGGCTTGTTGACCTTGAATTCGAACTCAGCAACCTGTAATATGTTCTAAGCTCGATATTTTTTGTGTGGCTGTGTTATTGATTCGATTTTTCTAGTTTGAAGCCCAGCTGTATCTAGCTCACTGAAGTATTGCTGTTAGGCTGAAGTTCGGTCGAAAGTGATTAAGGACATATTTGCTAAATCTATTTTTGACGACCTTGAAAATTGTACTTGAAAATAATCAAAAAATCTAGCTAGATGCGTATTAGGAGGACCTATCGGAAAAAGAGCAATAATTTGATTAAGAAGATTTATAAAATAGTCAAGATCTTAAAAAAATAAGAATTTTTGTAATTATATAGGGAATAGGCTATTAAGGGGTTTTTATCGGCACAAATCGTGCTTATCACCATCTATAACAAATTGACCAATTCAACACAAATTGCAAGAATCTGATAAGTCGGTTAAAAGTTGTTCTCTCCTGAGCATGTGCCTCATATATTGGCCTTGACGAGAGGGGGCTGGGAAAGGGGGATGCCCTCCGGGCCCACAGCTTTCTCAGGGGCCCGGTGTAATTACTGTCGTACTATCGTGATTCAATCTAAAGGTGTAATCGAGAGGCCGGAAAATTTTCCTTCCGGGCCCGGATTTTCTCTCTACGGCCCTGCTCATATAGTATGTAAAGTAAAGCCTTCAAGTTTCACTTAATTTCCTTTTCATTGATTCTGACGAATTCTGCTCCGAAAAATTTCACTTCAAAAGTTTCTTTTAAAGGCCCATACGCAGCTTGCAAAAATTCCGCACGAAATGTAAAAATATCCCAAAAAAGGAAATTTTTTTTTTTATATGAAGTTTTGACATTTTGTTCGGAATTTTTGCATCCTACGTATGGGCCTTAAGCTGTAATTTGTAAATACGTAATTTTTTAGAAGAACTCTTTTAATAGTTTTCGTAATACAGTTGTCCAGATTTCTTTACAGCCTGGAGAGTATTTTCAGAATATTCCTACAAATACCAGCTCATTTCACTTGATTTCCTTTTTACCTTTTCACTTGAAAAGTCTCACTTCGGCGCTTTTAGTTACTACCTTACTTTAGTCTAGAGCCATTAAACTTTCCAGCAAGTCCTTCTCAAGTAAAAAGTCTATGCATATGATAGATAATTGAAAGCCATCTTGAAGCTTTGCAAACTTTTCCACGTGCCTTAACAACTCCATCCCACGCACCCGTTCATACACCCACAAACAACCACTGCATTAATTTGCCTGCAGGTGTGTCAGTGCTTAATGGGCCACCGCCAAAGCCAGTACTCTTATCCATGCCCTTATCCGCACCTGCACCCGTACCCGGCACTCTCTAATGCGTCAAAATCCTTCAACTTTTCGCAGCATTTGCGCACAATGGCGCTCGGAACTCGAGAGCTCTCTTTCTCTAACTCTCGAACGAAAACAAAAAAAATAAAAATGACAAAAGTATTTGAATTGACAAGTGCCATCAAAATAGAAACGGAATTAAATTTATTATGCCAAGAGGTGGCAACCCAGCTGAAGCGCTAGAATATGCAAGCTTCCGGCGGCAAGGAGGGGTGCAACAATGTGCCATGAATGACAGTCAGTCAGCCAGTCATCCAGTCAGTCTGTCAGTTAGTGAGCTTCATCGATCAACTCGAGCGTGAAACTGTTCCGCAGGAAGGAAGGAAGTAGAAACTTTTAAATATTGAATAATATGTTTTTTCTTTACGGTCTGGAGTTTTTGCAACAATTTCAACATTGCATAATGATGGGGTGATAAGCGAAATTTTGAAACTTTTCCAAAAAAGGGGGCGGATAAGCTGGTTGGCTGGCACTGGTGATAGCCGTGGTGGAGCGGAAGCTAAACAGTCACCCTATACAATTGGGGGGCTGGGACAGACATTATTAAATCGATCCCAACAATGATGATGACAATGATGAAACGTTCAGCCATGTCAAAGCGCTGCCACATCCCACTCCTCCTGCGAAACTGATGCCGATACTTTGCCGCATTATTATGCAAACAAACCGCCCGTTTATAAGGATGCATGGTGTCTGACTGATGTCTGGATAAGCTCGATGACACTGACTACACTCGACAAAATATCAGGAGTTTACGTTGAAATTAAGAAAATAAGGTCCTGGGCGGTTTGGGCTGAAAAAACAGTCGTTAGACCCGCACTCTTGTATGCGTCCGAATGTTGGACGATGTACAAAACGTACGAGAGTAAATTATCTGCGACTTAGATGAAAATGCTAAGGATGACGGCGGGTGTAACCAAGCTTGATCACGTTAAGAGCAAACACATCAGAGGCAGCCTGTTTTTTAAAAAGCCCATCACTGAGACGCTCAAAGTAGGTCAGATGCGTTGGTATTGCCATGTTCAAAGGCGACCGCCGGAGGCCGTAGGGCAGGCAGACCGAAAAATACGTGGATCGGTCAAATGCAAAAACATCAGCAACGAATGGGTCTCAGCGATGACATGATCCAGGATCGGAATGCCTGCAGACGAATGCTGAGATCGCATACCCACACCTCAGGAGGAGCATAAGCGAGTCCGAAAAGGGATAAACAAGGGATTAGGAGAAGAATAAAGGCTTTTCTTTCGAAATATTTCGAACTGCGTGTACCACTTAAGGCCTATACGCAGCACGCAAAAAGTATTCTTCAAATTGGATTCTTTTGGGAAACCTTTAATTTTTAAAGAAACCCCCGAAAAGTACACTGTTAAAAAATAGGTCTTATTTCAAGATTTTTGGCCATTTCTAATATATAAATATTGGAGGGGAAAAAATCTTCATTATTATAGTTAGTCGCTTTTCAGTGTGACCTTTTTGAGACAAAAGTTTCAGTTCTTCTGTATGTAAAGAAATTAAACACAAAGCATTTCTTTCAGTGTACTGCCATGGGTGTGTTTGTCATGATGAGGCGGAAACACAAGCTGCCAAAATGATGAGCATCATGGCAACGTTTACTCTGTCATATCATGTGAGTGTGGCGTATGGATGAGCTTGTTCCCAAGTTCTTAAATTTCCATAATGAATGAAACACTCGAGTCTGGCAAGTGTTTCGTTACTTTTTGAAAAGTAGCATCAAAGCATTATTAATATCCATTTAATTTTATAATTAGAGCTAAATGAATGAATGAAAGGCGGCACACTTCTCGAAGGACCGCTCATATTACGGCACACGTCGTGCTCGCACTTGAAACCTTCATTCTACAAATGGCATAACATTTAAAACTAATCCGCTTATAATGCAACTAAAAACTCTTTCCATTTACAACTGGGGCACATGTCGTTCCCGGGTTAATAAGCCTAAAACATGACACGACACGACTGCAAAAGTGTCAAGTCACGCGACTTATTAGTGTTGCGTATCGAATTAATCGAGTGTCAGTTTTGGAGTTGTACCCGGGGTACAACTAAAATGGCTCTGTGATAGATGGCATAACACTCACTGAGACTTTTCAAAGTAAACATTGCGCGAAAAGTGAACAAATTGTTCAACTAAAAACGACAGCAATCAAACAAAATTGAATATCAGCGGAAACGGAAACGACTGAAAACACTACAACAACAACGAATACTAACAACTGCAATAGCAGTAAAAATAAAAAACTGCACTTTTTTATGCTTTTGGCTTTTATGGCAACGTCAGCGACAAAATTGTGCCGAAAAATTGCAAAAATCCCTATGCCAGGAGCAAGGAGCAAGCAGTTCGGGGGCGGCAAGTTCCAGTACAGTCCAGCAATTGTTACGTGTCAATAACTGCAATAAAAAAGTCGACAACACAATACGACAAAACTGGACGCAATAAATGCAACTGCAGTGGATTCCCACCAAGCCAACACCATGTTCTGACCATGTCCTGGTTCCGCTCGCTCCCATAACAACTGCAACCCAAATCAATGTAGCATTTCAATTGCAAAATTGCAAACTGCACGTCGAATGTCGCTCATCAATCGCCGCTGGCTTCCATTCCATTCGATAGATTATTCGCTCTTCTTGCTCGGATTTTTGAATAGGTGAGTTAGCAAAAAAGGTTTTTGCGTTTTGACTGGATATGTATGCAAATAATTGTTTTTAACGATTTGAATTAAATTAAACTATGCCAAGTATTGCCTGTTGGGCTATAACTGTGGGCTAACAGCAAAACAAATAAGTCAAAACGAATATTTTTTATTTGTTATACATTTTAATTGAAACTAACGCAGATTGAGGGTTGCAGCTGTAAGAGGAAATGAACATTTATCAGAGGAATTATGAGATAGAAATAAATTAATTGTTTTGAAAACAAAGAGAACTAACTTTGTTTAATGTTAAGAACAAATATCGGTTAAGATGACTTTAAAAAAGGCTTGGATTTCCAATTGGAGATGAAATTGGTAAGTCTTTTACAAATCAAGGACCTCGAAGTCACCATATGTGCTCGGAACCCTAGAGGACACATTTTTATTTTTATACATATAAAATGAAAATACCGACTATGAAATTGTTATAAAACTTTTGAAGGAGATGACGAAGTTTCTGATGAAGATGATAAAGAAAATATGGATAATGTTGATGAAGATGACTTTATAGCTGAAGATGATAAGCAGATGATGATATGGTGATGATGAAAAGACAATGATTAAGATACTCCTGAAGAAGATGACAACGAGATGTTGTTATAGTTGATAATGTGGTTGATGATGGCGATGATAAAGTAGATCAAGACAAAATGATGACGACGTTAAAGCTAATGACGAAAAGACGACGATGATATGGTGATGATGAAGCTGCTGATGAATACGATAACGACTACGAGGATATTGTTGTTGCTGAGAATGTGGTTAATGATGGTGACTATAATCCTGATGATGACGAGATTAAGGTGACGAGATGATGATGATAAGATAGTAATAGTGATAAAGCTGCAGATGAAGATTATGATGACAACGACAATGTTGTTATTGCTGATAATGTGGTTGATGATGGCGATGATAAAGTTGATGAAAAAAACTGATGACGACATTAAAGATGATGACGATAAGACTAAATCGATATGTTAATAATGAAGCTGCTGTTGTAGTGGCTGAGAATGTGGTTAATGATGGTGATAGTAAAGTTGATGATGACGAGATGAAGATGACGCGAAGATGATGATAAGAAGATAGTAAAAGTGATAAAGCTGCAGATAAAGATTATAATGACAATGAGAATGTTGTTATTGCTGATAATGTGGTTAAGGATGATGATGTCAAATTGAATGATGCATAGATGAAAGTGTTTTTATAGCTGATGATGATAAGAAGATGATGAAAAGGTGATGATGAAGTGTCTGATGAAAATAATAATGACAACGAGGATATTGTTGTAGATGATGACGAGATGATAATAATGTTATGGCAGATGATCATGATAAGAAGATAACGATATTGCAATGATAAAGATTCTAATGAGATAGCAATGACAATAGTGATGGAGCTATAGCTAATGAAGTGGTTAATGATGGTGCCGATAAAGTTGATGATGAAAAGATGAAGATGAAGTTGTTGCTGATGATGATAAGAAGATGGTGATATAATGATAATAAAGCTGTTTAAACAGATGATAATGAGAACGAGGATGTTGTTAAATAAGTTGATGATGATGGGATGATGATGATGTTACAGCGAAAAATGATACAGTGCTGATGAAGTTTTTGACGAAGATGACGAGGATGTTATTATGGCTGATAATGCATTTGATGATAAGATGATGGCAGATGATCATGATAAGAAGATGACGATATGGTAATGATGAAGATTCTAATGAGATGGCAATTACAATAGGGATGGAGTTAGCTAATGAAGTGATTAATAATGGTGACGATAAAGTTGATGATGACGAGATGAAGATGAAGTTGTTGCTGATAATGATAAGAAGATGTTGATATAATGATAATAAAGCTGCTTAATCGTGATAATGAGAACAAGGATGTTGTTAATAATGATGACGGGATGATGATGATTTTATAGCGAAAGATGATAAAGTGATGATGAAGTTTTTGACAAAGATGACAAGGATGTTATTATGGCTGATAATGCATTTGATGATAAGATGATGGCAGATGATCGTGATAAGAAGATGACGATATGGTAATGATGAAGATTCTAATGAGATGGCAATTACAATAGGGATGGAGTTAGCTAATGAAGTGATTAATAATGGTGACGATAAAGTTGATGATGACGAGATGAAGATGAAGTTGTTGCTGATAATGATAAGAAGATGTTGATATAATGATAATAAAGCTGCTTAATCGTGATAATGAGAACAAGGATGTTGTTAATAATGATGACGGGATGATGATGATTTTATAGCGAAAGATGATAAAGTGATGATGAAGTTTTTGACAAAGATGACAAGGATGTTATTATGGCTGATAATGCATTTGATGATAAGATGATGGCAGATGATCGTGATAAGAAGATGACGATATGGTAATGATGAAGATTCTAATGAGATGGCAATTACAATAGGGATGGAGTTAGCTAATGAAGTGATTAATAATGGTGACGATAAAGTTGATGATGACGAGATGAAGATGAAGTTGTTGCTGATAATGATAAGAAGATGTTGATATAATGATAATAAAGCTGCTTAATCGTGATAATGAGAACGAGGATGTTGTTTATAATGATGACGGGATGATGATTTTATAACGAAAGATGATACAGTAATAATGAAGTTTTTGACAAAGATAACGAGGATGTTATTCTGGCTGATAATGCATTTGATGATAACATGATGGCAGATGATCATGATAAGAAGATGACGATTTGGTAATGATGAAGATTGTAATGAGATGGCAATGACAATAGGGATGGAGTTAGCTAATGAAGTGGTTAATGATGGTGACGATAGAGTTGATGATGACGAGATGAAGATGAAGTTGTTGCTAATGATGATAAGAAGATGGTGATATAATGATAGTAAAGCTGTTTAAACAGATGATAATGAGAACGAGGATGTTGTTATATAAGTTAATGATAACAGGATGAGGATGATGTTATAGCGAAAGATGATACAGTGATGATGAAGCTTTTGACAAAGATGACGAGGATGTTATTCTGGCTGATAATGCATTTGATGATAACATGATGGCAGATGATCATGAAAAGAAGATGACGATTTGGTAATGATAAAGATTCTAATGAGATGGCAATGACAATAGGGATGGAGTTAGATAATGAAGTGGTTAATAATGGTGACGATAAAGTTGATGATGACGAGATGAAGATGAAGTTGTTGCTGATTATAATAAGAAGATGATGATATAAAAATAATAAAGCTGCTTAATCAGATGATAATGAGAACGAGGATGTTGTTATATAAGTTAATGATGACGGGATGAGGATGATGTTATAGCGAAAGATGATACAGTGATGATAAAGTTTTTGACAAAGATGACGAGGATGTTATTATGGCTGATAAGGCATTTGATGATAAAGTTAATAACAATGAGATGACGTTATAGCTGTTGATTACGAGAAGAGGATGATATGGTAATGATGAAGTTTCTGACAAATATGATCAGGGCAGTAGAGAGCAAATCCGGGCCAGGGGGAAAATGTACCGGCCCCTCTATTATACATTTAGCTTGAATCACGACAGTACGATAGCATTTACACCGGGCCCCTGAGAAAACTTCGGGCCCGGGGGCAATCCCCCCCTTCCCCCCTCCCTCTAGTCAGGACTGAATATGATTATGTTTTTATAGCTGATAACATAATTATGGCGAGAGAAAAAGAGAAGAAGACTATGGCATCATAGAGATGACAAAATGAAACAAGCAGAAGGTTATTTGAAATGAGTGAAGCGAGCTGTAAATAAAAAAACAAATATATATAGTTTTATAGAAAACGAGCATCAGCAAAGTAAATAAATATACGACCTCTTATCATATTTTATTATATTCTGATAACTTCTTCTAAAAGTTAGGTAAAAAAAAGTATTCTTCCAAAACCTGAGACACATATAAAATAATGTACATCATAATATTTAAACAAATTTAAATAAAAGTGATTTTTTTTCCCCAAATCTGTTTGAGTTTTAAAGTATTGCTCTCAAACTTACTTACATCTAAGAGATTAATACAATACGAAAGATCCAAGATAAGACAGGAATTCGAGCTCATTACAGGAGCACAATTAAACCACTTTGATGTGATTGAGATACATTGATTAAGAACTTTAAAGGGTTTTTCTGCCAAAAAAAAAAGCATTCATATGTGGAGCGCTATCTCTGAAAACAACCCAAAACAAATGGAATTTTAATTACGATAAATTTGTTCATGGATTGCTGCCATTTCCCATAGTAAAATCACTTACGGAGTGATGTGAAGATGAGCAGTTTTTGTTTTTGATTTGGAATGGGTTAATTGAGATTGATTTGCATCGTTGCATTCAGATGTGCTTTTAATTAAAACTTTCAATGATATGCATAAATTCCGAACTACAAAAAAGTCATAACGAAATCGAATGTAACTGACGGATTGACATATTTCAACTCTTTTTTGGGTTTGTAGGGTTTCATTTTGCATTTGCCGCTTCACTTGCGAAAAACGATGAAAATCTTTTTGTTCGTTATTCGCGATTTTAACAAATTTGAGTTTTCTGTCAAATTAAAAGTAAACAACTATTTTTTATTAATCGCGCATCCCTGGATGGTACGCGGAACACAATGGTAGGGGTGTTTGCCAGTGTGCACCCTTTTCGATCTGATATCTTTGGCTTCTACCCTAACTAAACCCAAACTATGCTCGGCATATTATCATAGCTGGTCATTGGCATTGTCATGCTGACGACTGTCTGTCATTGTCTTTGCACGCTCCCTCTCCTCTCCACTTCTCTTCTCACCGACCTTTGACCTTTTTTTTTTCCTGTTTGCACACATGTCATATGGCAAATTTTGACAAACAGCTACAAGCGTGTAAATAACTAACGTAACTACATAGAAGTCACCCTTCGGAAATTATTTTCGGATGCACTCTTAAGTGATCTACTATGACATTTAAATATTATAGATGCATGAAAATCAGATGCCTTGAAAAGATTTGCAAATGAGTTGCGAACTGTTTGTGTCAAATAATAGTGAGATCTATATCTAATAAATAAGGGCAGGGAAGGAGTAACAACATGTTCTTCTTCTTAGCTGGCGTATGCAACCCTAGCTGGTCTCGGCCTGGGGCAATATTTCTATCCAGGCGCTTCTGCTTCGCCAGTTGGTCAGCATCAAGGGCTGACAGAGCTTCAGTCACTTGGTCCAGCCAGTGCAGCTGTGGTCTTCCTCTTCTCCGCTGACCGCCAACTACCCCATCGAACATCGCATCCCAACGCACTATATGACCCAGGCAGCAAAGCCACCAAAGCAGAATCGCTTCACAATGTCAATATCACCATATAGCTCATATAACCCATCGTTCTATCGAGTTCCAGTAAGTATGTAGACGGAACCGAAGATCTTCCTTAGAATCTATCTAACGACTCTGAGCCATAAAAGAGGGCTGGAAGATAAGGAAAAACTGCTGCGGCTCTAACGTCTCTGAGCCATAAAAGAGGGCTGGAAGATAAGGAAAAACTGCTGCGGCTTACCAAAAATTATAAGTGGATCTTATTTTTGAGTCGAGATTTACGAACAGGTTCTACGCAAAAAAATATTGGATTGCTTTTTATACAGTTTTAAAAGTCAGTGGCATTGTCAATTTCCTACATAGTAACTTCAAAATCAACATTGTTCCTTCTAACTTCCATCTCTTAAAGTCCCGTGCTCACCAGATCTTTAATTTCTGAAGAAATGGCGGGACTCTTCTCCGCTGATCACCAATTACCGCATTGAACTTCGCATCCAAAAGCACTATATGACCCAGCCAGCGGAGCCGCTGAAGCTTATTTGCTTCACTATGTCAATATCAACATATACATAGTTAATACAAGCTCATCGTTCCATGAAGTACGATGATTATCGACAACGTAGATGGTATCGAAGGTCTAGCGAAGACTCTTTTTTTCGAACACCCCAAGGTCTCTGCGCCATAATAAAGGACTGGAAGGATAAGAGCGAAAATATGGTTTTCGTGCGAGGGCATTATGCATTTCCCGCAAAGTAACTTCAAAATCAACATTATTCTTCCTAAGTACCATCTCTTAATAGATGATCCACCGTACTCAACAGATCTTCAATTCCTGAATAAGTTCCCGGGCGGTAACAGATCTGGTCATCACTGCAAAGTAGCTCATTTTGAGGGCCTTGGAAAATCAGTCCATCTGAATCTATTGCGATAAACGGAGATAATGTTGAAAAGAAAACTGTTTTTTGTCGAAAAAAATATCTTTCATTCAAAAAGTCACGTCTATATCAAACTGCCCTCGTAACTCTTAAGCGTGGATGGGTAATGAAACATATAAATCTCTTCTGATAACTTCTAAAATAAAACAACAAAATATTGACGGAAGAAGATTCTAACTTGAAACATTTTATCGTAGACCGCAAAATTTTGTTGATGGGACTAAGTAAGAAGATTGTTGTTAGTTCTGCTCCGGACAAAGATCTTAGCTCTTTTGGACCTCGAGAATACAGACCGAAGGCTATCACCAAAAACGACTACTTTTGTCGTCCTAAACATTTGGCTATAAAGTTTGTGGGCCCTTAAAACTTCTTGCTCTAGCTTAACATGTCCCTTACCCAGGTGCAGATCCAGGATTTGGTGGGTTTTACACATTGAAGTGTGTATAAAATATGTATCAGAGGTTGCCAAAACTATCAACCCAGTTTTTCAGCGTTTGGGGGGATGCCAAAAACCACCTGTAGATCTGCCACTGCCCTTACCCTTTGAGTACTTACCACTCTTAAATTCTCCAAAAGTTTTGTTAACAGTCTCTTTAAACCTATTCTATTGTAAACTAATTAATTTAATGAAATTTTTCAGTTTCTTCCCAAATAGCTTAACCCAAAATAATAGTTTTTTCTTCAAGATTCTTCTTCTATTCTCGGTACCATACTTTTCAATCAGTTTTCTTGATTTTTGCTAAGATTCCTCATACCTTCATTGTAGGATAGTGTGTGCACCACTTAAGTTTCTGGGATACGTGTGCCGAAAAAGTGATTAGATTCTCATACCACTCCAGATTTACTTGGCCAAACTACTGGGTTATGTAATGTCCCAACTCTTGCGCACAACTTGTGAGTGAAACTTTTTGGCCAAATAAAGCAAGGTGGTGGGCATCAAGAAGGAAATTGCTTCCACTTGGGTGACCTCATTAAATGCAAACAAGGTCGACCACCGACCACAACATTTCAAATCAAATATAAAAGTCAAAAATTCATCGAAGCCAAACAACTGCGGCGCCGCTGCGGTCAGCGCAGAGGAAAAGTCACTGGGACACGCCACATGCAAATGCCGTAAAGCGACGCCCGTTCCGTACAGGTGCCTAGTCGTGGTGGGTACTCTGCCTAGGAGTCATCAGCTAACCACAACAAGCCAAGCTATCATGAATGGAAATTTGCTTTGCGGAAAAACTTAAACACCGGAAACAATTTATTCCACTTGAATTAACACATGTTCCAGGAGGTTTGGTTTGGAGTTGGGTACGCTAAGGATTCTGACTAAAAGTGTTGAGTGCTGTTGTTTAGGGGGTAACTGATTGATCGTCTTTGCCTTGTCTTTGAAAATCTTGGCCAAAAATCCGTGCAGCCGTCAATACGCTTTTATGCCTCAAAAAAGTTTTCCAAACTTCTGGCAGGAGGAGTGAGCCACAAAACCGCATTGCGAGCAAACTATTTCAGAAAATGAGTTAAAAAGTTAATTGCCGGCGGACAGGTAATTTCTGGCACACTTCAAGTGCAAACGCTATTAAGTAATATGCAAACAAGGGTGGCTCCGTTTTACCAAAAACAACGACAGACCCCGTACCCGTACCAAGTCAATCAAGGATTTGACAAGCTACGACACGTAAGCCATAAAGTCACGAAATGCTATGGGTCCTTGGGCATTGCGTGCCAAGCGCTGTGGTTAGTTGCGGTGTTAGTTTCCTTAAGGGCTGTGTCTGGGCAAGTGGAGAGATTAGAATGCAATGACCGCAGGGCGCGTGCTCACGTTTAGGCGTAACAAATTACCATTAAGTTCACAACCACGCTTGCTAACCCCCTACGCCTACATGCTACGTAATATATAGTTTGATTATTATTTAATGATGAATGCTGGCAGATTGCCCTGACGTAGTCAATCCTGTCCTCTGTCCTAGTTCATAGTCGAGTTGCTCTCATAATTACCTATGCATATGTATTCACTATACATACAAGTTAAAGTTTGGCGCGTGCATTAAATTGGTTGTTTAACGATATGGCTTGAGGAAGATTCCTTCGATTACCTGCTCCTGGGCTTCATCCACTTTGCTTGTTCTTCTTGTTGTGCTTAATGTGAAAAGTTTAAATTAAAAAAAAAAGTTTATCATAATTTCAGCTTAATATTTTTTGTAGTAAATTGTAGGCGCGTGTCCTGATATACTACTACCCCTATAATTCACAACTTGTTCAAGCAAATGAATCGATTAACAGCAGGTTCAGTAGGTTTGTGCTTATAATTCACAACTTGTTCAAATCATAGAAAACTACTTTAGTTGAAGCTTCTTTGTGTATTCACATGTTCAGTTCTAGATCATATTTTTTATGTATTTGGGTTCTATATTTTCCAAATGTTCTGTATGAATAAGTTAAGTTTTTGTCAAACATCTTTGTTTCTGTCGTAACTTGAAAAATTACATTTTAATATAAATGCTTTTAAAATCATTTAAGATATTGCCTGCAGTTATTCAATTGACTTTTTAAATTCCAAGCTGTCATTTTCAGCCCAAACTGCGCTCGCGGCTGAATGACATTAACTCCGTGGACCAACCCAGCACCCACCCACCCACCATACACGAGGTAGTCAATGGGTGGGCGCTTCGGTGTGTGTGTTTGTGGCTGGAAACGCCCTGCATTTATTATGAACATGAATGCAATAAGTTTTTGGGTTGCCGCCCCCGACGAATGTCAAAAACAATAAAGCCGACTCGTTTGGAGGACTACGAGTTAAAAAGCTCAAAGGACTGACTCGAGTGGTAGCATTTTTTTTATTGATCAATTTATAATTGAATGACAAAATACACCTGAGGCTCGCGCCAAAGTAATTGAATTTGACGTAAGTACTGACGCAGCGAGTGAGTACGTCACGCAGCAGGTACTACGGGGCGTAGTGGGCGTAACACTACGAAACTAAAAATATCATATGCAGCCAAAGATGTGGCCAATGTCTGACAAATAACTAAAATGAAATAAAAAAAAACAAAAGACAAAAAAGAAATTAAGCAAATGTGGGCTTAGTTTTTGGGGGGAGTTGGGTGTTGGCCTAATACCGGGGGTCTTACGATAAGCACAACAAGCGCAATAAGTAACAGAATAATTGAACAATTATGTACAAATGTCCGCCTGCCACTCATTATGATGGACAAAACACAGCCTATGTGACGGAGACGCTAAGCCGAACGTGGAAGGACATTTATAATTACCTCCGGGCATCTGGGGAATAATTTGTACGTCCGTCCAACGCACCAAGTGCCTTCCATGGCTAATGGCAGAGCAGACACAGCAAAAAAAAAAATAGAAGCAAAAAGAAAGCAGAGAAGAAAAACTCTCTAACAAAGTGTCGTCGCCATTGTGGGCAGATATCCGTCCCGAGATAGCTATCTAATAGTAATGCACAGTGGAAAAAATGGCAAACATTCAAGTCAAAAATAAACTTAAACGTTTAAGTCAAAAGTTGAGTTTTTAAATACAAAGTAAATGTTTTGGTCTTCTCATAACTAATGTTGCTACAAAATTTGAAGTGATTGAATTTTTTATATTCGTCATAAAATTTTCGTACTCGTTTGAAAAAAGTTTGAACATCCTTAATTTTTTTAAAGTTTTAGGGTTTCAATTTCGATTCAATTTATATTGTAATTAAGTTCGAGTCAAATCGATATTGCTTCCGAAATAAGAAGAAGAAAGTGGAAGTGGATCGGGCATAGGCTCCGCAAAACCGACAGCAACATAGCAAAGCAAGCAATGCGCTGGAATCCCTTTCAGCAAGCAGGGCGCAGAGTTGGAAGACCACGTACCACCTGGAGAAGATCTACGGAAGCTGAAATGAAATCTATGGGGTTAAGCTGGAACGAATTAAGAAAGATAACCCAAAATTGAGTTCGGTAAAAGATGGCAATTGAAGACGCCCTATGCTCCAATAGGAGATAAAGGAAATCATATATACATATATATTAAGCTCGTATAACAATTGGTGAGAGCCTCGTAGATCGTAAAGCATGTCAAGACTTGTTAAAGTTTTGGTACGATCTGATCCCTAATCTTTCGTGGAATTCTCAGAAAAATAAGAAACTTCGTCCGCCAATTACTCGAGAAGTGGAGGTAGTTCAAATTTTGTTTACTTTAGAAGCTTCACAGTTATGGGTAATTATAGAAGTTGGTCTTGTTTTTGGAGTGTTCCAATTCAAGGGGTTACACCTGTGTACAATCTTCAGTAAATCGTTTTTTTTTTAGCTAAATTCGTAGAGAATTATGTTGGAAATGGTGTCCCAAAGTGACAGTCGACAATCGTCAAATGACCCTAAAAAGCTTGATCCACGCAGGTGTTACCCCTTAAGCAATATGTCTGGACGTCATCCAAAGGGATTATTACAATTACAATTTTTTCCCTAATTAAAACGTCAAATGTAATGTGTGCCCATGAGAATCCATACGAAAAAATGTGCCAATTAGAGCTTTCATAAATTGTAGGCCCAGATCGATTTTTCCCGATAAAATTTTGAGCTCTATTTCTGAAATCAGATTCTGAGAAGCTTTCTGTTTTTATCACAATAGGAATGTTACGTGTAGAAATTCAGTTCTTGGAACACGGGTCTTTGTGTGAAGTCTTTAATTTTTTGGGGGGCTATGGATTTTTTATCTATAGGGGTATACGAAGAAGTTTTGTCACACCGCGCGAAATTTTTCCAGCTGCGTATAGGCCTTGTATAAAAAATGGTCAAAAAGTTTTTCAAAATCTTTTTTTTGTACGGAGAATTTCAATTGGAGTTTTGTAGTGAAACTAATCTACCTCAAAAATTAAGAATGAAAATTTCGTTGCCAAATTTTCAATTTTTTCCACTGTGCGACGTCGTCAACGCTGTCGATGTTCACAATTGGCAAAATCCAACAACAAGAACAATGCGAGTAACAACATTGACCAGTTCGCTGCCCAGCACCCACCTCCGCCCCCTGCGTATTAGACTTAATGAGCTAGTTGCCACAGCCAGGAGCAAATGTTGTAGTCAGCAGGAGCAGCATCGGTGGAAGCAGGCAACTTCGGCAGAGCAGCCATCAGCAGCAGCAGCTTTTTGTTCCATCTTTGCTCTGCCAACTGAAAAATGTTATTGGCCGCAATTTATATGAAAACACGTACTAACACACACAAACACTCATCCACAATCCCTCTCACATAGATACTCTCTTTCGCCCATGGCAACAATAATTTGGTCTACGCCCACACAAAAGTCATCCTCGGCGTACTCCACCATCACCGCCTGCCACTAAGAAAATGAGCAAATTTTCTAAATGAATAAACTTTGACCAGCGCCAGTGGAAAACAAAGGAATCTTTCGAGTTGTCGCATGGCATCTTTTCAGATAAAGAAATATTAGAGCTGGTGGGCAGCGCCATTGTGGCTGCTGCTACATGTGGCACATATGGCAAACGTGGCAACATGGACAACTAATTCCCATGACCTCGCAAAAATTAAGAAATTAAAAAATTGCCTTCGTTTGCTGACAATGCGGAAAATTCGCAGGGTGTTTTTGGCATTTGAAAATTGGCTTGGAAGCAGTTGAATAATTGCATTTTCACCGATGATATTTACTACCAAACATATCTCATGCCATGCCCAGGCAAACACGAATGAGTGATTAAAAGACGGATGCTTCTTAAGCTTGAAACTCAGAGAGCTTTTACAGAAATCACTGGAATTGAGCGTTTTGGGACTTTAGAATGCAAGAACTTAACATTATTCCTTTTGAAAAGAAAAACCTGTAAGTTTGATGAAAGAATATTTCTCTCCAAGAGAATGAACAAACGATCAATCCAAAAACGATTAATGTGAACAGGGACAAAATGTTGAATATTTTGACGTAAGGGTTGGCGAGCGAAGCAAGCAGTGGCGGATCCCCCTAATTTTCTGGATTTTGGAATATATCTACGTTTTATAGTTTAAGTGTTCTTTTTATTAAAAAACGTACAAAACTTAATCTCTTAACTTTTCATTAGATACTAGATCTAATAGATAAAACATCATTCCAAATTCAAAAAAATCTTCCCAAGTCTCAAAAACTCATTGACATATCGGTAAATCAGTGCGACCAAATCAAGAACCACATTCCATTCCATTCAACACAAGCCGACAGAAACATCTCGAACACAATAAAACAGAATTGCCCAGCATCCAAAATAAGAAGTGACCAGGACAAGGCCAAGACAAGCAGCAACAGACAAACCAAGAGACAGCTGGACCCAAAGACAGACGCACCGACAGTAAAACACAAAAATATCGCAATGATCATAAATATTATTCAGTTTTGATGTCTTGGCTGAGAGGGATCTGCGCTGCTCCAGGAATTGCTGAAGCCAACTTGTAAATAGAAATACATGCATACATATATCGATCGGCATTTGACTCTGGGATCTTGGCATCTTGCTGCCCAGAGGTATAATGCTATAATGGTAATGCTGTTGGCTGGCGACAAAAATTGCCAAAAAGGGCTTTTCCTCTTTCACACAGCAGATGCAGATGCGCAGACCATGTCCCGCCACCCTAGGCTGTCTCGTCAGCCGCATCACAGCAGCCGCTAAAAAGGTGTCGAAGAAGCTGTTTAACAACAAATCTGGCCAGCATTTCTGCCGCTCGCTCGGTATACATCCAACCCAAACCAACCCGTCCGCCAATAGCTCTTGCATAAATGAAATGGCAAAATGTGCAAAGTCTTGCCCCAGACACAGACACGCTGTCTGGCAATGCTGGGACCATGTCGCGCGCGTTTCTTGGAGGGTACCAAGCAAAACAAAGGCTCCGCTGCAACGTCGCTGGGGAGCACTGAGCAACACTGGGCCTTGCCAGACACACATCATCAAAATCTGCAGGCGTCGCATTGTCTTTGGCTGCATTATTAGCTGAAATGTTTGTTCAAACATTCAAAACAATTTGAATTTTTGCACCTCTTTCTGGGTTGCTCCATCTGCAGCTCTGCCTGCCTGCCTACCCAACCTAACTTTAAGTGTAGCTGAAATATTAAAATAGATCACGATCTGAAATCAGATACGACATTGCTTTTAAAGTTCTATGCATGTTATGCATCTATTCCTATCGTGCGTCTACATATGTATGACACACACACACAGAGACCAGGGCACATATGTACTACAGACATATGGACAAGCCCATATACAGGTATCAGTGTATCATAGCGAACATGTTTCAGGTTTTCCTCCTATCTGACCATTCTATGCAAAATATGATAGAAATCTTTAAACTGGCTGACATTACAGGCTCTGCTTTCGTCTTAAGGAGCAGGAAACACATCATCAAAACGTGCACAGTGGTCAATCGATACTTTTGAAAAATGATCAGAACGTGTAACCCACTTGGAATTGTTGGAATTCAAAAAGTTGTGCATGCAGCGGCATGGAACTCAAACAGACTCCAGTAGGGGGCGCCACTACGAGTCGCAGCAAAGATGTTGAATAGATGTTTACCCATTGCGGTTAATGCAGTTTGGATGAGTTGTAGTTCATAAAAAGTTGTTTATGCAGCAGCATAGAATTCAAAAAGACTCCACTAGAGGGCGCCACTAAGACTCGCATTGAGGTTGATGGCGCTGAGATGAGTTTTACTTCCATTGTTATGGACATTTACAGTCTGACTTCTTACTGATCGATCATTGGTTTAAAATTTGTAAAGAGCTCAGATTTGTGAAGTGGGCTCTGGAATACGAAGGCCATACCGCTGAATAGATGTTCAACCATTGAGGTAAATGGAGCTGGGTTATAGTTCATATAAACTTCCATGTTTATGGTCGTTCACAGTGGGGTTTTCTGATTTCTTACTGATCGATCACTGTTACAAAATTTGTAGGAGCTCAGATTTGTTGAGTAGGGTCTGGAACTCGAGGGCCATACCGCTGAATAGACGTTCAACCATTGATATTAATGGAGCTGAGATCAGTTATAGTTCAAATAAACTTCCATGGCTATCGACATTCACAGTGTGGTTTCTTACTGATCGATCCCTAGTTCTAAATTTGTAAGAAGCTGAGATTTTTTGAGTAAGCAGTAGAAGGTGCTGCGAACTTCTTAACAGATCTCCATAGACACAGCTTCCCTTAAACAAAACCTTATTAGGTACCAGGAAACATCCAAAGAAAAATGAAGATCATTAGAATGCTAGGAGATTTAAGTAAGCTGGCAGCACAGGTAGTTTTTCATATTTGGAAAGTAAGATGCTATCGAGGAAAAGATTCCTATTCGGCGTGCAGAGTTTCTTTGCTAAAGCTATAACCGGACATATTTTAAAGTCAAAACATTATCAAAGAATCAGTGCACACTGGAACTCATTCCCCAAGTGGAGAATCGCTATCAACGAACTTGATCATGTGAACAAGAGTTGGTTCCTTCGAAGTAATTCGTGATGTCCAGAAAATGCTGGCTTTAATATATTTAATGTTGGAGACTTCGTGGACAATTCGGTTCAGGACGAAACTAGCTCAGTTTGGCAGTTTATTTAAATTTGCTCGAATGTTTCTAGGATTTTTAGGTTTATTTTGAGGTAAGGCTGGACTCAATACTCTTCATATGTCACTACTTTCTATAACTTTTAGTCGAGTGTAGTTTGCGAGTACTCTAGTTACCAACTCCGATTGGGAATTGCTGCAACACAAAATCAGCAACATCGCTCCACTGTGCGCGCCCAGTAGCATGCCTCGATCTGTTTGAAGCACACAAAATATGATTGCTGTTTAGTACAAAACAAAACTCTCTCACAGATTGGAGGAATGCGAACGTGTTGCGCTGGAACTGCGGCTTCTGCTGATCTTGTTACCGATTTCAATTTTGATGCTGATTTTGACTGCTGTGCGACGCGTTGACAATTCCCTTGAACAGAAGAGCAGAGAGTTACCCACAACATAACATAAATCCCAAGAAGAAGAAGAATAAGAAGAGGAGTGAAACCCAACAACAACAACAACAAGATGAGCTACAACAGAGAATGTGTCGAAGCCATTGTCACTGCATGCGGCTGGGGCATTGCTATGGACTTGAGACATTGGGACATTGGCTCAATACTTTATTCATTTATTCCAATAATAATAATGCAATGCAAACATTGATTGTCATCGATTGTCGTCAAGAGGAGCTGCAGCGGAGTAACTGCAGCTGGAGCGCGCATATTGCAGACGAGCTGCGCGCACGCGCATGAAATGCGGGACTTGAGATTCAGTTGGTATCCAGGCATACCGGTATCGGTATCGGCGTAAGGTGGTTATGTCCGAGTTATGCCCTTTTAGGGGATTTTTGATAGGTGACAGATTTTGTGCTCTCGCCAACTTTGGCGCGATTTGTGGACAAAATTTATGAGTTGCTTTTGTCAACAGCGTCATCGGACTGTTGTTGGGATTGCTGCTGTTGTTGTTGTTGCTGTTGAGATTTCCTTTAGCCATATTTACATTTAATTTCATTTTATTATTTATGCCTGGTTGGCTTGCCTGGTCACACTGGACTCTGGGCTACACGGGCTCATTCACAATTCGCCCTTTCGGCAATGTTTCTTTGGGGCTGTCTGCTTTGCATAAAAAATTGTCACAATTTTTGTTTTATGTGTTTTCCAACACACACATTTCCAATAAACATTGTCATTGCTGTCGCTGCCGCTAACGCTGTCGCAGTCGCTGCCTCGGCCGACTGCAGCTGCGCTGTCGTCGAAACCTGTCATGTAATTGCTTTTTGCGACGTTGTCGTCAACGTTGGCGAATTTAAATAAATTCAATATTGCATTTTCACGCTAAAATGCTTCCAAAAACAGATTTTTCATTTACACTTTCTGAATGGTAAAATCCGGATTACGTATCCCACGGGCAAAGCATTGATTCTGCGCAATGTAGTTGGAAAAAAGAATAAATAAAAATCCCAACAAAAAAAAAAAGACCATCACACAACTCTGAGTAAAGACAGTAGAGGAGCAGCAAGTGCCAAAGCACGCCATGGAAGGTGCGACCTCACCGTGTGCCACTCCTCCCGCATATATAGCCCAGTCTCAAAGGATACAGCCGTTACTGTCCAGCCGCCGGCCAGTCTACCTATCGCTGCTGAGTTTAACTTTATTTTTTTTTTTTTAATACTGCATGGCTTCCGAAAGGCTTGCATTTTGTATGCCCTTTGTGCGCGGCAAAGGATTCATTTTCGCACATTTCCATTTACTGCAAAATTAATCGAAAATGTATGAGAAATTAAAGGCAAAGCGATTTCCAAGCCTTTGACGAACTAGTAGTTCGTTAGCAAAAACCCAGCTTTGGAATACAAATTGATAGAACATTTTTTTAGCTTAGTTTATCGGTTTTGTAGTCTTTTATCTGGGCTGCACTGTATACTGTTTCGAAAAAAAATACAAAATCTGTGCCAAGTTTTGTTTTAATACTTTGCGGAACGTTAGAATATTTTGATGTTCAATAGGCTCACATCAAACTACATTCAAAACATGGTGACCTTAGCTTACCCTTCAGCGAATCCATCAACAGCGGATTTGTTTTGTTGCAGTTCATAGAACAAGAGGGTCTAAAGAGGTATAGGGGGCAGATAGTAGAAGCTGATCACTGTTTAAAATGACCTCTTCGATTTGAACGATAGATGTACTTCCACGCACGGTTTTTTTTTTCAAAATTCTGATTACTTCTGAGCATAAGCCTTAACAACTCGTCAAAATTAAGGAATACCCATTCAAAGTCTTCTGCTTAAAATATCGGAGTTAACGAGGAAAAGCTCCGAACAAAAATCAGACACAAAGGGCTATCAAACTTACCGAACGAAGACTTAGGCAAATGTCAATTTGGACCTTCCCCACGTCTGTCGTAGCAGAGGAATAAGAGGTTTCGAAAGCAAACAATATCTATAGATGACCCTGCGTTTTCCCAGGAAAATGGGATTTTTACGGGTGCGTTTATTAAATTTTTGGAGTAACTGGGTGTTGACTGCGCTATATCGGCCACCAACGGTCATTATGTGCACGTTTCACATTCCACCGACGCAATAGTCCGTAGGTCAGGGGAGGTTAGAGATCAGCATTTAGGAAAGCAACTGGTGTTCACAACATCTCGATCCACCTCCCATGATTTTCCATTCAATTATTTCAAGAAAAAGCACCCTATACCTGGGTATACCATTCTTTAAAGAACGGGGGTTCTGGCTCTTTTTATCACATTCTCAAAATGGTTTATCAAGAGCAGTGACTAGACGGAAAGTAACTGGTGTTCATGCATCGTCCACCTACTTCCCCCTTCTTTCCCGTTTCCATTATACCAATCCCAATAGGCCTTAAGGCTTGCGGAGAATCGTGCTTTATACGATCTGTGACTAGACGGAAAGTAACTGGCGTTCATCCATCGTCCACCCATCTCCCCCTTCTTACCCGATTCCATTACACCAATCCCAATAGGCCTTAGGGCTTCCGGGTGATTGCGGTTTATACAAGCAGTGACTAGACGGAAAGTATCAGGTGTTTACCCATCGCCCATACACCTCCCTCTTCTTTCCCTTCTTGCCCGTTTCCATTATCACAATCAAAATAGGCCTTAAGGCTTCCGGGAGATCGCGCTTTATACCCAAACTTTTGCCGACCCACTAGTCTTCTGCTAGGACAATCTGCATCCAAAATGAAAAAAAAAAATTTTTTAATAATTAACTCCTCGTGAGTTAAGAAAAATGTTATATGGCTTCAATTCTATATTTTTAGTGCAGTCTCTCGGCTTGGAACATTCTTAACTCAAGAGTTACTTGGACGAATCTAGTGCGATGCATAATTTTTCTAGTCTATGCTGACCGTCTTCACAATAAACAAGACATGACCTTAATACGACTTGAGAGTGCCAGCTAAATAGAGCAACTCCAATGACAAGAAGGGGCGCTTATCTTTTGTGAGCATATGCATAAGCCCGCTTGGAACTCAGCAGGAGCTCCATTCGAGAATGTCGCGCAGGTTCGTTGCATTTCTAATTAATGTTCCACATTAAAAGGTGTTAAAATGACAAACAAACCATAAAACTTTGATAACAGTTGACGCTGTTTATGTGTTCCAAAAATTGCCATGTAAAGCATGCTCAAAATACAAGGTACCAAGGCATGACCAAGAAACACTATCAACCCTCGAAATGATGATAAACGATCCAACACGACGGGTAGCAGCGACGGCATTGAACTCACCCACGAACCGCCGTCGACGAACAGGTGCATGACAGCCGCAGGACGAAAGTTAGGATCGGTTTGCGGACTAGGGGTCATTGTTTGTTGGAACGCGACGGCGCAATGTGCGTTGATATGCGCTTATCGAGTTGTCATTGTGCGCAGCAGACGCCAATTAATTCGAAAGGATAACACACAAGCGCAAGACTAGGACCAGAACCAGAAACAGGACTGCTGCTTCCGAGCCAAACCAAGCGCAAACATGCACTTAATTAATTTGCGCCTGCGGCAGGACATTTCCGAAAGTAGCCTTTTCTGCTGCGTTTTTAATGCGCAGTCGCGTTTGCACTTCCGCTTAAGTAACCAAAGGATTATGTTGAAGCTGTAGGCGCTGAAACTGCGATCCTTATCGCCAACGTGTTTTCGCGCTTGTTCTGTCCTGGGACGGCACAGGAATGCTTAAGGAGAACCCGTAATGCTTGCAGCTACCGGCGTTTAAGCCGTTTATATCAAGACTGTAAATAGCTGATTTATTAGCACTGAGCAGGTGCAGCTGCAAGCAGTTGGGCTACTCTTGCCCAGTACTTGAAAGATTCACCAAATTCCTAAAATATTTACCAGCCCACGCCGCCAACGCTAGAAGTGCGCTCTATGGCGCGGCTTGGTCGCAAAATTTTTATATAGATAAATCGCAGCTGGTCACTGACCACTTGGCAGCATCATATTTAAGCGCAGCATTCGCCTGGAACTGCTTTGATACTTCTCCACTATCATTATCAGCGTGTTCATAAATCAAGTGGCTAATTAATGGTATGACTCTCACGCCGACTCTGTTGATAAGGCCGCAGAATTAGAACTTACTATGCTTGGACATGCTTATCAATTATATTTTTTACTTAATTTGCGCGCCTTTCATGCGCCGGTCGTCAAGTTGGAGCCTGTTGGAGCTGGAAAAAGTCTAATCTGCATGAACTATTCGCATGAATATTGTTGCAATCCCAATGAGTTAGTTTCCAGTGTTTGTCAGGAAATGCTTAGATTGCGGCGCCAAAGAACTTCTTTTTGTAAATAGTTGAGTAATTATGTACTCTACAAGTAAGTATAGGGTAAGGTGGGGCAAACCCGACAGTGTGGGTTTCTCAAAAAAGTGCTTTTAGTGTTGTCGTGTTGAGCATTAAAAATTACCAAACTGGTAGCAGGACAGTTGTTTGTCAGTATACATTTAGATCCTCAAACGATCATAAGTATAATTTTACGTTCAATGAAATTTTTGTGAATATTTGGAAACACATTTTTTCTTGTTAAATAAAGTGATCGAATAAAAACAGTAAGTGCTTTATACACTATAAGCACATCGCGTCATCGAAAATTGAAGAATGACACAGTTGGGCAAATCCGACCTCTCAATGGTAGGGTCAACCAGACGTCCAGCTCGAACCAAAAATACGCCAGCAAGCTATTTGGACAGCAAATCAAATAACTCTGATCAGTTACTTAGCTATTCAATCCTCTCTCTCTCTCTCAATTCCTGTTATCCCCAGTGGGACATAGGGCCTCTACAAAACGTTTGCATCGGCTACGGTCCTTCGCGATGACCTTTACCACCTTAAGAGATTTCCCTGTAGACCTAAGTTCCCTCTCGAGTGTCCGCTTCCAAGTGCATCTAGGCTAAAAACCATAAAATTTTGATCAAATCTGTGCTAAATCATCAAAAAAAATAGGCGGTCGGGATTACCCCACCTAGACATTCGTAAAAAAAAACATTATTTTTTTTTAATTTTTATGAGATTTCAAAGATATTTATATTTGTTTTGACAAGTTATTACCCAAGACTATTACCCAAGACTATTACACAAGACTATTACCCAAGACTTTTACCCAAGACTATAACCGTTCTATATTTTTGTAGATCTATCCTATTAACTAAATATTCCAAAAATTCCAAATATTCCAAAAATGTTTAGGAATGAAAAATCCAACGAATCGCTTTAAGTTTTATTTGATCTTCTTCTTCTTCTTAGCTTTACAGTCTTTGGTGGACCATAGCTTCCGCAACAATCTCTCTCCATTTGTCCCTCTCTACAACGACATCTCTCCAGTGTCGGACTCCTATTTTTCTGAGATCGGCTTCTACATCATCCAGCCATCGTTTCTTTAAACGTCCTCTTCTTCTTCCTTTAATCGGTTGCAATACAAAGGCCTTTCGAGCTATTCTTTCCGTGGACATGCTTAGCACATGAGCCAGCCACCTTATTCTCAGTGCTTTAAAAAATCTGATAACTGCCATCCGGTAGTAGATAGGGCCATATATTTTTCGCCATATTTTTCTCTCGAAGCACAACAGTTGAGCTGCATCTGCGTTCTTCAAGATCCAGATTTCGCAGGCATATGTGAGTAATGGTCTTATTACTGTTTTGTACTTTCTGAATTTTAGGCTGCGTGAGAGAATCTTTGATCGGAAAAGCTTTAGATTTGCGTAGTATGCCTTGTTCACGGCCTGTATTCTTTCCTTAATTGCTACTGTCGAGTCTTTTATAGCAGAGAGCATTATACCCAGGTATTTGAATTTTTCTACGCTCTCAAAAACGTCGTCGCCAAAGGCTATTGGTTCTAGATTGACTTTTTTGGCTTCTCCCAATTATTTGCGAAATTTTGATTATTTAGAGATTTTTCTATAAGACCTCCTGCACTTTCTTGGAAATCCTTGAGATCAAGCTTAAAAACTAACAATTACACATATAGCTCTTGTCGTAATAGGTTAGGTTAGGTTGTAGTGGTTGTCTGTCCTGAAACAGCCCAGACGCACTTAGGCACAAGGAGGCCCTTTGTGATGCCGCAGGTAACGCTGGCCGAGAGCTGACCAGAGATTCCTTTATATCTGCGCATATAGGTATCAGTGGTCAGCACATGGTCAGTTCTGAAAAAGACATGCACGAATATCCAATTGTAACCGTATTGTGGCTGAACCAACCTGAAAGTTCAATGAACCTAGCAATTTCTCTGGGACAGAGGTTGGAAAAGTCTGTAAGGCTGATCAGAAATGGGGACCCAAGTGTCCTAAGCCTCCTTTTGAATATGGAGGGGCATTGACACAAAAAGTGGAAAACGGTTTCCTCCTCCTCTACAGATCCGCAGCCGCGGCATAAATCGTTGAAAGGGGCGCGTATTCTACCATAAGAAAATGTCCTATAAGAATAGACACAGTGGTCGATAGGGATTTGTGGTTCAGTTTGAGCAGCTTCCGAGTCTTGTTGCCGTCAAAATTCGGCTAGGTAAGTCTTGAAATGCGACAAGAATCCTCATTGTCGTAATAAATTTATTTTTTTTTAAAGTTGACTAATTTAGATTTTTACTAGAATAAACCTGGTATCTGTGAAGCTCCGTCTTTTACTAAAAATATTGTAGTATCGTGCTTACTCGACTTTCTTACATTTCTCAACAAATCTAGACAAATCTTATCTGACGATATATTTATGCCACTACTCAAAATCCAACTCATTAACTTGCAAGTCTGCTACGGTTAAAGGCGTTGCCATAATTTGTCAACACCCCAATATTTTACGACCACTCTTTACGATATACAATACATAATTGTATCTATATATAGTCAAGTGGCTTCTGTTTTGGATTCATTCATTGCGCATCATAATGGCCGCCATATGTCTGCCACAATTTACGGTAACGGCTGCGCACGCCCAGACTCTGCCACAACGTCGTGACGTCAGAGCGTCGGAACGTCGCACCGAAACGCCCCAGCTATATCCACAGCTACGACCTTATGTTTTATGTATCAGGTAGAGGTAGCAAAGCGCACGCAAAATGCCAAAGCAGAGCCCTGAGTTATAGGTATTAATCCCCCCCTCAGTGTCCCACTGTCATACACACGCCATATATGTATGTATATAGGTATCTTTCGATTCGGCCCATTGTGTCAAATATAAATCAGATCATTTTTTACACATGAGCAAAAATACAAAGCATAAAAAAACCGGGGGGCTTCAATTGGCATAAATTTTGGAGCAAAACTAAAAAATTCGCCTTTAAAATTTTGACAAACAGAAAGAAATTAAAATTCAATGCACATTAAAATGACAAAAACGAATCCAAAACGGCCTCAGAGTACATTAAAAAGTCATGCCTTCATGTCGAGTATCTGAGTATCTGACAATATGCCAGCTAAAAAAAAAAAAGATACAAAAAAAAAAGGCAGAGACAACATCAAAAATGTAGATCATTCGTCGTTGAAGGTAGAAAGCCCCATAATTTCGATGGTAATAAATAAATTTAACACGCCACGGATACTACTGTATAATGTGCTCTAAAAAAATGGATCGACTGATGGAGTACGCAATTTTTTCGATTAAAGTTTAGACTGGGATTATTGATGTGAGATTCAAGGAAACTTGGGATTGTGAAAGGAAATCTTAAAGTTTACAGAAAGAAAGACGGTAGGTAATATAAGCTATCTCCTTAACTTCATCAACACCTTCTTATGAACCACTACAAGAAAATTCGTCTTTTGAATCTGAAATAATGGATTTTTAAGAAAACTTGCCCACCTCTACCGAGAGCACACAGTCTAACACATCTATGAGGAAAAATTTCATAACTCCGAAATTAGTGGCAGCTTTAGATAGATGTCAGTTAAGTATGCGAAATTCTGTATTTATTATTGAACCAACTATTGAAGCGCTTGGATATAACACTGACGAATATCCTATAAGTAAGTCCTCAATTCAAAGAATTCGTACTGAAAAGCGAAAAGAGCGCGCAGAAGCTATAAAAGTTGATTTTCAAAACGAGGTACCTGATACTGTAACTGTCCACTGGGATGGCAAACTCTTACCAGCTTTAGATGCACGAAAATCTAAAGAAGAACGTCTACCGATAGTTATTTCTTACGATGATAAAGATCAACTCATCGCTGTGCCGAAATTAGAGAACTCTTCAGGAAGCGAATATGCATAGGCAGCTTGGAACGCTATGATTGATTGAAGATAAAGTGCAGATTCTCTTTGTGCTTCTCGAACAGAAAATGAATAGAAAAATGCTTTGCTTTTTGCTTGCCGCCATCACGTCTACGAGTTGATGTTAAAAGGCGTATTTAAAGCCAAAATTAGCCAAGACACCCTAATATATATATATATATATCTATGAATAGAAAATTATCATCATTCATCGAAATTTTAGTACATAACATTTTTTTGAGTAACTTTTTAAGATTTAGCTTTAAACCAATAGAGTAATTCGTGTCTTAAAGAGTAACCCAAAACAGATCTAGATCAGACGACAAATTCTTGAAAGGTTGCTTTTTAAAGAATGGGTTGAGCGTAGTATGTAGGGGAGACTGGGGCAAAATGCGCCACTCGGGAAAAATTCAACCGGGACTACCGACACGACGGTGATCGCTGGAGGCTTGAAATTTTTACCATATGTAGCTTTGGTGCAGAGCTCTAAACGTCGGTAAGCGCGTTTCGTTTGCTCGTGGCATTTGTTACTTATTAAAGGACAAAGCTGAGCAGGCTGTAGGCATTGGAGTCGTTGGGCCCAACACCAGAATCTCTAGTGCAATGGGCATGTGGCCCAGCATCTTTCAAGCAGAGATTCATGCCATAGAGATCTGCGCCCATAGTATCCTTAGCAAGGGAACTAGGGGAGCAAACATCTGTATCTATTCAGATAGCCAAGCTGCTATTAGGGCACTATCATCATGGAGCATCTCCTCCAAGATGGTTAAAGAATGCCATAATTACCTCCAAACCCTGTCCTCCCGGAACAAAGTCGTGCTATAATGGGTACCTGGACACTTGGGAGTGGATGGTAACATGATCGCTGACGATCTAGCACGACAGGGTGCCTCCATCCTGACCACCGCCCCTGCGCCTTTCTGTGGTATTGGTTGGTCCACAATCAAAAGCATGGTAAACAAATGGGCTGCAGGAGAACATAGGAGATACTGGTTCTCCTTACCGGGGCTGCGTCAAGCAAAAGCGCTTGTCAAACCTCTGGATATGATCAAGACAAAAGGTCTTGGCAGAGCGGACTTGAAACTCGTGAAACACCACACTGTTAGATACCATCTACAGAAAATTGGCCTATCGGACTGTTCAGAGTGCAGACTCTGTCTCGAGGACGATGAAACCACCAGACATATTCTCTGTGGCTGCCCAGCGCTGGTATGGGACAGAGTCGGTCATTTGGGAAAGGAACGGATTAGTCCCTTCCATCTTAGGTCAATACTAACAAAAGACCTACTGCTATTCATGCGGAAAGCGGAAAGTCTTTTGCCATAATTTATGGGTATGGTACAAAAGATCTTCTAGTCGCAGTGCCCCACCTCTTTGTGAGGAAAACATACGGGGGAAAAAAAAAATAAATATATTTATTAAAGGAAGTGTGTTTTGAGCACCGCGTCATAAATATTTCGCTGAAAGGAAATATCCACTTTGGGTCAAATTTTTTCATCGGACTTGATGGTAAGTGAGTTTTTATATTAATTTGTGGGTGATCAACACGAAAATGGAATCGGTTTGGCGAAGTTTAAGATCGCTTTCGAACCACGCGTTACCGACTCGAAAATGTAGCCATGGGGCAAAATGCGCCACCCTTTTTTTTTTTTGTTTTGTTTCGCTGTGTTACAAAAAAATACGCTCGCAAAAAACGGTCAACAGTTTCAGAGTGCCCGGAAAAACCACTCTCTTACGAAAACTTTGAGAGAAGCGATTTTCAAAACACACTCAATTGGGGTTTTGCTCAAAATTGTTCCTTGACATTTTCAAAATAAAAAAACTTTTTTATAAAATTGCTAATTGAATCTTTCATTTTATGTTTCCCACACTTTTTTCACCAATAAACCCCGTGACAAGCGCGTTTTCCGGAATGGCGCGTTTTGCCCCACCATGGGGTAAAATGCGCCAAAATTTTTTTTTTATAAAACTCAATATTCGCGGCACTTACTGCAGCTAGAACTAAAAGTTGTTTGAGGCAAAGTATTAGCCACATATGTGGGCTACAACAAGGGGCCAATGAAGATCCCCTCAGCCCTCTTGGATGCCACAATAATGCAATAATATCAAAAGTGGCGCATTTCGCCCCACTCTCCCCTACTTATTATTAAACTAAAACAATTTTTGTGTATATTTTTATTTTCTTATTTTATTGTTTAACTCGTCTTAAGAAGTTTTGGTATTAAGGTATTCTTACTCCCATTTTCTTTATTTTTTTTTAAAAAAAAGATCGTCTGCTGTTCTTTTATTCAAGTGTCTTTTGCTTGAGAAAGTATCACCAAGGGTTAAAAAGGCATCCCAAAAAATTCTAATTCAAGTTAATTAAAAGTAACTTAAAAAAGTTCCAAAGACAATCAGATACAAAGCACGAACTGAAATGTAAAGGTTCGAGTTGAACTGGTTATCCTATCGCAACCATCGATTTTGAGTATGTTGAATGTCCTTTGCCAAAATGAAAACCCACCAGAAGCTACTTAGGTTGGTAGTTCCATTTAAGGATAACGAAGCGTTTATACACTGATCTTAAGTAGTTGGTAGCCAGAAACAAAGTATTTATGTACAGTACTGCAGAGTTTGACTAGTTTAGACCAAACTAACTTAGATAGTCCAGAATAGGCTTGTTACTTCTGTCTTATTCAAACTATATCTTAGTGTACACTCCACTCTTATGTCTGTCAAGTATCAAAGCGTTGCGACTTAGAGAAAGTGTATGAAGTGGCCTCCTTCATGCCCACACAATATTTATTAGTCGAAAACGAAATTTTAATGAACTGCAAAGTTTCAATAAAAAATAAAATCGATATAAAAATAAAATGTAAAACGCAAAATAACAGATGAAGAAAATTATCAAAAAACAAAACTCGTGATCAGGCCCGCCTTGGTGGCAAGAGTTCCAAAAAAAATTGGGCTCAGTTCCAGTTCTTTCGAACGCGAGAGACCCTTGCATGCAAATTGTGTGTTTGTGTGTGTGTGCGTGTGTTATGTATGTACCCTTTGAGTTCGGTGATCCAGTTTAGTGAGCATTCGATTCGTAAACTCGAGTTGTCGTCCTCGGCTTGTGATTTTCTTATTTATTGATTTTCTACAATAAATTTTGCATGTTTGTATCCAATTTAAATAAAATTCGACAATTCTAAATCAGCTCGTTTTGACATGGGGCTACTGTAGATCCACACAAAGTCGGTCTGCTGGCTTACCTGTTCGATAGCTTGCGTGAGTTGAGTGCCTTTGGTTAGAGATGGCAACTCTATTAGCGGAAATGCAAAACAAGGCCAAAACGGCAGATTTATTGACATCTTCGTTGTACGATTTGCATATGAGCCAAGTGCATTGGCTTTCAAGTTCAGCTGCAGTCTTAAATATAATCCCAGAGAGCGAGAGATACTTTATTAAGGTAGCTGCTAAATGTTCAAATGTATTCTTCGCCCACTGAACGCAGCTACCGTAACCTCTTTGGAAACCTGTTCCAAATAGCAGCTAGTGACATATCACATACCCCCACCCATAGCATGACTCACGCACTGACAAGTTCAACAACGTTTTTTGAACATTCAGTAAATCACAACGAAATCACCCAAATGCCAATCGAACTAGAAATTATGACTTCAAAATGAGCTCCGTCTCCGTCTCTAGATGCGTGCGAAATCAGCTCTTGAGCCAAGTTTGCAAAACTTGGACTTAGATTTGGATACTTCGTGGGAAAACGTTTATTCAAATCGTGTTTCAAATTGCTATGCATAACTCTTTTGTTTGTGGTTTTTGGTGTCGAATTGTCTATTCGGTGATTTGGTAAATCGCTGTTTCGGTAATTTGCTTTTGTTTATATTAATTAAGTTTAGTTATTTGTATGTTAAGTATGATATGATTTTTGGCAATAGCGAATTTTAAGTTTGTCTTATTTCTACAATAATGTTTCCCATGTCATTTTTAAGTGAATTTATTGCTCTAAATTAGATAAGCCCCAATTGGATATCAATGTTTATGTGAAGCGAATTGTGAATACGAGATTTTGTGACAGCAGCAATTTGTCGATGATTTGGTGTTGGTTCCAAATCGCAGCGGGTGGCAGCGGCGCACAGGTGAAGCTAATTAGGAGGTTCCCAGAACTAAGATATTTGTAAAGATTTGTATATTAAAAATCTTGGTGAAGTTTGACTGAAGATTGTCTATGGGTTTTTTTCTATTGCGCTCAGCTAAGACTAATAATTTAGGCAACTATAGAAGCTCCAATTTCTCAGACAAATAAAAAAATCAACGTTTGATGCTCTATTGACGATCCTTCGAAGTACAGCTGGTGAATAGAAAAATGTTATACAGTCGAGGCGGTGCCCGACAGTGTAATACCCTGTACCTTTTTTTCTCAAAAAAAGATATATTCCTGCATATTCTTACTAAGAATTTCCAATTGGAACATTTTTTTGTTGGTGCAAAACGATATTGATACCTATAAGTTCCGCAAATTTTAACCGATTTTGATGAAAACCGAAATTTACGTCAAAGGAGTTATTTAAAGTATATGGGGTAAGTTTCAAGGCGACATGTTGAAGGGTGTGGGAGAAAACACGGTAAATCGATTGCGGGGGTGGGGGGGCTGCATTGATAAAATTTGGATGTGGATTTGTTTATTAGAGGCACATGAATCAGCTTACCAAAATTGGTGGTTCTAGGTCATTTGTTACTCTTATTACGTAGAGTCAAATATTGACGCAGTTTATAGGCAAGGGGAGGTGAAATTTTTACATTTTAGACTATAACTTTTGTTGTAATTGTCCGATTTTGTTTATTTTTGACACACAGATGCATGTAACCACAACGCTCTGTTAAGTTTCAGATTAAAATATTAAACGGTTTAGCTAAAAACCGCGAAACTCTGCTACGGGGGAACGGGGAAAGATATTGACATGATTCAACAAACTTGATCTTCTGAGGAAATATGCGCATCAGCTGGTAAAGTTTCGTATCTCTAGCTCTTATAGTCTCCGAGATCTAGGTGTTCATACGGACGGACAGACGGACGGACAGACGGACATGGCTCAATCGCTACCCGAGGTTATGATAAGCATTTTGGTATAAAGGACTTGGGGTCTGCCACGCCTCCTTCTTGCCGTTACATACATTGCACAAATCTAGTATACCCTTTGTACCTATAGGTACAGGGTATAATAATATAATAAAATATAATCTTTTAGACATCCTGCCCCGCTGCTTGTGTACTAGTGACTACACTTCGCAGTGATGCAAGGGCTGTTTGACGATACCATAACTTTTTGAATAAAAGTTTTATTTCCACAGCTCCTTCTAGCTCAGTTCACTAAGTTCAACAATATTCTCTATCTGGCGTAAGAGGCCCCTAAAAGAGAACTAGTCAGATGCAGGCATACTTACCATCACATTGAGCCTGAGGCACATTTTTAAAATCTTAAAGATCTTCCAAAGATCAGTGTATGCGATTGGTTACCGGGTCTGGAGACAACCGCCTGAGTAAAAGGAAAGTCCATAACTAACGAATATCCATACACAAGTGCCAAAAACCTCACCTTTTTCAAATGCAAAAATATCAGCAACGAATGGGTCTCAGCGATGACATAATCCAGGTTCGGACACCTCAGGAGGAGCATAAGCGAGTCCAAAAAGAGGTAAGCAAGGGTTTGGGAGAAGAACGCTTTTCCTTTTTATTCATTCCATTTGCTAAGTGGTGGCCTCTTTATTCCCAAAATCTCTTGGCCTCTAGACGGCAGCTTGGCAATTTCGCGACTTTTTAAATTCAAGATATATTTTTCGACAAATTTTTTTTTCATATATCTTCCTTTTAGCTTTTCCATGTTTCAGATTTCATCCAAAAAATAGGTTCTCTCAAGGTCGAAAAATTGTCGTTTTTTCGGTAGCGACCTCTTTATTCCACCCAAGTCTCTTGCCGTCTAGCTATTTTTGCAGGTGTCAAAACAGAAAAAAAGTCTTTAGGGGCGTTATGGAGAATATCGTTGATGGAACAAAAAATAAGTAGCTCATTTCATGATCGCGCGAAAAGCTACATGTGCAAATATTCGTATAATATGTTTATGATAGACAGCTTCACTTGAGATGCCTACAGCCTCAATCGTCTCATAAACTTTTATTCCGAAATTGTTCCGAATTGTTCCATGAATTTAAACAATGATTTCTGGCAAGACGAACCCTTTAGGGCGTCCTAAACCTACGTTACTTGATCTGGTATTTGAAAAACATAAAACCACCTCTTAACCATAGTGCAGAGTCCCCATGATATTCATAAAGCCTTTTTTTAAATCTTCAGTAACTTTTCATGGATATAAACGAAGATTTCTGGCGTAAGACGACTCCTTTAGGGGTCCACCCTAAACATAAAAATTTATTGTGTAGGGTCTTTTAATGCGTTTCGGTCTTAAGGCCTATACGCAGTTCGAAATATTTCGCGCGGAATGTTTCGAACTGTGTAGACCCCTTTAAACAAAAAATAACGCTTAATCAGCACTCGAAAATCGTTTTTTTTTTTCATTCTTTTTAATATTCTCTGGGAATAATGGACCTGAAACAAAAATTAAGTGGGCAACTTTCTTGAAAATTTTCAAAAGTCTATTGATGGTACTTGAAAGGATCAAAATTGCATTCAAAGTTATTACGCTGGAAATTCACAAAGTCAGGTATTTATCAAACTATCCTCGTATCCTTGTAGATGCGGTAGATCTTCTATTGTGTTTGGTGACCATAAAAACAAATCGTTTGGTTCGTGGTTTAAATATTTTATGATGAATTGATTTTTGAGAACTGTTACTTAAAAGCTTCAAATTATTTTGTTTTCTCTGTTTGTTTAATTGTAACTTTTTATAAAAAACTTCCTATTATTGGGTTAAGATTGATGAGTATTCGAATCAAATTGCTAAGAAAACGAGCACACTCTGTTCAAATCGCAAATCTTTGCGAATGGAACTAGTTCAATAGGTTCCTAGTTGAACATGACATTTTGTAGGTCCTGGGCAATAGTGGTCAGTTGGTCAAGGCCTTGAAAACTAACGCTTGACTATCCGTAGGCGTTTACTATTGGAATCAGATTCTAGAGCTGGAATTTATTTGAAGCTATCAGGCTTCCTTTTACGTTACCCTGACAAGACCCTTGAGAAATTGTGAGTTCTAAGGTACTTATTGATGAGTATTGAATATCAACATAACGTAATCGATTAATTATCGATCACATAGTGTTGTTAAACATAAGACAATCACATCCATGTTAATACTTGTTAAACGTATTGTAGATAATAAGAACCAGGCAAATAAAAAAAGAATCACTTCCATTACTACAATCAAACTGTATGATACATAACACCTGTAACGATTGAAAATATTTATTTATTTATTTATATTATTATGAAGTATAATTCTAAAATATAAAGGTTTGTAAGCCGGAACAACGTAGGCCTTCAGGCTAGTTGCCACATCTTAAGGCTTGAACAAAAAACCTTCCAATCAAGCAAATGGAAAAAAAAAACATATTAATAATAACAATTACCTTCCAATCAAAAGGTCTAACACCTGCTGAAATCTTCTTGCTAAGCATTTATTACAGTGGTTCATAAAATAAAAATGCACAAATTCTAAACACTCAAATTGTTTTATGAAGTTCTAGCTATAACCACTTGTGAATTACAAGCTATAAAATTTCTTTTATTAGTGCAATTTTATAATCTTATGCAGCTTTTGCGCATATATTATATTTTATAGAACCTATTTTTTTTTTAAATACGCTTTATGGCAGCCATATTTAATTATTTTACCAGAATGACGGCGCTTATTTTTTTTCTGCTCTTAAGCCATTTCATTAATTAAAATCGCTTTTAATTCAAATAACGGATTATGACATGTAAATGAATGAAGGGATGGATCAGTGGAAAGAAATTGCGTGTGTATGAACATAAGTACACTGGCGGCTAAAAGTTGCCGCACACTTGCGCAATCGGTAGGGAAGTTGCGAGCAGGAGTAGGGGTAAATTAAGATAGTACAAAATAATTCTGTTTATAACAACTTGAAGAGTAAGATACCAAAAACAAAAGGAGTTTTTTAAGCAAACAAAAAGTTATTTTAGCTTAGTTTTTTTATGGCAAAAGAAAGATATATTTGCAAATCGCTAATTCGACCTATTATTCGACCACAATTTATACTGATAGACACATATGCATAAAGCTAATAGCACACTGCACAGGAAACAATATTATCAAAGTCGTAACTTGTATAAATTGGAGTACCTACTGAGTATTCATTGCTTTGGCTAGTTATGGGCAGGGCCGGCGGTTGGCGTGGGTAGTATGGGTAGTGGTACTCACTCGGAAAACATCCCAGTGGGTACATACCCACGGGGAATTATCTCACAAAACCCTAAATTGTAATATTTTCTATGTTTGAGATTTAAAATTGCAATTATGAAAAATTAGTTGATAGCACCGTGGCTGCCAAGGCTTCAGGGTTCCTTCACAATATGGAGTCGTTCAAGTTTATTTTCCTTATGACTGCCATGATCGAAATCTTTGATCGGATTGAAATCCTCAACAAAGAGCTGCAATCATCGGAACTGTGTGTTGCCGAATCTTATCGAAAGGCAGAAATCGTGTCAACTGTAATGAATGAGTCTCGGGATCAAAAATATGAATCGATTTGGAAAAACAGTTGCGAATTAGCATCTAAACTTGAGATTGAAAAACCAAAATGGCCAAGAAAACGTCGAATTCCAAAACGACTGGAAGATGGCGTAACAGAAAACCATATTTTTGATTCCCCAAAAGATTATTACAAAAAAATATTTTGTGAGATTTTCGACCAGATAAATTTTTCTCTCAAAGAAAGATTTGATTCCAACAATGCCCGATTTTTCAAATCTCTAGAAACTTTTGCGATTGGCGAATCGAAAAATACTGACGCAATCATAAAATTTTACAGAGGAGATTTCAATAAATTCCGTTTGACCAAAGATAGAGACTTCTTATTGGAGATAATGGCGCGTGAGGGTAAAAAAGCTTCAGATTTGAGCACAATTGTTAAGTTTCTTAGAGAAACGGAAAATTATCTGAAAATCGTTCCCGAATTCGTTCGTTTTCTTACATTAGTTCTGACTATACCAGTTTCTTCATGTTCCAATGAAAGAAGTTTTTCTGTGTTACGCCGAATTAAAAATTATTTAAGATCTACCATGGCTCAGGATCGACTCAATCACGTGTCCATTTTACATACATATCCGAATTTAGTTGATACGCTTGATATCGAATCTTTAATGGACGCAATTTATTGTTCGCAATCGAAAACGAACGTCGTGTTTTGCTCTACGAAACTAAGTTATATTTAAATATATTGAATTAAACTTAAGTTATTTTTGTATTATTTCCCTGTTCTAATCCTTTATGTGCATCAAAATAATATCACAAGCCTCTTTCTTACCCTGGTTGGGGGTTCGATGATTCTAGATACAAAGCAGTACTATATGAGACTCTATACAAAGTTTTCCATTTAGAACCATGCAAAATGACATAACTAGTTAAATACTTGTTCCGTAGGTGTCCCGATGGTAACCGATCCTCTTGTACGCTATCTATATAATCCTAAAACATAAAACAACAAACAGTCTACAAAAAGTTTTCATATTAAAAATTTTAAAACACTTCCAAAAAAATCTCTAAATTTTGAGTACGAACAATCGAGTGCCCGAAAACTTTCATTCTGCAGTGTACTGTGCGTGTGTTTGAAACCCAACTTGGCTTGTTCCCGCTCAAAGCTTTGTATTACAGCGGCATATTATGTGGTTTTCATTTTATATTAAAATTGTTAATTGGTTTTGTTTTTAATCTGTCAATCAATTAAAAAACAACAACTGAGATTTAATTAATTAAATCAACAAAGACCGCAATAAGCTACCAACAATAAAAAATGTAATTTTTTTCTGTTTTATATTCAACTGTTACCTGCAACAACAAATATGTGCAATATGTTATTATATATACATATATATTATAAGTATATATATAAATGAATAAATATATAATTTAATGAGAGCAATTGCTCGTTGAACCAGGGGCGTGGCTCAATTTGATTGCTTTCCACTGGGAAAGAACTGCAGCAAGAGCACAACACCTGCCGCCATTTGCTTTCAACAGTGGCGTAGATAAATTTAAGCGAGGGGGTTTTTAGGATATAATTAGTAGCTGCTGCCTATGAAGTTAGATAGTAATAATTCCCTGACTAACAATTTTTGTCCGTCGCCCCTGGGCGGGGCATGGTGGTCCCTATTAATAACTGTTCGAAGAGAACAGAGACCTACAGTTTATAGCCGAATCCGAACGGCGGTGTCCTTTAATTAATAGAGATTTTCTTGGGCAAATAGCGTCTTTGAGCTAGTGATGCCAATGCTAGGCAAATGTACCAGTGCTACTGCGGGCATTCGAACCACCGACCTTCGTTAGTTAGATACGACAAAATAAATGATGTGCAGGATGAAATCTTGCGCCTCACTTCAAGCTACTTTGCTAGGTTTCAGTCCTACGTCAACCACTTGGTGGTAGACCTACAAGAACTATTGTATAACAGAAAAGTAATGAACAGTGAATTAATTTTTCATCTTACGCCTATGTGAATGTAGCGAAAAGGCCAAGCCACACATTTTGTCTAAGGTGTAAAGTTTGTGAAGTTAGGCCTTGTAGAGTTAGGGCGTGTAGAGTTAGAAGCTTGGCTCTATATGAGATCTTATAACTTTTTGACAGTGCGAGTTATATGTTCTCGTCTTGGCAACATTTTACATGAAAATGTTTTTTGGTGGGATTTCATTTCTTTTTGTAAGTTGTTTGTAACAAATTTTTTTTTTTATTTGTTTTAAATTTTTATTTTTTTTAATAATAATTTATAACAACAAGGAGCCTCTATATATATGTTTATATCTAGGGGCATCAAGTTTCAGTTCAGATTACCCCTCTAGCGCAGTGGTCGGCACGGCCCTATCTCTGGTGCATAGGCTAAGGCGACGTCGACACACTTCATGTGTTATACACAAAACGCATGTGCGTGCTTTTTGTACCTACTACTAAAATTTTCCCTGCCGCAGTGACGTATTGCGGCGCTGACGTTGCTTGACGTCAACAACAACAACAAGAGCCAAAGCCACGCACCATCAACTGCGTGTTTGTTGCTGAGCAACGTACAATACATACGCAAAAAAAAATGTGAGTGTATTGTGTGTCGACCACTGCTCTAGCGTCAAAATTGAAAATTGCAGGTCTCATACAAACTTGCATCCCCAAGTTTAGTTTGAGGGGTTGGGGATGAAAGTTACAAGTTTTATAATTTTTTTGTTGTTTGTGTGCTAATACTAGCTTACATACAAAATTTCAGCTTTCTAGGACATTGGGAAATACCTAAGAATTTTGATGATCATCAGTGACGAAATCAGCGTTTTTTAGGTATCAATAAAATCTAAAGTATGGGAGCTATGCAATTAAAACTTTATACGTTTACTAAGTCCGCTATTTACAACATATCCCGAAAATTTTGTTGATCTAGCATAATCCTAACCAAAGTTATAAGGGCTCAAAAAAACGACGAAGCGCTTCGAGAAAAGGTAGGTAGTGCCCTTACGCTTCGCTTCGCTGGGCAAAACTTGCCACCAGATAAGCAAAACAATTTCAATTTATTGAGCAAACGAGTAATTCTTGCCATTCTTCTTCTGGTTCTAGTCGACTTCAACAGTTCAGATTTAAATCGTTACTTCAATGCATTGCTTCAAATCTATGAACTGTGTAACAAACGAATACGAAGAATCAATTAACTATTCAAGTACATTTCGAAAGTATTGGTATGTCAAAGGAAAGTTCAAAGGTAAGAAATTCCGAGAATCCCCGGAGTCCCAAACCAATTGAGTTCGAACGAATTAAATTTGCAATTTATCTGGCGTGCGGCATGACATTTAAAAGATCTTTCAGTATTTGTATCCTGAATCTTAAAAATTATTGATCAATCATACGAAAAATATCGTATATTACAATGTGCTGAAATTCCAATTCGTAAAGCCCAATAATAGCAAATAAGCATACTGACATCTTTGTGGCCTTCGGTAGCGTACTCGCTTTACAAACCCTAGGTCGGGGAATCGAGTCCCCGCAGTAGAACTGGTACATTTGCCCAGCATTGGCATCGCTAGCTCAAAGACGCTATTTGCCAAAGAAAATCTCTATTCATTGAAGACACCGCCGTTCGGATTCGGCTATAAACTGTAGGTCCCTGTTCACTTTGAACAGTTATTAATAGAGATCCCCATGCCACGCCCAGGGGCGACTGACAAAAATTGTCAGTCAGGGAATTATTATTATTATACTGACATCTTCAGAAATAAAAAAAATATTGCATTCAGGTTGTATTTAAACTAGTAAAGGAGGTGAGGTAGGGCGCGCTACGCTCTCAATTTCTCAGTTATCATTCATAAATCGCAAATATTTTCCTCCGATATAAAAGCGTAGTTCTCCAAAAATGTACATCGTCCCACAAAAATAATTTTTGTCTCTTACTTTAACTGATTAAATTTTCAGAAAATCTCCTCCGGAACCTCAAGCTAAAGCGGTAGATCCCCTAATTCGCCCCATCTATCTACGCCTTTTGCACTACAGATGGCGCTGTTGTGCTTTGTTAAGAAGTCATTTTACATTCGTATGCAAATTTTCATACATTTATTTTCCACACTTTGCCCAAACTTCGCTCCGGGCTAAAAATGATAAAGCGACTTCATTTTTTTTTTCGACGCTTTGTTTTGTTTCACGCAGTTTTGGTAATTCCGTCTCGCTCTTGGACAACTGACCATGTCTCGTTCGTCTCTACTTCACTCCACTTCGCGCCGTTCCAAACCGCCCCGTTCTATTGTAATTATGCAAATCAACTCTTTTCGGGGCCTTTGAACGACGGCGGCCCAAGTGACTGCTCAGCGGGCAGTCGCCAGCAGCAAAGCCTAACCTCACTCCTACGCCTTCATCTTTTTTTTTTAGGAGTTACTGAAAACACCATTAGGTAGTGCACATAGTATACTACAGGCATATATATATAATTTTTTGCATTTAAAATGTCGGTTCAAGTTTAGTTTTGGCCCAAATGTGCGTATATACATATAGATACAACTTATGTATTTTGCTCAGTGAATGTAATTTTTGTTGGTAAGCTGGAAACAAATTTTGTACGCCTTTTGTTCGTGCGCACTCAATATGACAAGGTGACTTCGACGCCTCCTACTCTTCCGACTTCTACAGTCTGCATACACTTAATGTGAATCCCACAAGTCAAGTCAAAATGCCTTAAGGTTTCTTCTGTATTTCTCTTGTATTATATATTTCTGTGTTGCTGTTGTGTTTTGGTTCAAGTTTTGTAATTCCGGCAGTTACTCTTATACGATATAACCCAACAACATCAAACAAATTGTATGTCAGTTTGTGGCAGTCGTTGAAAAATGGCCAAACTGACTTATCTCATAGTTGTTACACTTAAGACAGTAGAAAGTTATATGGCAAGTACTTACCAAGATAGGGCTATTTCGAGAGCTTGGATTACGAAAGCAGTGCTGAAAATATAAAAGCAGAAGGAATTAATGCATGGTAGTATTTAAATACCAAATCAATAGAAAGCAAAGCAAAAAAAAATCCAAGAAATTTTAAGCGTAAGGAACTTGACAATGACCATCACCAAATCCAAAAGCTTTCTATTGGCTTATGATTTACTTTTTAAACGCGATTAGGATTTCGGTTAAAAACTTTGCATAAAAGTTTAAAAAAATTAAAAGCGGAGAAGTCAATTTTGATAATTTTCAAAAAATATTTGATAAAGGCCCTTGCCAATTTTACCTACTATAAATATTTGGAAAAAAATTCAAAAAATTTTAGTACCCATTACTCATTTTGGAAGTAATAGGTAGAAGCGAAAAAGTGTCGATAAATGTGGGTCTGAAACGGGCTTTGATATATTGATAAAATCGATTTTTAATTTGAAAAAACGTATCTGGTTTTAAAAATCAATCCAATGCGACTTGAAAGGAACTTACAGAAGAACCAAAACTTACTACCCTTCATTTTTATAAAGTATTCCGCAATAAAAATTTATTTTATAGAATATAAAACTTATAAAAGTGTCATTTTGTACTTTTTTCAATTTATAAAAAAACCCAATTTTTTACGCAATCGGTCGAACTTAAAAGAAAAATTGTCGAGAAAATGTCGTTTCTTAAAAATTTTGAAAAATATCAAAAAAAAAAATTAAATTAAAAATTTTTTTCTGTGTGTAATTTACACACAAATCGGAATTTTTTGTCGACCAAAAATGTTTTCCTATTTTAAAGATGGCGTACGTTAAAGTCGAATTTTGCACCAAACAATTTTTTTGACCGATCGGTCCTATGGGGACTATATGATATAGTCAACAGATTTTGATCAAATTTAGTACACTGATTGAAACTATAAAAAACTTCCGATTGCCAAATTTGGTTATGATATATAAACAAACGAATTATCCATCTAAAACTTTTGCTTCTCGAGGTCCTCTGAAACACCCCTATGGGAGCTATATAATGTAATCCCGATATCAAAAAAAATAAAATAAACTTGTCTCCTATAGATTAACAAGGGGTCTAATATAAAAGTTTGGTTGCTCTAGCTCTTACCATCTCTGAGATCTAGGCGTTCATACGGACAGACGGACAGACGGACATGGGTATATCGACTTCTCTTGTCACTCTGATCATACTTTAGGTAACTTTGGGGGGTCTCCGACGTCTCCTTCTGTACGTCACATACATTTTCGGCTTGCACAAACACAATAAACCCTTTGTACCAGGTACAGGGTATAAAAATTAGGAAAAATATGATATAAATATAAAATAAAATAAAAATTTTTTTTATGAGTGATTAGATCCAGGCAAATTTCAATTTTTGTCGAGAAAAAATGTTTTCCTAAAAATAAGAATAAATAAAGGATAGAAAGCGACTGAATTTTTGAATGTTACGAAAAAGATGAAGATATTTTGAGTTGTGATATTTTGTGTGCGAGTATGTGAGAGTATCGAGTGGGATATAAACAATTTGTTTAGAATCAAAGAAATATGTAACTGAGTAAGTGGAATTATGGACTCAAGACTTTTTAAGTCGGCTCCAGTACAATGTTCTCAGTACAAATCTCGGTGGGGAAAGATTTTTTTTCTGTAATTGGACGATTTTTCAAATTTCTATTTCGAATATAATTTTTTACATAATACGTACATAATACGTCCAAAAAAAATTTTTTTTTTTCAAACTCCACAAGGCTATTAAACATTTATATGCAAAATTTCAGCTCGATTGAACAATAATTTGGGGTCGCTATGATTTGTCGATTTTTTTGATATAAATAAAAATCTGTGATATCAATAAAAAGTAATTTTAATGAACATAAATGACCTTACAAGTTAAAATGTGAGAGAAAATAAAGTAAATGCTGTGGTAACTTATAGTTATGCAACTGATTCCTCATTTTGAGTTTTCATTTTCAGGATATTAGATTTTGAAGCCACCGAATACTTCTTTCGGTGAATATCGACGACATGCAGGAGATATTGCTTTTGTTCTTCGTTTTTCTTGATACTCGAATTAAATTTTTGTATCAAAGATATACCTCGCTCTGCACAGTCATTCACTACTTTCATTTGGCGAGCCTTTTGCTGCACTTCAATATAAATTGCATCAGTGAGCCACTGTGAAGGATCTTTTTTTAAAAATGCTACTGATTTTTCTTGACCATCAAAGACGAGCAGGTCAAAAAGAACTTTAGCTCGTTGAGTGAAGAAATTCTGTAAGAGTATTGGATTTTTTAACTGAAACGTCTTACCTTCCGGTCTTTTTAAAGCCTTTTTTGTTAGTGGTTTTTGAAGATTTTCTACCATTACACTTTTTTTCTTCAAGAAGAACTCTACAATCGAATAACGATAGACCAATTAAGTGTTCGGAAAAGTACCAAAGATGACGGCAGAAGGCCTTCAGGACGCTCGACTTTATCTTCTCATTCGGATAGCTTTTGACCTGTTCTAGAAAATTAGCACCATTTAAAGGGGCTCGCACTGCCAGGGGAGCTTCGTTCCAATATCGCCCGTAAGTCAAACTGATAAACAGAGATAATTCCGTAACAGATCGTTTTTCAGCTGCGGTTAGATGATCTGATCTTGAAATAAATACATTTTTTTGGCAATAAATAGCTTTTGCCATCCAACGAGCTTGATGTGAGGCTTCAGATGTACGAAACTTGACTTCTTCAGTTGCTTCGGAACTTCTTAGGAATATACGGCACAAGTTCAGTAATTCGACATAATCATATCTGGGCTGTTGAGTTTTTATTGCTTCATTGTAATATTTTAACATTTCTTTACGGGGTGTTACAAGTTCTGGCGTCTTGTACAAATTATCTCTGCCAACTGTAAATTCCTGTTGATGTTTATTCGGCCATTCCTTCTGAAATCGCTTGAAAAGACTGACATCTGGTCCACTGCCGGATCCAAACAAGGTCTTGAAAACATCGGACAGGATAATTTCGAAAATGTGATGTCGGCAAGCAATTCAAACAAGTTCTTTATCTAAAGCCTTCTCGATCAAAGAGCATGGTCGTCTCAAAGCAGAGGCCACGCACTTGGGATGCTGCCGATGCTGCTTACGCTTGCCGGCTAAGTCACTCCAAACAAATCACGCAATAAATACGCACGTTTATTTTAATTGGATCGGAATATTTTTTATAATTTGGCCAAAGGTGGCGCGTCTAAGCAACGACTTTGTAATAGGTTATTCACTCAATCATAGCGACCTCTAAACGTGTTCGTACAGGGCTAAATTTTAATATACATTCGATTTATAAGCAATCGAACAAAATGAGACTTGTGGAGCACGAAAAAAAAAACCTTTTTTTTTTCATACTGGCTTGGACCACCCTAATGTACTGCTTTGTATATAATTTTTTAAATTACCATTTTGTTAATTATTTTATTCCGTTAAGTATTTAATTTTTTTAATTTTGAAAAAAATTTTTTTTTTTTTAAATACAGTTTTGATGTAATTTTTAATAATAAATACATGAATAATAAATTTAATTTAATTTTTATATTCAATATTTTTTTTTTTAATTTTTCGAAATCAATTCATGTATTACTTTAAACAAGAAATAGCTTGCATTTGATGTATACATTTGGCCAATTTTTTTGAAAAATATACGAATAAAATACAATTAACAAACATACCAACAGATGGCCCACCCTATATTTTGAAACTCATATTAGTTGTCTTCAAAAAGTAAAAGCGTGAGTAACATCTTTCTTGACGGGGGTCCCATTGACCGCAGTCTAGTATTTTTTAGTTTCTTTTTTAGCCGGTATTTCGAATCTGTCAGCAAGCCATTATAGTACGGAGATGCCGAAAATCCAGAAATATGAATATTTAGCGACTAAAATTTTTTTCCAAGTCTGTATGTTTTTTTTTAATTTTTATTTTTAAAATTCGAACGAACTTTTAGGTTTTCTAAGCTTAAAGTTAAGAATGATCAACCGTTCCAATATAATAGTCACTATGCTTAAGGATTTTTAAATGAAACTCAC